>OX393562.1:32192820-32210320 GCA_947652115.1 Blastomussa wellsi
GTCACCTTATGTGACTTTGCCTTGACTGTTTTGTATAGGTGCTATGGCTTACAGAGGAGATCTGATTGGCTGTACAGTCAAGTTTGAAGAGAAAAAAGATGGCAAAGTGCCAATTGTGTTCACATTAAACGGGAAACAAATCACTCAAGACAAGATTTTAATTGAGTATGACCCGTCTAAAAAATCGCTGTATCCATTCATAAGCATGGGACACACGGGAATAAGAGTGTTAGCAAAGGTAAGTGGTTTCTCCAAAGTGTTGCAGAAGGCTACAAAAAATATTACAAAGGGGTTCGAACAACTCCCCTGTTACGTGCTCATGGACGTGCATGGTCTAACTGGAAAGTATTTGAGTTTGATGACAAAATGCTTACATGGCTTCTGTGATGTAGGAGAACAAATAGAAGTAATAGCACATGCAATATAAACTAAAAGACATGAAAACAAGGACGGGTAATATTAAAAGGGACGTTTCGTGGGGATTTTGACCTGCTTGCTCAAAATTGTTCTGTAATACCTTTACTTAGGTGCAACATATTGCTACTATTCCATCCTCAAGAGAAAAGAAAACAACTAACTTCTTGAAGTATGATGATGATTTGTTCTAGCACATCAATAGTTTGAAAACGAAAATGTTAGAACTTGAAAAACATTAGGCTAAGATGATTTTTTAAGTTGCGTTTCATTCTGACTCAGTTCATTTACTGATCGGAGACACTCATCAAAATAATACTTTAGCGTGGTAAGTATAGCAAAATAGGGCCATTATTTTCAGGTTTCTTTTAATACAATAATCGATTTGGGTTACTTGAATCACCCTAGACCAGCCCGTGATAAATTGCCTCTTGAACTACTTCTAAACTTGAAGCCTAAGCTTCAAGATACACATCTCGTCGCTCACCTTAAGAACGATAGCGTAGCAGCTCTCGTAAGCTTGTAATTCTACTGGTAGCAGTTGCTATTGTTTTAGGGACTAGGGGCATTGTTCCTGTTGTTTGTTCTATTGTTTTCACGCAGGATATCGAGCCATTCATGTGAGACCTTACTAGAGCTGCTACATCGCCTAAGAAATGTAAACTTAAGTTTTTTAGTTAAAGGGGCTTAGCTATCATGAATAAAATCATCATGAATTGGAAATTTACTTGTAGCTATCATCAATGAAATCATCATTGATTGGAAATTTATATTATAAAATCGTTTTCAAATCGAAGGAAAACTTGAAATATTTAGTCTAATCTTTTAAAGCAATTCTGTGACAGAGCTCCTTAGTTTAATTAAGTTTATACCGTATCCTATCTTGATAGTAAATGGTAATGCTGTTCATTTAACATGAAGACAAACTTTTACACGATCTGTTTGTCGATGCCTAGATGTGCCCATCTCCAACCGATGATCTTCAGTTGATTGGGAAGATTAAAGCTACTACAGATGGCGTGGCAGACAAAATGACGTCCCATTTAGAGCAGGTCCATGCCATGGTTTGGCGGATGGACAAGGAGCTAACCAATGCAGAAAGCGAGTTTGAAAAGCTCATTTGCTTACTTTTGAAAGATTTAAAGCATCTAAAACAAATAATTTTAGACCCTAGTCAGTTAGAATTTTTTGAAGGGCTACTTGCTCTTCCGGCGATCTCTCTTGGAAGTGGAAACGGGGAAGAAGAGGAAAATCCAGAACCAGTACTTGAGCCTATAAGAGAGAAAGAAATAAGCCATTTGACTAAACTAGATGGACCAGGTTTGGGAGACCAAAAGCCACAAACGTCGCTGCTAAAAATAGCACAGGAGAATTTGGATGAGCTGACAGAAAGAGAAGACGAGGGATTCAAGTCGGTCTTGGAGCGTTTGAAAACGGTAAAGACCAAAGCGAAATATCACAAGCAATGCCAAAAGGAACAACGACAAAAGGTGGAAAGAAAATTGGAACGCCTAAAAGAATTGCTTAAAGATCATCTTATGTCTGATCGGGAACAATCGAATGCTTTGCCTCCCCCACAGTTTGATGGGATCGAGGAAGTAATAACTAAAACTGTTCTGAGATATTAAAGGCGCTGCACAAAAAGTGAGAAACGAGTAACCCACTTTTTTCGTAGAGTGATTTTCAAATGTCAAAATTGAAAGCACAATGTAGAAGGGGTGATTGAAATGACTCGTTAAATTTCTAACAGTTATATTCAATTAATGCAATCTTGCGGGGAAGCGTGTCACCGTTTAGCACTTTGGGTGTTGTTATTTTTCGCAAGGCGATTAGCGTTTATCTGTGTCTTTTTACAGTGGGAAAATTCATGTGCCTGAGCTTCTGTCTATATATTACGTTTAAAAAAATCGTTGTATATCTTTAGTTTGAAAGCTTTATTTTAAGTCTGTTGCCTGCTGAGGTAAAAGATGTAATAGTAGAGTAAACAAGGAGAATTAAATGCAATCTAAAGAGTGAGAATCATTTCCCTCCTCTTGAAAGCTTCAGAGGAACTTATAGCTACAAAGAACAACTATCACGACTTTTTTGTTTTCAAAAAAGGGTATGAAGTTAGTTATAGGGAAAGTGGTGGGAGCGTAACAGTTGGATTGACTCGATTAAATTATTTTGTTGTAAACTATTACATTGCGTTGCCGTTTGTAACTCTCCGTGATACAACAACATACCGCACTGTAATAACGCACGAAAGTGACTCTAAAGTTACGGCTCACCGATTGGACAGAATGAGAATTTTTTATAACCAATCAGGAGGCGAAATGGCAGCATGCTTGGGACTGGCGTGATTAGACTCTTTCCCCAGCAGGGCTTCTAGCTTTCGCTCCAACTTTTCTTTTCCGATCCCCCCACCCCCTCCCCCCTCACCGCAGTTTCGACTTTCTGTCGCCCTCTCACTAACTGCCCCCGAGTCTCAGAAGATGAGTCTGGGTATGAATTTGGGGTTATGTGATTAAATTGCAATAGTAGACTGTCGTTTTTTGTTTGGTAAAAAGTTTATTGTACTACTTAAGTCGTTATAATTTTGAGAGCTGAATGACAAAATAGAAAATCGGTTAAAAATGGTCCAACAATAATTGAGGACGTGTTACTATATTTTTCGCGATAAGTGGGCTGAACAAGCGGAGCGCTTGTCGTTTATCCTGTTTTTCTCATTCAATTTATAAGCTTAAGTATTGCAATTACCAACTTTTTTTTAAATTCACAATAGAATACACGTATTTCTATGATTGATTCAACAAACTCGTAAGATATCAGACAAATAGATTTAAGAGGGGATAATAAGTACAAACGTCACTACCACCAATCAGTTATAATAAAAATGCTCTTACGTACCTCCTTACGCACAAAATAAATTTTCGCATGTGAAAGTTAACTGAAATAAGTAAACCTACAAATAGTATAATACTGTTGAATAATTCAGTTAGAGCAGTTAGTGCTGTTATTAAGGTCACAGGAAACACCTTGACCATGGATATGTCATTCATAAGGCAAATATTGGTATGGGTGTCGGTCTCTACCATCAATGTTTGAAAGCCGCTAAAACTTTACAGACATTCCGCGAATGACGGAAGTGCATAAAAATTAATTTTTTTCATTGCGTGGATCGCGCCTTGTGGCAATCCTATATAAGCCACTGAAGCTAATTTCTTTCAAAACGTGGTTTTGTGTTTTGTGTCCAAGTTTTCTCCTCGAGAAGACTTAAAATTTCACAACTTCCTGATCAGTCAGAACCTCTTTTGTGTCAAATCTGACTTCAATTTTTTTTAATTTCAAGTTTCCTTGAAAGTTATAAGCTTCTAAAAGTGCAAAATTTATCATACTGCAATTCAAGGTAAATCTTTATATTTAAAAATTGGAAGTCAGACATGACAATCTACAATACACCTAGTTTACCTCCCTGCCGTGTCAACTCATGAAATTGTCTATCCGGGCTAAATTCTTGGACACAAAATTGCTTGTTTTGATAATTTATTCTTCCAAAGGCTACGGAGTGAGCAGATTAATTAATGCAAGAACTTCAATTATGGTAATTTTAATCCACGGGCCAGCTATTACACTGCACGCTGAAAAGAACAATGAGACAAGGCCTTGCACTTTTGTGGATATGCACCTTACACAAAATGAGAAGCAAGAATTTTTTCTCGCCTCACTCAAGCTCTTTGATCGATATTTTTTTTTCACCTGCTGCATTCAGATTCTTCGTATCGTTTTTGATACTCCCTTTATTTGGTCGAACTCCTGGAACTCGGCAATTAAGCGAAAAAAACGTCATGTTTTCGTTTTTTCTTAAAAGATTTGCATTTCGTTTCGAAATACTCTTGGTGCACAGGTCATGCGAAGGCAATCTGTTCTATTACAGAGATACGAGGGTTTATTCCCTATATATATATTTTAAAAAGTTCTGCTTTGTTTCAAAGAAATAAATAATTGCTGAGAACTTGGTCATAAATATTTCGCGCATTCTCTGTTATAGTCGTCGCATTTCGTGAATATTTTTTACGTAAATGCATACTGGTGAGTATCCTGTCCCCCACCGTACCGACCTTAAACTACACACCATTTACGACTGTTACTATCCAATTAGAAAACAGCACCAACTAGCGCACGTGATCCCCATAAAATTAAGTCACCAGAGTTCCAAATCGACCTCTCAAAGCTAACTCAAAGCACTCACGGAGTCGTGTGTAGGATTACTTCCCAAGCCATGCTGAACTAAAATAAAGAAAAACGCGAAGCACTGCAGGCGACAGATGAAATAGCAGCTCTTTTGCACATACACACATCCATTATGCTAATTTCCAATGTTCCCGTTTTTCTGCAGTTTGTCAGTTGAAGGCTGGGTAACAGTGACATCCATAGAGACTGTGGTACGATCCACTATTTCCAGTTGTGCAGTATACGTACTTCCCTCATCATTTCCTAAACGGAAAAATCTTAATTAATAAACAGATGTAACAAGGTTAATGTGTTTTACCTGCATCTTCATTCTCATGCAAAACGAGCTCATTTCCATATGAATAGTTTCGCACTTAGACAGGTTTTGAAACTCCGCAGAGGAAAAAAAGGGAACTCGGAAATGGTCTATACTAGTAATTCATCTACTCAGCTCGTGCGCATTCGACAAATGACTTTTTTCCCATTTTACTTCTTGAAAAAAAAGCAACTGGATCTCGTCTATTAATTCTAGAATCAATATCACTTTATCTCTTACAGGATCTGAAGGATAATATTAAAGTGAACTTCGGTGAGCTTACCAGATACTTGATGACTTGCAGATCTCATTTTGCAGTAAAGACACGAACAGCGGCGAAAAACGCGATAAAACCAATTTTTGAGGATGCTTCTCACCTGGAAATTTAAAGGGGATGTTTTTAAACAATTGTTGAGATTTAGATTGGTTCACCTAAGGTACCACTGCTGTAGTGAGCTTAATCGCTTGCATAGTCACACTTAACCCTATTCAGACCGGTGCGGGTTAATGCCGAACCCTCTGTATTAGCCCTCCCCACCGCCTCTTTTTGAGAATACATAAGCATACAATACATATTTCGTTTAAAAATAGCGAACGTAACTTCCTGCCAAAAGAATGTTCGCGACGAACGCATAGGCACTTGCGAACGCATAGGCTCTTGCGAATTTCTTCGGGCGCTTACCATTTTTCAGAACAGGCCGACCAGACGGGTACATTTGAAAATGAATAGAGCTGACCTATGCTTTGAGACTTTTCCAGAATTTTATAAGAATTTCATCAGAAGAGTGTTAACGAATTGACAGATCTGGCCGATTGATTGATTGAACAGTTCTGATCAATAACGGAATTCTCTTCCAGACTGGACCAGTCAGGCGGGCCAGTTCTTGACTAACAGTAAGCGCTTTTACAACATTCGGAACAGAAATAAATTTCAATTTGAAATAAAAATGCAAACATTTAACTTCAGATCCATCTCCCTACCTTTGGTGTGGAAAACGTGTAGAGCACAGGGTTGACAGAGGAATTAACCGGTAGAACAAAGACTGCAAACCACACGTAAACAAATCCCTGTTCATCGTGAAACTGTCCCGTGAGAGCAAGGATACTCAGAATTATCACAGGAACCCAGCAACTGAAATCAGTCAAGATGATGGCGAAAACTCTTCTTGCAAGAGCGGACTCCCTTTTCATGCTGTTGGAACTCACTTCAGATTCACCGTGAGCCTTGACTTTCTTCTGTGACTTAGAAACTTTCACAACAATTGCGATGTACGCTGCCATGATGAAAAGGAATGCTGCGAGATTTAACGCGATAAACACGCCAACTGAATACTCCCAGCCTGCCAGCCTTTCTGAGGACAGCTGGAGAGGTAGACATACTGACGAACGACCTTGAAGAAAGAAATGACGCTCTCTGCGTGACTGTTGAGATTTAGTCAAAAAATGACATTTCCGTGGTGAGTTATGGGGCCTTATGGGTACCATAAAATTTTTAATAACAGTTTTTGATTCACCTTCTATTCGCAACTTATATATTTTCCTTTTCAATTTGTTTGTTGTTTGCTGTTAAGTTTATTTTAACCGATGAAAACGCTTGAAATGAAGTCCCCTCTTCTATAGAGTATTTTCACACACGTGACAAGCGGCCATATTGGATTGCTGAAACAAAAGATGATATTTTCATAACAATAGAATTCAATTCCCGGAGGATTGCTTTGGGGCACCAATATGGCCGCAGTTTCTTTGTTTTGGGACACCAATATGGCCGCCATGGCGTCATGTGAAAACACTCTATATATTCTGAGCACTGTAACTATCAAAGGAATTTAGTTTAGTTCTCCACGTGTAATATTGAAGGAGATATTAACCTTCAAACACTGCAAAACTCCTAAATTAAAATGTTGAGTTTTCAAACCGGCATCACATAAAAAGTATTTATATATGGCGGAAGTAAAATGTGCCAAATTCTTTCAATGCCCATAATAGGCCATTTCCGAGTTCCCTTGAGCCTCTATTTCAAAGCGAGTCTGAGTGCGAAAGTTTTGTGATGGTAATTAGTTTTGCTTTCCATATATTTTCATTACAAAGACTTTGCACTTAGACTCGCCTTCAAATAGAGGCTCCAGCTAACTCGGAAATGGCCCATTGATATATGATCCGAAACTGAAGCGCGTATCTTAAAGTGCACATAACCCCAAATGATGTTTTCGCTTGCACATTTCGTTTCTCCTTTTTACCAAATATTGACTATTTATAGCATTGAAGAGTTAAGAAAAACTGTGTATCATTTGTTCCATGACCGAGTCATAAGGGGCGTGGGTCTATTCCCGTTTTGACGTCACAAACTGATTTGCATGGCATCAAGTCTTTGTAAACATGTACGCAAATCAGTTTGTGACCTCATATCGGGAATAGACCCACGCCCCTTCTTACTCGGTCATGGAACAAATTATGCAAAGTTTTTCTTAACTTTTGAATACTATAAATAGTCAGAATTTGGTAAACAGAAGAAACAAAAGGTACAATGCGTTATGAAGGTTCATTTTAGCGAAAAAAATATTTTGGGGTTTTGTGCACTTTAATGAGGCAAATGTTGTAAACAAAGATTCCCTATTAAATGGACATTAGAAGTCGTTATACCATAAAAGCCATATCTTCTGTCCTCGTTGTAAAAATATGGGGTGTCAAAAGTCGGTACAACAGCGATTATTGTTCCACAGATCCATACCACCGTGCAAATAACGTAAGTCCCTCTCAGCGTCAAGCGGGAACAGCTGAAGGCGAAGACGATACTTATCAACCGGTCAGCGGTTATCACGGTCAGCATTAGTACCGAGACCTCGCTCGACATCACTGACAATGCACCGGCCACTTTACAAAGATTTCCTGACCGCCATATCAGATCGAAACTGAAGTAAGCACCTAAAATAAAGTTTTTGACGTAATATATCAAACACGAGAGACAGTGTTTCATCACATTTCCAAACTCCGAGAAGAGCGTTGAAAATACTACACGCAGCGGAGTATTTTTGACGAACTTCGAGGTGTTTGGAAATGTGATGAAATACTGTCTTGAGTGTTTGATAATGATCTTCTCAATTGAAACTAAAACTACGGAGAAAACGAAGAAATAAAATCGTAAAAATCTATGCTAATTAAGATCACATTTCCAAACCACGGTTACGGTTCTGATTTCCTTTGTTTTGACGTGATGAATTATTAATGAATTTGAGAAAATGATAAACAAGGCGTAACAGGTATTTTGTAAGAGTACATTCGCCCCCTCCCCTCAAAATAGGAATCCTGATTTTGGGGGAGTGAGGGAGAACGCGTGTCTATGACAAACTGTGTCAGATCGTGTTAGCTTCATGGCCAGAGCTACTCATTTCTAGAAAATACGCACTATACGATCAAATAAAAAAGCCAGGTGGATTCATGTCTTTCTGTCGCGTTTCTTGTACTCAATGATCATGAATGGCCTAAATTCATTCGCAATCAATGGTCTTTTCTGAGTCAAATTAACAAGTGGACTTCAGTTTACTGCAAATTACAGCGAACAATAATGCTGTTGACTTACGCAGGATATACGAGAGACATAATGTGCCAAAATATACTGTAACATACACAAAACTGCAAGGCTGCTACTCCGTAAAAATTGACATTGCGAGGTACGGAACAGTTCAATCAGTGCAAAGTATTGACGGTTCAAGGTACGGCACTTGATCAAGTGATCGGGTCATTTTTATTTGGGCTGGCGTTCGCGTTGGTTCCATTTAAAATCTGTCAACCGTGCTGACGATCCCCGGTTAGGGCGAAACAGGTGTCCACAGTTATCGGCTTCGGTCACATTGATGCCTCTCAAGGCCTTGCAGTTTTGTGTATGTCAGTTTTTTATGCGTCTGTCCTGCTTTGATCATTAATTTCGTGAAATATTTTACCTGACCACTGTTCATCTTTAATGGCGATAATCATGAGATAAACTCCCATGAGGAAGTCAGACACAGCGAGATTTGTCAGAAGACAGGTTTGAACGGGATGATCATCACGTCTGATCAGGCGCCATGCTATTACTGCAAGGTTACCAAGCACGGCAAGGATACCAAGCAGCCAAATGCTCTGTCTGGGGCCTGAGGCTTCGATCATGCGATTGCAGCTTGACAATGCGCTTCCCTCCGTCTGTGGGAAGTCACATTGCACATCGTCGTGGTACAGTGAAACATAGCAACACAACGAGAAGCTGTCTAATTTTCTAAAAATGAGAGAAGTCATCAATCTTAGAGAAATCATTCTATTCGATTTCCGAAAACACTGGCTCAAATGTCAACCGGGGTGAAAATGGAATTTTAATTGACCTTGCATTATTTAAAATGGCTACTAATTAAAAACCGATAGATAATTTAAACTTAATCCTCTAGTATTAATGTATAATTAACATAATCCCTGAGTTTCAACTTTACGAAACATTTTAATTTCTCAGAGATATTCCCTCAATGTAAACTAATTTAAGACCAAAATTATCTGACACCAAGCTTTGTGGACAAACCTTCTATTAAAACTTAGTAATTTATCTTTGGGTGCGTTCCTTTGGGGTGATCCGGATCAGGATCAGTGATCCGGATCCTTGCTCAGAGTGGATTCACCGGCGTCTTTGGTACACTATGATCCGGATCACTGATCCAGATCCGGATCACCCCAAAGGAACGCACCTTTTGTGTTGTATATTAACACCTCAAAAACTTCGCCATAATGTTTCTCGACAACGCTTTTAGAAAACTCCTTCAAATTTCGCAGACCTCAAGAAAGTAAGTCAGATCAGAATTCCATAGTCTGCGAGCAGATTCTCCTTTAGCACACGATCCGGCGAGAAGTCTGGTTTCGAGGCGCCAAGAAAGTGCAGCTTACGCGTTCCAGCACGCCCACGTGAGCCTCCCCGCAGGCTAAGGCTTTCGATAAAAGTTACCTCATCCGAAACTTTCATCTTTCTCCAGTGATACTCTATAACGGTACACTTGTTGATCAAATCAAAGTTGAAAGGTATTGTCATGCAAAAACCTGACCGACTGTGTTATTCTATTTTTCTCTAATTTAGGAGATCAAGGCAGGCTCATTTTCAAACAATCCTTTTTCTCGACAAAACGTTAGCAAACGTTAGCAAAGCTACTGAATTGCCTCAACGGTGACACATTGACATGCAAACTGAATTATATGAAATGTTTTAAATGGCTTTTTTTACTTCGTAGTAAAGCACATGGGAGTAAATGAGTAGATGCTCACATTTGTAAACGGCAAATAACAAACAAAAAATACTTACACGTTAGCTAGTTCTCCAAGCCCTTTGAACGTTTCTATAGGCATTTCTTTGAGCAGATTTTCCTGTAGATACCTGAAATTAAGTAAGATTTTGTCTGATGATTGAGGTTCCAAGATCACTTAGCTTAGTAGGTGGAAAGGAACATATTTAACCAATTTTAACTTGGTAGTATCCATTGCAGTAAAGTTCAAGAAAGAAAATTTGGAATCCAGTAGTATCAGTGGTTCGTATAGTGCAATAATAAATAAAAAAATAAGCAAATAACTGAGTTGCAGCTTGCAGCTTGAAAGAACATTACATCTTCGATTGTCTGTTGCCAGCATGGTTGTCCTGATGGTGTAGTGGTTATTATACCCCACTAGTCTGCGGGAGGACTCAGGGAAAATTTTCTTTCAAACTGCTAATTCAACTACAAAAATAAATAACGATATTTAAACAAGAATCCACATAAGCCTCATGCGGGTCGCTTTACAGGTTAAGGTGGCCGAACACAGTTTATGAAAACTGTGTTGCATTTGCCTTTTGTTCTGAAACTGTTGAACTCTAGTTCCCCAAAATTGGCAGGACAAAAGTTAAAAGGATAGACTTTCGAATTCTGATAGTTACGCTGACGTGTGTGCTGTTGCCATGGTAACGTGACTGGATATAAACATCAATTTAAAATCGGGTTTTGTATATTTGCGGAAAATTCAGTCGTTAGATTTTCTCTATCATTTGCCTCAAACAAACCTGTCACAATACCCACATGCGGACACTATTCTAACATACCGATTTTTGGCTATCCGTCCTTGAAAGATAACTCCAAAGACCATTATTTACAATTTCCTCTGTCAAATTTCAAAACTTTTGCAACAACTTTTTTTCTTGTTTCCTGGCGTATTTTCCTGCCAAATGTGGTGAAATTCTAACGAGCGGTTTTCGAGAAATAAGCGTATTTCGGAAAGACTGGACCTAAGAGTACAATCTCAATTTTTTGACTAACTGCGCATGCGCTGCATTTAACTGGGTTCTGACGGTTCTGACAATATTCACGGTAACACTGAAAAACCTGCCAAATTTGACTTTTTCTGACATACCATTCTAACAAGACTTAAGTTTACAACATACTATCATTTTAAGAAAAAAAAATGCCTCATATAAAACCGTTGGAACAAAAACTCATCACTCTTTCGGCTGCATATTTGTTGTTGAGTTATCCTTGTGCGCGCGCTGCCTCGCATCAGCACCAACGACTGTAGAGCGCGCGCGAAAACTGTGTTCGGCCACCTTAAATTGGAATTTACAAACGTTGGTTTTCGAGGAGGGAGGAAAACCGGAGAGCCTGGAGAAAAACCCTCGGAGCGAGGAGAGAACCAACAACAAACTCAACCCAAATATGACACCGGGGCAGAATCGAACCCAGGCCACATTGGTGGGAGGCGAGCGCTCTCACCACTGCACCACCATCGCTCATTGTGATCGCCGAGGTTTTATACACTGGCAATCGTTAAATATAAAACAGATACTATATATACTTACAAGTTTTCAAGACTGTCAAGTCCGAGGAAAGCATTATCATGTATGGTAGTGATCTTGTTATTGTTCAAATGTCTGGGGATGAATCAAGTTTAAATTGCATTTTTGGAGTTCAATAAGTACTAAAAATAATATCAACAAGTTGAAGGAAATGTCGAATAAAGTTCTGCAGTCAGCATAACACATCAAATGTTAACTTACAGCATTTTCAACTTTTTCAACTCAAGGAAGATAAATTGAGGTAACTCAGAGATCTCGTTTTCTGAAAGGTCTCTAACATAATTCATAAAAAATTCATTAGTATAATTAAAAAAAATCAATTGACAGACACGTGTTAATGATATGCATAAGAAGAAAATACACTGGTAGAAGTGATAAATTAGGTTAGGGTAGGGACTAAATATAAAAGTAAACGTATATGAACTAAGCTCTGTGTTAACCTAAAAGAAATACAATGCGATTTTTTTGTATCACAACGCATACATGTTTTACTTTTTGTATTTTGGCAAAACTATACATTCATCGAAAAATTAAAAATAGATTAATAATAAAAAAGAAGGAAAATCCCGTCTCAAAAAGTGTGGAAAACATTGTATAGCTTTAACCTGATGAAAGATAGTATATATTAGGAGAAATAACATTTCGTGTTTTGAAAAGTCACTAGAAGCCAAGAATCACAAAGCATTACTTTAATTTGCAGACCGTCGCATATACAGACACATGCACAGTATTTTCTCGGTTGTTAAACACCGGGTACCGAATAAATACCGGATTCAAATAACTCAGGATCTATCACTTTTTTTTTAGTTAACACCCCCGCGTTTAACTGAGATCTCGGCGTTTATGTGAATTTGGTCTTACACAACTTAATCTTAGGAATATGAAATATGTGTAATCATTTAGTTCCCTAGGTGAACGCCCTCTAACGTACAGTTCATTCCGTTTTTCCCCAAAGTTAAAAGACTTTAAAACTATAAATCAGTTAGTCTGTTAGTAATATAAGATATATCAACCAAAAGGTCAACTTACAGGATTTCTAAGTTGTTCAAGTTTTCGAAGATGTGTCCAGGAAGCTGAGATATTTTGTTTTTAGATAGGTCACTGGAAAGAAGCATCACATAGGTTACCACCGTGTTTACGGATTCAACCGTAAATATTAATACACGCTTCAATCCTTGCCCTGTACTTTATGCCACTGCATTATGCTCTGAATCACGTTAAAAACTTTTTGTGTTTCAAAATGATGTGTTCAGAGAACTCATTCTTGCATGGCAAAGTCCCTTCCAATGTGAGCCCAGCCTCCCAAGACGTAACATTCCTTCCAACCGAACAGAAGCCCACAAATCGGCTAGTTTTCAAACGAAGGACACCATTTAGCTAAGAATAAATCTATATATTATGTAATACTCGAAAACGCTATTTCACTCTGGCATCGGTAAGCTGTACTGCTGCTTTGCATAAAAATCAATGTTCTTTTCCGTTTAATTTACTATTGCGTTATTTTTAACGCGTTGTCTTACGATGTTTCTCGCAACTTGTCCTTCTCCCGTACTTTCATCAAAAGTGCGCGAGTAAATTTAAAGACGATGGATTAATTGACGGCTTACTTAGCTCTCGATGTACACGTTGAGTGACGTACCCCAAAATTAATTTATTTTGCCTAGAAAGCCCTTGGCTTGTTCTACAAGATGACTTAATTTTTGTTGGATGTGACGTAACCTGACGTCATCTAACGTTCTTAGAGCCGCCATCTTGAATCCACCATCTTGGATTTCTAAATTTTCTAGGAAGTCAGAAAATAATGGAAATTGATGCAAAATCAGGCCAAAATGGGCATGTGCTAAAACCAAGAACACCGGAACACCCCCGGAACACCAGAAATGTATTGGCATTTTATGGTATTTCTGGTGCTCCGGTGTTCCGTGTTTTGTGGTGTTCCGGTGCAAAATCAAGCCAAAATGGGCATGTAATAAAACCAAGGAACACCGTAACACCACAAAACACGGAACACAGGAACACCAGAACACCCCCGAAACACCAGAAATGTATTGGCATTTTATGGTATTTCCGGTGTTCCGGTGTTCCGGTGTTCTGGTGTTCCTGGTTTTAATACATGCCGCCAAAATGCGAATTGAGTGTTACAGCCAAGCTAAGAAAACCGTGAACACCAGAAATGTTTATGGAATGTTATTGTGTTACAAAGAAAAAGCCAATCAAGTGTGAGAAAACTAAACCGCAAACAGCAACGGTAATTAGTTTGTGTTTTTGTGATTTGTTCGCGTGTCCTGAACTTTGCTGCGATTGGTCCCTACAAATTAACATCCCTGAAAAATTTCAGGTGTTCACGGTTTCCTTAGCAAGGCAGTAAAATGCATGAATTTGATAATTTTTTCTGAATTCCATTAGGCAGTTGCCATGGCAACACCAAAACTCCTGGTCACGTAAATTTTCGCAAGGGATGAATGAACAGCTACTGAAAGAGTAAATCCTCTTTTCAAAATTATTGAATCGTGACTGGTCTTCCTGCAATAATTTGTGTGCTTCTTCAAGCTAAGTGATGTTTGCATCATCTACAGGGAACTGCTCATTCCTCACGATCTAGTATATATGCACATACACATCTTTCATGATACTTGAACTGTTTAAACTGCAAAACGTTTGCGAAAAGACCTTTTCTTAGAGCACGACAGCTGCGCCACGGTGCCATCGAGAGGTCACGTACGGCGGAAATCTCGAAAATCCAACATGCTGTATTTCAAACACAAAGGACACTATGTAGCTGAAAACTTGTGAATATGTGTATTTTTAGGATTTCTTTCACGTGGTGACAGTGAAAATTATGCAGGCCCAGCGAATTTTGTTTTTAAAATTTTTTGACGTCACGTGAAAACCAAGAATTTAGGTAATTTACCCTCACGTTTGATTAAATGGTGACTGTCATCGTTTTTAGCATGATTTTGGAAATCTCAAAAACATACATCGATCTTTGGGAGCTGAACAAAAATGGTTTTATTTTGTAGAGCAGTGCTCGACAAATAATTAGAACCCATTAGGAAGCGAAGATGGCTAATGATGGCGAGGATGGGAACGGATTGTGCATGATATGGATCTTTGAAAAAGCGTCAGGATGCCAGTTTTTCAAATGTTCAAGTTTCGCTCGAAAATCGTTGAAATTTTGCAAAAATTGACTTTCTTAAAAAAAAATTGCTTTTAATCATTTAGTTAAAGCTAATTAAGTTCTTATTACATAAATTTAGGGACCATTTCGTGAATTTACAACAGCTTTAGGCAAATCTGATATCGTGACAGTTTCCCGTCGTTTTTGCTTTTGTTTCTTCAGAAACGAAGCGATATTATGTTGTTGTGAGGGCTTCTTTCCAAATATGAGCAGAATGCTCGCAACAACCAGGTAAAAATATGTTGTTCAAATATCGATAAACTGATTTTTAGGGAGACAAAAAGATATTGAAAGATAGTACAAATAGGAATCTCGGACGATTGCAATGTTTTTAGCGGAGCTCCCGCGGCCCGAAGGGCCGCCAAGTGGAGCCCCATACTCATATGGGAAAGAAAACGAAACCCATGAGTTGATTTTCTCATGGTTATCATGGCTAGCGGTATTGCTCGTGGGCGCGTACGCACGACGACGACGGAGTCGCGCAACATGGCGGCCATAAATAGCCATGCCTTTTCAACACCTTGTCAGCCTTATCAGTTTACATCTCTGTTATAGGGCATCCATGTTATGGTCAATTGACAGCTGTCAAATCGAGGCATCCGATGACCAGTATCACATGACCAGATCGCGGGCTCAGGTTAGAGCTCATCAAGGCAACGTGTTTTCTGAAGTTGACCGCTGACCAGGCATTGGGTTTCTTCTGGCATAATTTTTTTAACTTTTTATGGTCATTCTTAGCGGAAATTCTGCAATTGGAGTTGACGTTTTTAATTATTATTTATTTCAGAGAAATTATTAAGAACCAGCAAAAATACGGAGCTCCGCTTTTAGGCTTGGCTAAATCCATATATTAAGTTCGATCGAAAGCAACATATGATAAAAAACAGAAAGGGAGATTTATTTCCGTGTTATGCAAATGTTCTAGCTATTTTCGACCTTGTTCATATTGTCTTTGTCATCAACTTAGGTTGTGTCTGTGAACCAGTTACCAAAAATTGCATAGCAGGCTGGATATGGTTGCGATTAAAATGTATTACAAATAGAAATATTCCCTAACGACTGAACTCTGAAGTGCTTTTCACTTGGGTTGAAAGAGAGCTTGGAGGAACAAACAAAGGCAGTTGCAAAGACGGCAAGTCTCGGTTATTCATGGCTACTTGATGGCTACTAATGGACATTTATTAATTTATGTTAATGATTGATAACTTGAAGCTCTATGGTTTGTTCCATTGGTAAAACACTTCCGGAATGACATTTTCGAAGTATAGGTGAGCATAAGTCTTTCAAAGCTGCACGATAGTTTGAACTGAATGCAATCAGAATAAGCGGATTTATCGCTGTGCTAAGCAATGGAAATGCATAATACAATAAACCGACAAATATAAGACATTTATCCTTGATGAATATCGACGGGTAAAGCACTTTAAGGAACAAATATATATAAAGAGGTGTCCAGCATATGAAAAATCCAAGAGCAACAGATCCAAATATCTTCATTACGTTTTCATTCTGCTTAGATCTCTTTCCGTGAATACTGGTTTTATTTCCGTTATCGAGCTTTGCTCGTCTTCTTATATGTTTCATGATGAGCGGGTAGAGAGCTAGTACCAAAATAAGCGGTGCACAGTAGAATAATATAAAGCTGAGAAAGTTGTAGATTTTCAGTGCCAAGGTACTCATTATGTTTCTACAAAATGTCTGCTGCTCTATTTTAATGACTTCAGAGTGGACGAAGTACGGTACAACGCCTAGCAAAGGGAGAAACCAGCTTATAAAAAGAACAATTTTCCGAGTCCTTGCAGTGATATTTAAAGCTCTCAGTGGAAACACGATGGCAATGTACCTGTCCACAACGATTAGCACCAAGTTCAGGATCGACACCACGTAAGAGACTGATCGTGAATAAATTCCCAACTTGCAAAAAAACGTAGCGAGTGTTGGATTCGTAATAAGGCTCCCACCAGCTTTTAACATGCCTTCCGTAGCATAAAGTGGCCAGTTGAGTGCGGCACAAACCAAGTCCGAAACCGCCATGTTTACGATATAATAGTTGGAACTTGTTTTCAAGTTTATAGTCTTGATAAACGTTACGATCACAAGAAGATTGCCCGTGTATGCTAAACAGCTGATAATTGAGAGAGCAGCAGTGAATGATGTAGAAACCAGGGAAGAACACGTTGTTTGATTCATGTTATAAGCAGCAGAAGAGTTATCCATTTTTATACAATGTCTTCTTTGGTTATTATGTCTTTTGGTGAACCACTCTGAGGAACTGAACTTGCTTGAATGGTTTTATATTATGCTGATGATATTATCTTCATATTAACCATTATAAATGGTGTATCACCAGTCAATCAACAGTCAGGCAGGTGACAATTTATGCTTAATTTAACAATCTGGAAAAATTAAATATTATATTACTGAGAAATACGAAAAGGAGATCTTGTACGCATTTTTAAACCCTTTCATCTGTCATCTTTGAATTTTTTAGAATAAAACTAGTAAGAGTGAAAATATTAAGGAAAGTTTCCAAAACAAATAGTGGCGATAAGCA
>OX393562.1:32215320-32232820 GCA_947652115.1 Blastomussa wellsi
ATATAACTTTGTTTGTTTGACTGGGGAATCACACAGGGTATATCTTCTGCCACCCTATTGTGTAATATTATACCACATGCATGATGAATTTAGTCCAGTGAAAACTTGCAGAAATTGATAAGTGTGTTATATGTTACAATGAATTATGTTTTAGTAATTGCGCAACTGTGTAGTTAATTGTATTCCAGTTGTCACAGTCATTGAAATTCAGAGGAGAACAAACACCTCTAAGGTCAGGTAAAATCATTTTGCATTTTGGTAAAGGAAAAATGTTAGTCTTGATCAAAGTCAGTGAAAAGCTAGGAATTCTATTTACATATTACTACAAGGTTTGAAGTAGATTATAACATGGCATCTTGTTTTAGGTAAAGTATGCTGTATAATTTACCACCGTTTATATATTTTCAAGTCCCAAAGCTATCTAGTGTCAGTGATACCTAACGAGTCTGTTCCTCACATTTTCTGTTCCCCAGAGCAAATGTTGCCGGCTGGAAAATTAGTTCAGTATATGTTTTCTCATGGGAGTTGACACTAAGAAAAATACTCTAAGAAAAATACTATTTTGTGATGCCTGATTGAAACTCGGAAGGACGACTGAATAAACTGCACGGCGAGGACTAGACTTTCTCCAAGTCGCTCGTTTGATTCACTTCGCGGAGGGCGCAGGAGATATGGAGGGCGCGCGCTGGCTTGAAAATCAAAATGGCGGCGCGAAACAAGCGACTTGTCTCATCTGCAGCGCACCACTTCTGAAAATGTGACGCCACCGGTGGATTTTTCCACCGATGACGCCACATTTGGCTGTCAATCAAAATAGTGCGCGCGAACGTAAGCGCGCGCTCTGTTGGCAAAGCTTGCGAGGTTAGGGCGCTCTGCTCGCGTGACGCAGGTACTTTTCTGTTTGTTTGCTAGTCTTTTTAGCAGATTTGTCCAGATAAAAAGCAAACAAGATTGGCCGCAATTCATTGTTAGTCCTATTATATAATTTAGTTAGTTGTGGGATCGAAAGAATTGGTTTCATCAAAGCTTTGAAGAAAATCTAAACAATCGCTAACCGCAATCTCAACACACGCCATGGCGCGCGCTAAACTGCACACGGCACATGACAATGACGTTAATAAGAAAAAAGAAACCAATTCGGTCCCAATGAAATGATGCCATTTCGCGGTAAAAATCATCAACCAGAAGCGATTTACTGCAAGTGACGCAAGTCGCTCGCTCCGAGCCATTCGTGCGTTGCGCGATGATCTCGCGCTTGATTTCCAAGAGATTTTGTCTTATCGCGCGCGATTTGAAAACGATCTTTTTCAAATAACTCTACGGTGTCTAGCAATACAAAAAAAACTAACGAATTGGGGCAAGTCTAGGCGAGGACTTGAACCTCGTTGAGAAGAGTGGATTTCAACGGTTTTCAGTGCCATTTCGACGAGTTCGTTGCTTGTTCTAATTGATGGTTGGGAAAAAAATATGGATCATGAGTTGATAAAGGGGAACGGATAAATTTTTCCTTGCAACACCCAAGAACACCTGTAAATGTTTTTATGTCATATATTTTCATTCATTTGGATAAAAGAATGCATTTTGCCACAGTTTGTTCGTTGGGTGCCCCTGTAGTGTTGTAGTCAAATCATCTAGCATACAAAACCTTGACATGATCATTTATGCAAACAACAAATTGACACAAATAAAAATGTTACAAGAACTGTCAGCTCGATTCAGTTGGTATTCTACAGCTGTAGCCACACTTATTTGTAGAGTGGGAGTAGGGGGCCTTTTTGGGGGGAGTTGAAGAGGCAGCATTACAGTAATGAAATAGCGAGAGAAATCAAGGTGTTTTATTACATCATTCACATATATGTAATATTCATAATGAAAGAACAGCTATTTTCTCTCATGAATGGTGGCATATCCTTGTCAGTGATGTGACTGGAACCTTCTCCTCAGGAACGTGTAAGTTGTAGTGGTGAATGCACACTGGTTTATTGTCCCTGTCCATGCAACTACATGTTCATCTAATGACCCAATAGTGCACACACAAACTTGTTTTCACGAAGGAATAGTACAATTAGACCACAAATTGCCTTAAGAATGTCTGTTGCAAACGAAATCCCAAAGATTGCAGGAATACACGAAGAATGAGTAAAGATGACTTTTCACGCATAAAAAAAGACATATATAACTTCTTCGGCACAAACACTAAAAGCTCTAAAAGAAGGCAAAAAAAACTACGCTTCACCCACCATTCATATGCACCTCCCAACTTGAAGAAATGCCTCCGCGAACGCTTTAACTCTCGCGACAGGTTCAACTTGAGATTCCACAACATTAACCTTCAATTCCTTTATATTATTTATAATAAATCACGTTTGTTTAGTTTCTTTTAAAAGTGGCAGATTTTTCAGAATCGCTCGCCATTTCTCCAAAAGCTTAATTTGGATTCCACAAAACACACGCGCTGGAAGATACGTGTAGACTACACAATATTACATCACAACGCGTAAACTCGGTCCCATGCCCCTGGACAATTTTGGTTACAAATAGCGCGTATTTGAACGGCGAAAAAACGGCTTTAAAATACTTTCTGTCCAATTTAAGGTTAAATCATTTTTACACATATCAAATTAAGAAAAAACGGGGAAAATTTCGTGTCATATGCACTTTAACAGTTGAGCTGGACATACAGTTTCATTTATTGCTACCTCTATATCTGACCTGTTTCAACAAAACATGCCTTATGAAACGTAAGCAGATGTATGAAATTTCCGTTTTTCTTTTTTGGCGCCGGTGATTATTATCTCGCTTACTTTGCTTGAAAAATCACCGTTACTGCTGCAGCGATATGAAATTTGTTCTGTTTGCACCTTTCTGCTAGCTTGCCAAGCCGTAATTTTGAATGTTAGTAAGCCGATCGACTCGTATAAGTACAGTGATCTGATTTAGTTTTATTAAATTGGTGAAATCCATGATTCTAAGAGAATGCAGCAATACAGTCTTGTTGGTTCAAAAACACATAGATTACAGTTACTTTCGTTCAACTGAGCTAAGATTAGCCCTCATTGAAACTTCCCGATCAGAACATTGCATCATAACTGCAGTGCTGTGTCAAATGTTGTTAGCCACCTTCTTATAAATTAGGTTAGAATTAGAATTAGGGGCCTGTGAACAAAGCTTCCTGTTATACTTACAGAAATCGCAAACTGGTCAGATCTCTAAAGATTTGTGGCGGTAGCTCGCGCAATTCGTTGTTGGAAATATACCTGTTGGAAATGAGATTGAAATAGAGTTACCAAGAAAGAACTGCCACAAATTAATACTATGAGTACAAAATACACTAGACAACCATGCCAAGTTTACGGCAACAATGTTACACAGAGGCATTTTTAACGCAACCTCATTTTAAGCATGTCCTTCCGAGCAATGGTGGTGCACGAACCAATCCCAAAAAAGTTCGGGCAACAATGCTGCAGGTTTTTGAATCCTTTTATTGAAATTCGCCCGGCCAGCCATGTTACACCTCGTTAAAAACCTTCTCGTGTTACATCATCTTTTCAAACTGCTTCAGAATATTGCCACGACAAAATGTTGCGTTATAAATAGTCCAACGCGCCATTTAAACACGATGTCGATTTTAGAGCAGCAATGTTGCGTTAAAAATTGTCTCGAGAACAGTTATGCAATGAAGAAAACGGGCCACGTAACACAATTAAACAAACGCTCTTGACATGGCATTATGGCATATGGCATCGATACAACCATGAACACAGAGTACAATTATATTTCTACACGGCCGTAAAAAGGGATTCAAAGTAAGAATTAACATATTGAAATATCGTAAATTTGTCGGCAGCTTTAAAGCGCACCACACATAGTCTAGTGTGCATGCATTCTTCTCAGTAATGCAGAGGAACGGGCGAGCGAGAGAGTGATGCCCCCAGGGAATTACTTCTTTTTCTTAACCTTTAAAGATTTAATCAATCTAACTATAGCTTTCTAATATTTTTTTGTCAGAGAATCTCTACTTAAAAACGTAAAATTTTCAGTGGTTTCAGAGCATGAAGTAACAAGAGGTACAATGCATGGAGTAATCAACAGTGAAGTCTCTCAGTATGTTTCAAAAAAGAAGAAAATTTGAAACATCTTACTTGCACTTACAGTTCTCTCAAAGACGAAAATCCCTGAAAAGTATTCTCTGATATCGTATATAGTTTATTCCATCTTAAGTCCCTGAAAAGGATAAAGGAAGAAAAAAGGTCGACGGAGCTTTATTAGCTTTTTCAAGGTGAAGTGTTTATTCCCGTTATGAGCTAAATTTCTAACTATAAGATAACAGCTAGTCATTAGTTAACACGTACACCCTTATCCGCAGTCGCGTAATTATTATAAGATATCATTATATATAGAGTAGTTGATTCAGTTGTAATAAGCAAGGCAGTTATACAAATCACTTGGCTTAAGCCACTATGTACTCTATAGTAATATACGAACCCCGATACACGTCTCAGGGTGTCAATAAGAATGTTTCTTTTCAAAACTTATTTGGCAATCAGATAATGAGGTCAAGGTTTCTATGAAGGTAATAGTTAATTAGGCCAAGGGCCAAATCTACTATCACCTTTTAGTAAAAACTCAGCAGTATTATATTCTATTGGAAATTCTTGAATCTGATTGGTTCTCCGACTGTTTTCTATTCGCCGATAGTAAACGATCGCGAGCGCGTTGCAGCTTTTTGAAGGTAAAATTTTCTTGATTTTTTTTTTATTATACTTGATTGACCCCTCCCACATAGGGCTTTTCAGGGCCAATTTACATAGCTAATCAGGGTGAGATCGGACGTCAGCATGTAAAGGCGCTCATAGCAGCCGCTATCAGTCCATTCATGATCTCACCCGAACCCAAACCAGCAGAGCAGACCACAACACCGGGAACTCCACGCCCTACTCTTTGCGATAAGTGTGTGGGTTCTTTAACGTCCCCTGCTGACCTGTAACATTAAAGATGCAGGAGACGGGACCTACGGTTTATCGTCCTTATCCGAGAAGACTAGAACATCTAACCATTTGCAGATTTTAGTTACAAAGGCAGCACGTTCTCCTCAGTTATTTTAAGACCCTGAGTGTTGGTCCGGTCTCGAGACTTGAACCCGAGACCTCCCGCACGGTAATCCGGCGCTCTACCAACTGAGCTAACCGGTCGGCGGTTCGCTTAAGTCTTAACAGTTTGTCTTAACAGTATATAAAATGGTAGCATTTGGAATGCAATTCTTTTGAGTTTCTACTAAAACAATTAGACAAATCGTTGTCTATGACCGATAGTCAATTCGACGAGTTGACTATAAACTTGGGCTTGTAGCCTAATTGTGAAATAGAAATCGACCGAAGGCGATTAATTTGTTTCAGTTTAGCTAGACCATTCAGATTGCACTATTTGCATTAGAATATCAGAAGAAGTCTACTTATTATCAATCTTTCTTGTTATGATTTAGTTTTATGAAGGTTTGTCTAATGTGCTTGTGTCGAGTACTTACAAATAATTTATAGAGCTTCCAGAGCCGCGAAAACTGTTATCATCGAGGATAAATAACGCGTTACTTGAAAGGTCCCTATTTGTAAGAAAAGTGGTAAGTTACATACGTTAAGTAAATTCTTGTGGAATTGTGGGAAGCGCAATGGCCTAATGGTTAGGGGGCTGGACTCCGGATCGGATGTATATGGTACAGGTTCGAGTCCTTTTGTATGTGTTCTTACGCAAGACACTTATAGGTGTATAAATGTGTACCGGTGATATAATGCTGGGGGTAACCCAGTGTACTTGTTTAACGCTGAAATGCTAGCATCAGCAGGATTGCCTATTATAACTCAACTGAGTAAAAGTGTGGACCCCCCCCCCCCCTAATGAAAATTTCCTTGGTCCGCTCCTTGTAGCTGCTATTGGTACAGCACGATCACTTACAGTTTTTCGAGATTGTCGCCGACCTCCATTGTGATTTTTTTCAACTCATTATTACTGAGGATCCTGCAAACAATGTCGGACATAAAAATTTCAGATGTTTTATTTTCCGACACTTTTTATCTGATTTCGGACATATTTCGGACAAAACTTTCGAACACTTCACTAAAACATATCTAAAGTAAATTTGTGCCTATAAGAAACGAATTATACTAAAAGAATAAATGTGAAAATGATCGTACTGTAGAATGGAATATATCGCCATTATGCCTTTGAGAGCCCAATCCGTGTGCTAGCTCCCGTCATGTATATTGGCTTTCAATAAAATGTGTTGGCGTCGCCCAAGAAAATACGTACTTAAAAGTTAATATAAGGTAAAGCGGATGCTTAAAATTTCGCACGCTTACAAATTTTAGTTTTATTTCCCGACACTTTTTTGTCCAAAATGAAAACCGTCAGAAATTTTTTTACCATAAACAATAGCAAAAAACCTTTTTGTCACGATTGTGTCAAATGATTGCTATTCGCCGCAAAGCAAAATTAGAGAAGCGACCGTTCTAGTTACAGCCGAAAATCTCTGAGGAGATATGTTTGTAAGGAACTAAGTTTCTTAGTTAAGCTTATAATATTTTCGGTCAAAATTTTCGAAGAACTAAGAACGACGGTTATTTAAGCAATAGAAAACACTTTCTATGGGATTTTTGGAGAACACTCGAAAAGTTTGTAAATCACTCGCCTGCGGCTTGTGATTTACAAACTTTTCTCGTGTTCTCCCAAACATCCCGCGTGGGTTATTACCCCTATAAACCCATAGAAAGTGTGGTCTATTGCTTTTACATAATAATTCAGAAGACGCGCGATTTTTCCATGGGTTTACCGGCACAATAAACCATAGCTAATTGACCAATCAGAGCGCGCGCATTGATTTTGTTATTATATAAAAAGTTATATTAATTACATAGGCCAGAAGACCTTCCAAAAGGAAAATACGTGAAGAAAAGAATCATATTTCTCCATGTATATTAAGTAAAGAAACTCCTTATTGTTGAATAATATTTTATGAAACCCGCCTTTCAATTTTGTACGACGTGAGGCGTTTTTTTTGCCCAATGAGAGAAAGCGTTAATTATTTGGTGAATTATAAGAGCTGATATTAACAAGGAGACATACGTACAGTTCTTTGAGAGACGGAAGATCATTGAAGACATTTGGATTTAGCTGGCTGATTCCATTTCCTTTAAGAGACCTGAAAGAAACAAAATTCGGAAAATTTCACACTATTCAATTTCATCATCAATATATGACAAAACGAAGCACCTTAGAACAAGGAGTGTATCAAAACCAACATAATAACTTGGGTCACCAAGCTATGGGATACGAACAATACCGTGAACCAATCAAAAATCGAAGGAAAACGAGAAGCCGATTCAAAGTGTGGAAAAGCGTGTCTAGGCCAGTAGTGATTGGTTCTGGTTTCGCCTCTGATTGGATGAGAAATAGTGGGAGTTCTTTTTAAACACTAAACATAGTGATAAAAAATTTAAGTAAATAGGAATTAACAGTTTCGACGCTTCAGGCCCACTCCAGTGAAATCCGCTCTCTTATTCTACATAAGTTCATGATTAGAGCAGCTCGCTTTATAATAGAGGCTACGAAGTATAATAATAATAAAAGCCAGAGATTATCCATTTTCGAAAACCGTTGTGATGTCGAGTGTTCTTTATAGTCACCGGGATAATGGGAATCTAACTAAAAGTGCATTGATCATCATGTAACTATAGAATAGAAGTTGCTAGCGAATATATCTTAAATTCCACTACCCCACCCCCACCCCCCTCCCCCACCAACTGCAGAAAAATAACAGAACTTAATACACTTAAATTAGTAAATTAATTAACGAGATGTTATTCAGATTGTTGGTAGTTGAAATGGCCTACTTACAGATATTCAAGTGAAACCAGTGTGTTGAATGCTCCATCAAAGATTTCTATTGCATGATCATTCCTTATTATTTCCCTTAGGCAAAAAAGAGAGATAAAAACTGAGCTATCATAAAATTATTCTAGAAATTACAATATATCTAAGATCAGGCCTGAAAACAAAATGAATATTTGTAACAAAATATAAATCGACTTTTGTTTAACCTGAAGCGTTGTACTCGTGGCTCTCGTATTCCTGGTAGAATTGGAATAATGTTGCTGCTGTTGTTGTTGTTTTTGTATTTTTTGCAATAATCAAACATTTCTCATCAAAGCCCTTTCATTGCATTATTGGTTCATTTTACCTCACATCACATTTTTGCATTGGTAATGTCAAAGTTGAAGCAACCAAATCTTTCTTGATGTTTCTCGTTTAAACAACTTACTTTGAGTAATATTTTTACTTTAATCGTAGTCTATATTAGCCTTACCAATATTTACCACTTTTTAATTATTTTATGGGAATATATGCACACTCGTTTGTACTAGGACCCCAAGAGCATCACACAAGTAACTTGGACGTTCAATCTCGTAACGGACTGATTTTTTCGAATCCATTTAAATGCACTTACGTCGGCTGCAATTGACTACGGAGTTCATATAGTGAGTTCATATAGTGAGCATAATTCCTCTTTATTACAACAACAGCTTCGCTTTACTTACAGATATGTCAGTTTTTGAAGGCCCCAGAACGCATCCTTTGTCACATTACGTAGATCGTTTTGTTCCAGCAATCTATCCAAAAATATATAAGAATATATCTGCCCTGTTTCAGCAAAACGTACCCAGTCGGCTGACAGCAAGACCTGCAATTTACTGACAACCCCATTCCCTCCCCCTGTGGAAGCCTGGCTAGCCCGGTAGGCCTGCTGGAGTGTGTTGCCGTTCCCGGCCACAGCTTGGCTGTCACCGGGTGGCAGGCAGCTGAATCGAGCTGCCAAAAAATGAAAAACATGACAATATAACCAGTAGACCCTTGTGAGGCAAAGTCTAGCCTGAAAGCGACCAAAACCTCACTTTGACCACCCCCTAGCAAGCCACCAATTCAATGCCTGACCCTGGGCTCCCCAGGGCTGTTAGGTAATTTTCCCAGCTATCCAGCACAGGCGCCAGTGACGGAGTCCCCCCTGGATTTTTGCGCGCGGGGCTGGCGTGAAGGCCGACTGATGTTGGCCTTGAAGCACGGTTCACAGAGTCCACCTTTTGTTAAATCAGTGTAGATATATATATCGTTTTACTGATCAATGTTTTCAAATTTCACTTACAAGTATTGCAGCTTGACTAACTTTCCAAACGACCCTGGGGTGATATATCGCAAACTGGAATATCGAAATGTCCTGAAAACAAAATAAAACAATAATTAAATAGTTAAAAGTGTGCAAAGGATTTCTAAACCTAAGCTGTGATAATTTTCGCGATATTAATGGTTACCATCGCCACATTATACGACCTTATAACCAGACTGTTAAAAACACCGTAACTTCAGTTTTTAAGTGCTTTTAGCTCAAAAACAAGCTCGGTGACAACAGCCACCTAACTCGTTTTTGAGTTATAAGCAATTAAAGCAAATTAAGGGTGTTTTTAAAAGGTTATGTTGTTGCTTTGGTAACCAGTTATGCCAAGAACTTCAAGGAAATCAAAACTTGTTCACCAAAGATTGGAAAATTGTTTGATACATACTATTATTTTAACATCAACTGATAAACAGTGGTACTACTGGTCAATCAAGGTGGACTAAGACCTAGAAACTGTTGTGAGCCACCTTTTAAAAATCAGCGAAGGATATGTTAAACACTGAAGTTTTATTTGTTATTTTCCTTCTGTCTCGGTAACATGTGCAAAGTGTCTATAATTCAGGTGAAAAGTTTACTACCGAACGACTTGGAGGACTTAATTTGTTATAACGGCTTAACTTATATGACAAAGCAAAGTACCGTCCGTTGTACCGTACGTAGTAGACATTTTCATTAACTTACAAATACTTCACTTCACGCGTGATGTCTCTTGGGACTGTATTTACACTGCAATCAACTCGAATCCAAAAAGGATGTGATTTCGGCACTGAACAACTGCATGGCCATAAGCATTCTACAAGACAAAATGACAGATGTTGGGCACATCTGCACATTGGTACCACATTGGGCGCGCTTGCACATACCGTAATGATTCGATTTAGCGCCCTCCTTCCAATACGCGCCCCCTTTCGAATAAGCGCCCCCCTTCGAATGTGTTTTTATTAATAAGCGCTCCTATTCCAATTAGCGCCCCCGTTCTAATAAGCGCTCTTATGGTAACATTACAAAATTACAGAGTCCTCAAGAGTACGTGTCAACCTTGCTTCATCTTCCTTTAACTGCTCACAACGTAATGCCGCATTACAAAAACAGTGGCTTTCGTCTGAGTTTCTCAACTATCTTGTCCATGTGAGTGTATAATTCCTTCGAACGAATGATCTCTTCTTTAAATTTTCCCTTTTTAAAAAATACTGTATTAAAGTTTTGTTTTGAACATTCGGTTGTTTCTCAAAAAAAAGAAATAAGCGCCCTGTCCAGAATAAGCACTCTGTCTCGAATAAGCGCCCTCCCTTGAGATACCAAAAGTAAATATGCGTCGGGCGCTAACTCGAATCATTACAGTAATTCTAGGAAAGCTGGCAAAGCGAAATACTTCAGAACTTGTACAAAACACATACTCGAACCGCTCCAACGGTATACACTATCGGGAACAAAGTTTCATTGGATGACTGATGACATAATGGGCTAAGAAACGAGTATTGCGTTTGCGCTCAGTGGTGGATCTAGGAGAGGGCCTGGGGAGCCCGCCCCGCCCAACATGTTTGGTCCACTTATTCGGCGGCGCGCTTGACTTAGCACAAGGTGTGGAATACAGGACATTTTTTAAAGGGTGGTCCAAACTTTTACTCAGTTGAGTAATAATAAGCAATCCTGTAGGTGCGAGAATGTTATCGTCAAATAAGTAGTAAAATCAAAAAATTCGGTTAGGGAAGGGGGGGGGGGAGGCCGGATCCCCGACACTCCCCCTGGATCCGCTACTGAAAGTAATATTAACAAACACAAAGCACCGACTGCTTACTCTCTATTTGAACCAGCAGAAGTTTCGAGGCATATCCGTTGAAGTTTTTTGCTTTGCAGACGTAGTTTCCTTGCTGTGGATTCCATCCCGTCTCGTAAACAACAGTTGTGCTATTTTGTATCATTTCGCTATTTTTGGACCAAGTGATTTCAGGAGCTGGAGCACCGCTATCTGGCTGGCACAACAACTTTGACGACCAACCATAAAGAATTGTTACCGTTTCCGCTGACAATTGAAAGCTGGGAGAATCTTTGGTTGGAAATAACAGAACAAAGAATAAGTTGAAAGCTATAACGTTTTGAACGTAAGTTTACCCTTTGCATATCTTTACTTTTTAGTGGGATGGGAGCACCTTTCTCCCACCAATGTGGCCCAGTTTCAATTCCTGGTTCCGGCGTCATGTGTTGGTTGACTTTGTTGTTGGTTATTGTCCTTGTTTAAAGGTTTTCCCCCTGGGTTCTCCATTCTTCCTCCCTTCACTTCCAAATTACAATTCGATCGGGAATCCGAGGGCCACAGAATGTTCCTCGAAATACTCACTTATGCGCACGTGTGGAACTTGTATGTTCCGTCGTTAATCGAAGGGGTAAACAAACTTTACAAACTAAGGCGTGTAGTCTGCTATACACATGCAAAAGTGTTCATCACGCTAGTCAAACAGAAACTACACAATTTTAATTACCTAACTAAAACAACAAGCTGTATACACAGACCTCCATTACTTAAAAGTTTTGCCTGGAAGCGAGCTTTAAATCCCGTATTTGCACTCGATCGCGAACTACTACCATATCTCTCCACTAACATGTCAACTCCGCTTGACCATATGCGGCGGGGTGTAGCACTTGATTCGCATTGAATGTGGAGTACATTACTTGACCTGGAATGTCCATCTTTTACAATTACATACATCTCATACAGGCATGCCCCTGGCCCTAGATCGATATTTTCAAGAGTCATCTCCACAAAGTGACCTTTAGGAACTTTGATCTTCCATTGCTTGTTTTCAATGCAGGTGGAGGTGGCCAGGGATGAAGTCGTGGGCATAGTCATGGGTGTCGTCATGTGCGAATCAATTGGAGAAGTCGCAGACATTTGCAGCGTAGGGCTTTCAGACGGACCAGAAGGTGTCTCCAAAGTTAGCTTATCTCCAAAAGTTCCCTCTTTGCCACCAAGAGAAATTACGCAGGCGGCAGGTAGTTGAGTAGCAGACGTTAATGTGTACATGTATGTTGCATAGGGTGTCGGATAGTATGTACCAGCCGATCCCGGAGACGGACTCTCAGTAGTCAAAACTGTAAAGACAATGATGTTAGTTTGATAGTAAGCTCTCGCTTTAATTCTTGGCTTCGTATTCTAAACGTTGTTATATATTTAGGGTTTAAAAATTGATACGATCTTTGCATTGTAGGACAGGTTCCCGAACAAATACTAGGTACGAACTGCAATCACCATGTCCACAAGATATTCCCTCAACAAATAAACATCCTCTAACAGGCGTTTATTAAAAATTTGGCGTCTTTTTGAAATCAACCTTGAGTAAATGAAATGCGATTTGAGGCCCTGGTACCGCCTTAGATTATACTATCCTGAAATCGGGTGGAAAGATATTCATACATTAATTCTAGACTGCGCAGGACAAATTCTACGCCACAGATTTTTGCAAACTTTCCCTTCGGTCACTTAATTAGTTACCCATCTCATGCAATAAATTTGCGGCCATAGACTTCCGTCGTTCGGATATAAAGTGCAAGGAAAAATACTCTGGTTTTGCAAAAATTGGCCCTTAATTTCATTTCTGAACATATTTGTTTTCTTAGCTAAAATGTTGAAGATGAATTACTAGATACAAAATGCCTTGTTTGCGGGTGAAACATGAGTGGAACTCGATGGCGTCTGGCTAAACCAACAAATTCGGAGGCAATCTCCTATCCAGAGTCTTCGTTCACCTTGTCCAGATCCTTCTTTCAACCCTTATTTTCCGATATATTTCGTTGTACAATGCGCTGTGTGCCTTATTGTTCGTGTTTTATTTTAAGCCATTGTCTTTGAAGCAGGACCTGAAGTGAGATCTTTTTGTTCAAGCGTGGGTCAATATACAAAAAACATCAAAAAGTTGCCTGACCTCCATACAGAAAGTTTATAAAGGGGCTCCGTGGGGTTAGCCGTCAGGCGTAAAAATGTAGCCACGTACAAAGTAACAATATCTGTTGTTGAAACCTTTATGTGCACTGTCATTTATCTGGTTCTTTAATCTTCTTCTACTCGTAAACTCCTAATAAGGATGTTTGTCTAATAGGACAATCACATGACTTTTGGAGGGCATATAGTTTATTTGTGGCCCCAGTAGCATGATTTGCGCCCGAGCGGAGCCCCCTCATGTAATTTTAAGTCCGTGTAACCCGAAGTTTGCGGCAATTTCAGTTGCCCCTGAGACATGTCCTACGGAAATCAACTCATTGAACTTCGTGGGACATCTCGCGGGGACAAATGTTGCAGGGATGTGATGTCCCCTTCGTGTGAACAACACGTGATTTTTTCGCCGCTACATGTCGCTGCGACATGCCCCCGCATCATGTCTCCTCATGTGTAGTCACCTATACGGTTGGCACTTGATGTAGAATTAAAGGATTAAAAAAATTTTTTTTTTTCCTTTATTGTTGACATTAATTTACCGTTTCCAAGGACATTTGATTGAAGAAGAAAACTTTTTTTTGTGCAGATCATTGTTTGCTGTTAAGTAACAGCTGTCAAAGAATAAAGCGCGTGTTTTATGATGGAAATTAATAAAAACAGCAATTCATTTGCGTGAAAGCAGAAAAACAAACATATGAACTGCGGGCTATGTTGAGCATGTTAATTAATGTAAGCCCCAAAACCTTAAAAATACACATACTTAATAAAAACAAGAAAATAACATTAATTTTCGCCTTTTTAGTTTACCAAGTTATCAAAATTATTATTCTAGACGTGTCTAGGTGAAGGCCATACCGTTAGCTCTCTGATAGCGTCCGATGTAGACAGAAGCAATAGTGTAACATCTATAAAATGCTGCTGACGTAGTTTGATCAGTATTTGTTTAGGTTCGCCACTTTGACAATCGCGACAAACTCTCAAGAAATACGCCAATCTTTACAAAATTTACACACATTCTTTTCTCAACTTCAGAATCATAGTTTTCAAGAAATTAAATTTTATCAGGATGTGATTATTAGCGCCCGTATAAAATTTATTAACAGCATTAAAAGTGGCTCGTAATTTATCTTATTTCTCTTTGAGCTAGAGGTCATCTCCTTTAAGTTCAAGTGCCACAATTCCTTTCGGTTGTAGCTACGATGTTGCTCTTTCTTAATGACTTTGTGTTATAATTGAACAAATTAACAAAATGGCAGTGCTCCTTACCTTTATTCCAGAGAAGTTGCGACAATAACCAGAATACCAAATCGGCAATGGCTTTCATATTTCTTAACCAAAAAAGAAGCTGCTTCCTTTAGCTTAAAACTTTCCGAAAACTGATATTTTACAACCGTTACATCATTCTAACCTCTCTGAAACATTTGCTGTAGTTATCTGCAAACACGCCTGTAGGTATTAAAAATTCAGACAATTTTATAGGTTTATTTGCTTTAATGAGCAGATGCTTATTTTATCTTCTAAAGACTGACGCTTCATTATCATAACGCCTTGTTCCAACTCAAGTTGCATATTTAAGCCTAATAACCCTGTGGATGCCCATAGCAACCATTTTTGTTTCAAACCCTTCCATACAATATAAGAAACAGCACAGAAAATGCAAAACTCTTTTATAGCTAATTAGAGGGCGCGAAGTGCTCAGGCGAGATAAGCTAATCAAGTTTTGCAATTGATTGGATCACTGGACTTTCTCTCAATTGTGATTGGCCAAGGTAATTACTTTATTTTTGGTTTTACTTATCTCAACTCGCTCCCTCAAGCAATTAGAATATATAGAGATAGTTCGCAGCTCTCTAGAAACTCTAATTTCACTGGATCTTAATAGCACGCAGCTCTATTGTTTTAGGGCTAGGGTCCATTGTTACCGTTGTTTGTTTATCATTTTTCAGCCCATACTGTGGGGCCTTGTAAAGAGCTGCGTACCGCCCCAAATAAAGAGTCGGAAAAAGCAATTAAACTGAAGCTGAAAGATTCTAAGCCGTGAAACCAAGTCGAAGGACCTTACGATGAAAAGATAAACAACGAACTGCTCTACGAAATTGTGACTTGACCAAGGAATCTATGGCAAGTCAATACATATCTATGCTAAACATATAGCTAGCTTTAAGTTGGTCTACCGTCACCGGAGTATCTGCAAGGATTTCTACCACCTTATACAGGATGCATGCCATATCCTTCGGCGAAAAGATTTGTTTTCATTTATGCCGTGATTTTTTGACATTGCAATGACAATCGCATAATGACATGCAGGTTTGGACAATTATCATGATTTTGTATAATTCTTAATTTTTCTAGTTTTTTCGGCAAAACAGACAAACTCGAGTGTTTTTACATTTCATTACATTTTGGCTCGATTTGTATTAAATCCAAGATGGTGGCTGTAAATACGTCAAATGACGTCATAACCAACGAAAATTATGTCATCTTGTAGACTAAGCTTGGGGCTTTCTATAAAAGCTAATTTCAGTGGCTTTGTCTTAATAGAGCTCAAACCTTTTATCAATTAATTGATTTATTTACTAGATGCGACAATAATTTCATATAAAATCATTCAAAAGAAATGAGGCATAACAGAGTATAGAACTAAAATTTCCGCGGCAACATATTCCATTCTTACCCGCTACTTCAAAGCAGAGATGTTTGGCCTTTTCATCAAAAATGAAGTCCAGTGAACGAAATTCCTAGAACAAGAAAGCTATGAGTACAAACATCTTAGCTTATTAAAACCAAATTCCATCTAAGAGAAATTTCCAACTATACGTTGGGATAAAATGGGGTGTTTTGTTGAGAAAAAGCATCTCCGTTTGAACATTTTAGGTATAATAAGTGGTGTTTATATTGACGTACCCTAGCTCATGACCCAAAAGATATCGCTATTATATGTAGCAAATTGAGTTCCAGATGGTTTCTTGGGCGTCATGGCGGCCATATGTGTCCTTCGGAAGGACGCAAATATGGCGTCTCCATACTGAGCCTTATAAATTTTACCTTCTATAATATTTCTATAATATTTGAAATTTTATAGTTTCTGTAGTTGAAATATTTCGAATTTAATTTCTGATTGAACAGAATGATAAAATATCCCGAGCAAAGTCGTCTTTAACATCAGAACACATAACAAGTCGACTGCAAACAAGTCTCCTTTTTTGGATGTCACGCAACGCGGCGACGAAGGAGACTAACGCCTGGTTCACACTGGCGACATAATGACGTAATGGCACAGGATGCTTTAAAAAACAGGAACTGCTAATAAAGAGACCTACTATAATAACTACTTGGAAAAGCGAAAACAAACACTGAAATGAATAATGAAAACTATTTACAGAACGTGAATGCACGAGTTCCCTGAAATGATAAATGAATTGCCGTATTGGGAAATCCGGGATCTTCATTCGGTTATTTCACTGTTATATAGGGTCCATGATTTTTAATCTGTTTTTAAAGCAAACAAAGGTAGTGTTAATTGACTGGAGATAGAAAACACTTTTTATTAACTGTTTCTTATGTATATAAGCACCTGCTGAAAGGTTTACCCAGTGGGTACTACGGTAACTGATAAATCGTTTTCTTTTTTCATTATTTCTGTGCACATATGGCACCTTGTTTTTGTCGCATTTTGATGAACTATTAATATACTTTTTTCACATTTTCTATTGCCCTGTTAAGATTTTCGCGACTTCAAGTTGGCTAATACATTTTCACCTGGTCAAAACTTTTTGCTTTTTCCTCCATATAATGTTAACATCTTAGTCCCCACATTGAAGACATCTTCCGAACCTGAAGATATCAATCAGCAAAATTAACATAACAATGGATCAATGTAGTGATGTCGCTGTTGATATGTGTAATTTCCCTGAGATAGGTGATTGACGCTTGAAAAACCATTGAAAATTGCACGCACGTAATCAGTACTGGCATCAGATATCAGGAAAGCCAATGTTCTGCAATCGCGTTTGTTTTGTGAAGATTTTAGACAAATCGCTTTGGAGGCAAAGAAGAGGATGAATAATTCCACGCCATTTCGCCATGTCAGCCAGATTAAGTGTTCCACTGGAATCTCTACAACATTCACGGTTGTTCTTTCTATTAACAGCTTGTTGGCATTTCTTGGAAACCTTCTTGTTGTTGCATCGTTCATGAAGACAAGACGCCTGAAGACAAATGCAAACTACTTCATTATGAACATGGCGATTTCGGACTTATTATCTGTTTTCCTCACTTGGCCGCTCTACGCTACCGAAGGTATGTTACAAGCTGGTGAAAGCCTTATCACGAATCCCACACTCGCTTCA
>OX393562.1:32237820-32310320 GCA_947652115.1 Blastomussa wellsi
GACTCCTGTAATACAGAGGTCCATACTGGACAGCAGGCAAACTAGAGACCAGAAGTCCAATGACCTGGGCAACTTCTCTAATGGAAACAGCATTTTTGTTCAACAGTTGTTGACATGCCAAAATTATTTTCTCTGCTTTTTCTGTTGTAAGAAACACTTTCATTTTGACAGAGTCTAAAATAAAACCAAGGAATGTCAATTTTTGACATGGTTGCAACACTGACTTTTCATGATTGATCAGGAATCCTAGGGACTCAAACAAATTTCGGGTAGTAAGAATATTAATTCTGCATTCCCTCTTAGAGTCCCCCTGTAAATATGAGTCATCAATATACCCAACATTCAAATAGCCTTGGCTACGCAATGTGCTATACACTGGTTTCAAAAGTTTTGTAAAATATCTTGGTGCTGATGCAAGACCATTAGGCAAACATGTATATTGAAACAACCTGTTTCTCCAAAAAAACCTTAAATATTTCCTGTGCTCCACAGCTACAGGAACAGTGTAGTATGCATCTGTTAGATCTATAGATGCCATGTAACAGTTTTTCTTCATTAACTGAATAGCACATGTCAAGCTTTCCATTTTAAAATGTTGGTACTCTATGGATTGATTCAGTCCCTTTAGATTCAAGATCAATCTGTAGGAACCATTTTTCTTTCTCCTGAGAAAAATGGTAGAGACATACTGACCATGACTAGGGTCAGTCTCCTCGAGGACTCCTTTTTCGAGCAATTGTTGTATTTCACCATCAATAATTGCAGCCTCTCCAGAGTTAAAACTGATTGGAGGCTTTGGATATTGTTGGTAGGGGTTTTCAGTGAACTCAAGATGACAGTGTTCAACCATGTCAAGAATTTTTCTGTCTGATGTAATTTTCCTCCAGACGGAGAGAAAATATTGAAGCCTGCCAGCAACTGGCAACCCTGTGTCCCTTACCTCAATATTTTGGTCATGATTCAGTTTTGATTCTTCTGGATGCCCTTCTTCCCCCCCTCCTTCTGACTGAAGAAGGGGCGTCGGGAGTTTTTTGATGGCCCAGAGTAAGTACTCCTATATTTGCTCTGGTACCTGTCAGAGCGGCCATCATGTCTAGGTCTTTTGAAACTTTGCTTACCGGTGTTGTCTCTACTAAGCTTTGAAGTGATGCGGTTAGTATCTGTGATATCTTTCACAACTTTTGGTAGATCATCTCCAAAAAGCTCAGTAGTTATTGGGTTTGATGGAGCGCAAAGATAGCGATAGCTTGTGTGGAGCTCAGGTTTTAGAGCCTCTCTGCGCCTCAGATTTAACTCCATGTTGGCATTAGCCACCAACAGAACACCATCCATGAGTTGTTTAACTATCTCACCCTTTGGTGATGCATCTGGTTTGGTAATTAAGGCATTTACCACCCCGACCACTGCAGTTGCACCTTTAATGAGTGATTTTTGCACTTTCTGGAATTTTAGGTCTGAGGTACGTGCTCTCTCTGAAAGATTGTTCCATATTGGAAGGTTAACCCTGGTCTCAGCCAGCATGTCACAGTTTTTGGGCTTGAGGTATCGTTTTTTGGTTGCATTGAGCTTATCTTCCTCAGGTTTGTCTTTCAACAGCTTTTGAACAATAGCTGCTAAATTTTCATTAATTTCAGCGCCATCTTGCTCGGAGACATTAAAGTCCTTTTCGAGTTTGTCAAGTATATCACTATTGTCCTTACTCAGAACAGTGCCATCATCAGTTTTCGGTTTTTTACGAGCGGGCTCGTCAGCTTCCATATCTGCCCCGCTGCCACGGTCTTCCGACTCGGAATCGGAAGGTTCAGAAATGTCATCAGCGCATTCGCCATCCTTTTTCGCCTTGAGCAATTCGCCCAAGTTGCTAAATCCCTTGTTCATCTCCACAGCAAGGCCAGAAAAAGCCTCTTTGAGAAGGGTAGCCATGTCTGTGGTTGAACTTTGGCCCGGAGAAGCAGAAGGCTTGGAGCCGCTGCGTCGCTCTTTTGGCGCGCTTTTCTCCGAGGGACGGCTAGGTTTAGGTTGCGTCACAGTTTTCTGAGTTTTTGTGACCACTGTCGTCTTTGAAGCGACCTTGTCAGTAGAAAGTGCTTTTGCTTTTTTCTTTCTTGGCTGAACATCACGTTTATGTGATTTTGTGGGATCTTTAGTCCCAGAAATGGGCTCTGCGTCTGTTGACAGCGAGCCATGCTTCTCCGCACGTGTCTCTCCTCCTGCGGAGAATTCTTCGGTCCAGTTCTTCAAACTGGCGTTCAGGAGCGAGTCATTCTCTAGCAAAGACTCGTTGGTAGTTGCGTTTGCTATTGACGATGATTCGCTCATCTTAAGTGCTGAAAAGAAGGCTGTATTTTGGAAAAAATCCTCGTATACAGCGACACAAATCCAACCTGATCGGCCACAAACGTTGCACTGATTGGCGCATGCGCTTGCTATCTCATGGAATCTCTCAGCATGGTAACGAGGTAGAACTAATGTGTTTTTCTATGTTTGTTTTCAGGTGCAAGAGCTCGGCCTGCAGAGAGCGTATTCTGAGGACGATGCGGTCTACAAATACATAAGAAAGTTAATGGCCCTACCGTTCCTACCTTACCGCCAGATCCTTCCAATGTTCCTTCGCCTGCAAGTTCAAGCTCAGACAGAGCCCCTACAGAACCTCGTCGCTTACATCAGACGACAGTGGATAGAAAGCACGGTGTTCCTTCCGAAGAACTGGAGCGTGTACCAACAGCCGATCAGAACTAACAACGACATCGAGGGGTGGCATAATGCTCTGAATCGTCGTGCGAGTGGGCAGAGCAGTTTATCTATGTATTCCTTGATAGAGCTCCTGGAGAGAGAGGCGAGACTAACAGCCGTCACCATCAGGCTAGTATCGGAAAGAAAACTGAAGCGCGTCCAGCGGAAGCAGTACCGCAACCTTCAGGCAAGGTTGTTCGACAGCTGGGAGCAGTACGAGAGAAAAGAGAAGACCGCCGCACAGCTGCTGAAAACCTGCTGTCATCTCAACGGCCCGGCTCGTGGAGACTGAACAAGTCAACAAACCCACAAACAAAAAACGGCTCCTTTAGGAGCCACCAAGTTTGCGAAAGGAAATGATCAGCAATGAACTATCAATAAAGAAACCTAATAAAATTTGAGGGGGATTGGGGCGAAATTAATGTTTAATAAAAATATATAACATCGACAATTCCTCTCAGAATATGAATTTCAAGTTGTTTATTTTTGACTTTGTTGCTATGCGAGTGAGAAAAATAACAAGATTTAACAGGCGGAACATACTCTAAGCCGTGTTCTAAAGTTTTCAAATACAATCGAACAGACCTTTTTCAAAACGTATTTTAGACGTTGGCGAACTGACATGTTAGCGTTGGCGAACTGACATTTGACGTTGGCGAATCGACTTCGTACGTTGGCGAACTGGACGTTGGCGAAACGACCGGTTACCTTCTCCAAGCTGTCGGGTGATTTATCTGTTTGCGGGTTGCCCAGGTTCACAAGCGTGCGCGTAAGATGGTCCATTCTTAAGACAACTCCGTCGCTCTCAAATGGATCTGTTATGTTTTCTAAGGACATGGATGTGAGCTTGACGCTGGCAAGGAATTCACGATCGCTACTCTCACGATCGCTTTCCGCCATATTGGTTTGCGCCCGCATTAGTACAGCGGGTTCTCTTTTAAAGGGTTGATTATTGAAGCGTGTCGGAAGTTAAAATGTGAAACAAGCATAAAATGAAAACCAAGCATGTTGAAACAAGCATAAAATGACAACCAAGCATGTTGAAACAAACATAAAATGACAAGTGAGTATGTCGGATGGTATGCATGAAATAATAAATGCGTGACGGGAATGTCGCGTGAACAAACATAGTCGCATTTTGTGAAACTCTAATGTTGCACTGTCAAAGACTAAAGTTGGATCGTGAAATTGCAATGTCGCATTGTGAAACTCTAATGTTGCACTGTCAAAGACTAAAGTTGGATCGTGAAACTCCAATGTCGCATTGTGAAACTTTAATGTCGAATCGAGGGCAACAAATTAAAAAAAAACATAAAATATGAACTGAACATCGAAAGTGAAAGTCGAATTTTGGCGGGGATATAACGCCATAGATAACAGAGTACGTGCAAATTTCAAACAGGCTTTAACATCTTATTCACAAGGTCCATTAAAAGATACTTCCTGTTTACACTTGATATCTAAGCTCTTAATATCTAGGGAAGTCCGGATGTGAATTTTAAAATCCGGATTTCGATTGTCTAATAAAACAAAGCTGAAATACACTAGAATGGATTTTGATCACCGAAATCTTTCTCCCAGGTGGAGATGGATTTGTTATTTTTGTGTTCTGTTGGGAAATCCAAAAACGGATTTGCAAAGTTGTTCTCGTGTTCAGCGGTGTATGATGCACCAATACAGGGTATTCACCTGACGTCATAGCCGCCTTATTGGTGTACCTTTACAAAAGAATTTTAAATGACTTATTTGGTACACCAACATGGCCGCCGTGTTTGTTTTTATTTGAATCCCAAGGGACTGAATACATGAAATCCAGAATGACCATTGTGACATTAAAATATAGCTGACTTTCAGTTCCAAAAAAACTGGCAGCGTGGTTCGAGCTCCTCTGCATCAAGAAGTTGAGCAGCCATTTCGGGTGGCATTATGACCACCAAAAGGGTCCATCATGACTGACACAAGCGTTGTCACGAGCTTCTTCGCATCTTCTTCGTCTCTTTTCACTCTGATTGACCCTCCCTCTTTGTGTGTCGTTTGTGTGTCGTCACGGTGAACTCCCCATAGTTGCTTTGTTGCCGTGGTAACTGCTGCTGGTTCTTGTGCTGTAACAAACCATCTCTCCAAAGCACCCGCTTTCTGGAATATTCCAACAACAATTTTGGAATCTAAGTTAACGCTCAGCTATAGACCTCTGGAGCATTCTCTTTCAAAAGGTATAATTTGGTTTATCAACTGGGTTGATAATGTCAATTGGCCACCGTGAAGAGATTCAAGAGCCGACGTTTCGAGCATTAGCCCTTCGTCGGAGCGAATCAAGGAATTGTGGGTCGTGTGTTGTTTATATACAGAAAGATGGAGCTTCGCTATTGGTTGGTGCCTGGTAACGTGAAAACAACGGAATAAATTAGTTGAATGAAAAAGCGTTCGTTGATACCGTGAGGATTAAGAGTGCCGATTTTAAAAATAATTTTTTGTTCTAGAGTTTTGCGGCTTTCCGTGCTTCTTTGGTGAAGGGAAAGGCCGCAGACTGCCATATACTGCTTAGAATGATTTGGGAGATTGAAGTGTCTCGCGACCGGTTTCGATGCATTTTTGTCGTCTTTCTCTACGTCCCGAAGGTGTTCTCGGAATCGGTCGCCTAGTCGTCTCCCTGTTTTATTTTTCACGGGTTTGCTCCTCGACAATCATGACAACATCATTTTTGACTTTTTGGAATCTGGTTGGCTTCTCGGCTACTATAGTCAGACTCGTCCAGCGTTTGACCTGCGTACTCATCGAGGAAGCTTAAATTTTCCCGATGCCGTCGGCGCTTATCTGCAAAGCGAGATTCTACTCGGCCGTGTTGTAGGAGCATTCGCAGTACCGCCTTTCACTGACGCATTCGCTGTTTCGGGACTCCAACAAACCACAAGTCATTGTTGGCCTTCTGGCTCGTCCGAGAGCGATGGTATACCGAGTAGTTCTTTCCTGGGCGAGTCGCTCGATCTGTCTTATCCGACCATTGATGCGATTGTCGAAGCGATTGTATCTCGGTCGTGGGTGTTTGCTTTACAAGCGCGATCTTCGCAAGGCGTATCGTCAATTTCCGGTGGATCCGCGCGACTATTGTTTAATCCTCTCTTGGTGGAATGGATAGTTTTATTTTGATACCGTTCTCGCCATGGGTTTACACTCCGTCGCTGTGGCTTGTCAGCGTTCTACTTCTATCGTCACCTGCATTCCAGCCGGGCGAGGACTTTCGGTTTTTAATTATCTTGATGATTTTATTGGAATTTCGGTGCCCTCTGATGCTAACCTACACTTTGAAGAGTCCGGGCATTGTTACAGTTGCTAGGTCTCAAGGAATCGCTCGATACCGTTTATGGCCTGTTTGGGTATAGAAAACTATTGACTTGATCTTTTCAGTGAGCCCGACCGTTTATTTGACATTAAATAATTATTGTAAGGCTGGTTACACAAGGGGACCACTACTAATCAATCAATCAATCAATCCTTTATTCACACTATCCTAGGTATTTATGCACTATCTATATCATAAACAAAGAGACAAAAGAAGAATGAAATTAGGCCTTAATGTAGAAGTAAATAAGTGTGCGACGCCCAAAGTAGCAGAGCTTTCTAGTTGGACGCCGCCATTGCTAAGTAAATAAATAATGGCAGCATTAACATAGACAAAAATTAAGTTAGTTGGACAATTAATGCAAATTATGTAGGGTAAGCAAAGTTAGGTGAGATTTGTTATTTCCTAAAGTTTAAAAGCAAGAGGGGGCCAGATTATTTTGCTCAGCATCAAGCCAGTAGTGAATTCAACTTTGATTAACCAAAAGATGACACTTCCATTCGTTTTTAAAGGAAGTAAATAAAGAGCCCTTCAGTCGCTAGCCCGCAAGTTGGTATTCGTGTCAAAATGTGTTCGTTAGAGTCGCGTTTTTATAGTTTACCGTTTTTTACAACGTATCATAAATTTTCTATCCCAATTGTGCTCGGTTTGCTCATTAAAAAACTCTGATTCTTTTTCTCTGAATTCGTCTTGTGATTGATTTAGTTGCACAATTCAAGCAAAGCAAGCACTTTTTCTTTCATCAGATTAGCAACCAGACCTCCAAAAGAAATGCCCTGGTTCTAGTCAATTTTTACCCACAAGGCCACAAGACCTCGATACTGCTGACACCAAAATTGTAGGGGTGGTTCCAAACCGACGAAAAATCCCCAATGTGGATATTAAAACATGTATAGGTGTTCTTTAGTGTTTATTGGAAAAATTTATCTGTTCCTTTTTCACAGCGCATGATTCATAATTTTTTCCCTTCCAGCAGCAATTAGCACAAACAGAAAATGCGTGGAAATGACACTGAAAAACGTTGAAATCCGCTCTTCTCAACGAGACTCAAGCCCTCGGCGTCGAACAGTTTCTTCAGTCGCCCAGTCGCCCTTCCGAGTTTCAATCGGCCAGCGAAAAAATAGTATTTTTTTCAGTGACAACTCCGACGAGACCAGCAACATTTGCGCTGGAGTATAACTGGAGCTCAAAACTAATTTTGGTTCTCACTTCTAATTTACATCACAATTTCCTCTTGGTGTTCGAGTAAACATTTCCTGTGTGTGAAAAACCTACTTCAGTCATTGACTTAGTGCCACATCAATTACCAAAAAAAGCCGAAACATCGCCTTGACAATGACCGAGCACGAATCTTTTCAACTGCTCACTATGCAGAAGAATCGCGAGCATCATCTATTTCTGAACAATCAATCAATATTCTAAGCATGTTTTTTCCACAGAATAAATGCGATCCGCGGACAATTTACTCTCCCACGCAGTGTTTTTAGGCGGCTATTACGTTTTTACTTTCCCCCAAGTGATATCCTAAATACGACTGCGCCGGAGGCTAAGGAATTTTGTCAAATGGGAATCATGTTTTAGATAAAACACAGTTAATCCGCCCACGAAAAGTTTTTAATCTTATCTTTAAACTTTTACAGACGTGGATTTTAGCTCTGACAAAAACAATTCTTTTCTCCAAGTTCATGGTCTATACAAAAAGTTGAAACACTGAAATAGGCCGTAAAGATAATCACTATTTTTGCGCTGGGTAGTTGAAACTCGGAAGGGCGACTGAAGAAACTGCTCGACAACGGCTTGAGTCTTGTTGAGAAGAGCGGATTTCAACGGTTTTCAGTGCAATTTCCGCGCGTTTGTTGTTTGTTCCAATTGCTGGCTGGGAAAATATATGGATTAGGTGCTGGAAAAAAGGAACAGATAAATTTTTCCCAGTCACACTCAGGTACACCAGTAAATGATTTAATATCATATATTTTCATTCATTTTGGCATCATGCAGAGTGCATTCTGTCACAGTTTGTTCGTTGGGTGCCCCTGCATCAGTAGTCTATCGCTTAGCTTCTTGCGTTATTTTTGATTCTATACAATATAAAAAAATCAACACAGAAAGGTATTCTTGGTGAAATTTGTCTTATTTACGTCGGAAATAAAACGGGGCTATTTACCTAATTACTGTGTAAAGACTATTGCAGCTTACACAGCAAAAGGAAAATTCCCTTTTTATCGGCAGCACCTTTTACATGCTCAGCATATTTTTTCCTAAGCTAGAGCACTGTGTATTTTCATTGCCTAGAGAATGTGAAACGTTTAGTTCATTATATATCTCACATTTCAGAAAATTTGATTTCCTTACTGGTTTCAATATAAATGTGCTCTTCAAATGACGAGTTGAAAATTCGAAACAAGAGTCGATTATAAAAACATAAATTACGTCAACGACATTTTTCCCACTTTCTTCTTCTGGCAGAAATTTTGGTCTTTTCAGTGCACCAGAATGTCTTGCCTTACCGAAAAGATAACAATGAGAAGAACCATTCATATTCAATAGAACAGAGCTGAGTTTCTACTAATGCAATATATATATACCCCGTCTGATTTTATCGAGGAGTGCAAAACAAACAAACGGCCACCATTTTGGCTCAAATCATAGTTTTGAGCACCCTGCGAGCAGTCTCTTCGACTTTTTTTAGGAAGATCGAAGAGACTCTTCTCGCAGGGTAAGTTTTGATAAAATACTTCAATCAATCAATCCATTTATTTTCACTGCAATTACGTCGCCGTGGTTATCATAATGACATTATAAGTTCAGTTTCCATCTTTACTTTGACAAAAGGCCGTGTTGTGGAAATTAATCGAAGGGTTGTGCAATAAATAAACCCCTGTCAGTCTTACAGGTATATTGCAGGGTGGGGGCGTAATGCCCTAAAAGATTGTCCTCAAGATTTCACAGTTGCCGTGGAAGCTTGGCTTTTGTTTTCAGACAATCTTGCAGCCTCGGGAATTATCCTCCAATATACAGGCCACCCGAACGCGTTTATTTACTAAATATCCTGCGCGTCCTCGAAGAATAACAGTTATTATAAATATTCAACACCGAAATCAGGGGTATTATTCAAGTATAGTTAGTAAGTATTAGTGTTATTAGTAAATATAATATAATTCATTTATTCTCAGGAGAATTTTGTTTAAAACCACCAATTACCACTATTAATTATATAATCAGTATAATCTGTCCCAAAAGTTTAATTATCGAACCATTATTACTATACATCAAAATAGAAATTAAAGAATTTTTCTTAAGCCTCGCGTTCTGCCAAGTTACCGGTCGTTTTTACTTAACAATAGCTTGTTTGAATTCTCATATTTTATTAATAGCCTTGGGCTTGGAAGGACTTTTAGACGGTCCAAATTAAGTTATCGCTCAATAACTAAAGCAGCTTTTTCAGCGGCTTGCCAGTCGGCAGGAAGACCGCAAAGAAAATGTTTAAGCACCACACGTCCGACTGCTTTAGGACCTTTAGCAGAAAAAATATATTTATCATAGAACCAGGATAGAACAAAGAAATTATGACAAATCGCCTGAAGGTTATTGCATTGGAATGGATCGATCTAATCTGGGATATTGATTGATTATTTCGAGTTTTGCAAACCAATTAAAAAGTTTTGCAAACCAATTAAAAAGCTTAAAACTAAGAACTTTTTTTTACTTATCTGGCTACCCTCTGGTAGGCAAGCCATAATATTCAAGCGCGGACATTGAAAAGGTAAGAAAAGGTTTCTCTTCTATATCTTAATTTGCTAGTAAAAATTACTAATTTTCTTCGGATCGATATATATGAACCAAACCAAATGATAAAAACGAAGTGTACATTTTATTAACAATGATGCCAGATATAACAATGTGTCCTATCCTCAGGTATCCCTGGTGTGTCAGTGGGTTCAAATCATGTTGCGGCAAGCCATTTTACTGTTCAGTCTTCTAACTGCAGTGGCGCAAGCACGGAGGGTACAGAGATAATCAGGCTTATTCTGTTATTATTTCCAAAAAGATACATTTCAATAATTTCTTTAAGTACAGCATATCCTGGGTGCCAGAAGGATTTTTTGTTGCGAAGCCCCTATCAGTGAGCGGCGAAGCTGTTAGCATCGCTGTCTCGTCGCTCACTGATAGGGGCTTCGCCGCAAAAAAAAACCCTCTGGCACCCATCATCGATCTAATTGCAAATTGAAAAGTGTATGTTTCACCATCAAGAAAAAAGGGTGAAATATTGCTTTACATCCGCAATCGCCGCCAAAACTGGCTCAGAATATTTTCCTTTGACCGTCCCCCTGTTAATTTGTTTAATATCCAGAACCTTTTCAACTACACTGCAGCATTCGAATTTACCGAGAAAACAATCCATCAGCTGTTGTTTCGAACCAGAAATAATGAGTCGTGTGTAACGATAAATTGTTCAGTACTCACTGCATGATTTGAGGGTATTCTCTTTTAACAAATTCACTTTTACAGAATAAATAACGTATTTATCTCATTTCGGTTACAGGCCAAAGGACAACTGGCGGGTAATTTGGGTGGACCTAAAACATTTCCAGCAAATACAGGTAGCTTTATACATACGTTTTCAAATTCAGTCAACTGTTTGATTGTGGGTTCAATTCTATGAAAGACAACTTGTACTTGCTTGTTTTATTAATTCTTTAATTAGTTTCCCTTTTTTCGTTTGGCAGAAATTACCCAATTTGCGGTCGAAGGGGAACTGAAAGGGTTCACAAGTGAAAAAGGCCGATTGGTTGCGCAGAAGAGCGGATATTACTATCTGTACGCCCAAGCGTTCTTTGAGGCATATCCCAACGGACCTAACTCGCATAACCGCGTGGCCATCGCTGTAAACGGGAAAACAGTTAGCTTGACACAGACCGCGCTCGGAAAAGGCTCAGACTACGGCAACAAGTTTACTGGTGCAGTAAAGTATCTGGATAAGGGCGACTTCATCTGCTTGAAGGCCGTGTTTCCCAGCAAGCTGTGGATGGCACCTGCACATACCTTCTTTGGAGCTTTCGGGGTCAAACGCCGTGCATAAGGGCACATTATTGGGAAGCTATAAAAGCCATCTAAATATATGTAGTGAAAGTTTCGGCAAATCTACATAGCTAAGAGAAAAATGAGGGAAAAATAGAAATAAGTCGACTTCTTAGATGCCAATGTAACAAGCATGGTAAAGAAAAGAAAATCATTTTTGTCAATTTTGTGGTTTGGTTAAAATTAAAAGGGAGTTCAAAACTACGCCATGTTGTTTTTTTCTTCCTGCAACAATCGTGTCTACAAAATATTTAATCATTGAAGCAGCTTTACTTTTACGGCCATGTTTTGGTTTACACAAATGTTTGTGTTTTGATGTCCCTATAACTTGCTGGACATAACGCGACTACCAACTGCTGTTTGGGTTATGATCACTTATCGTCAGTGAAAGATTATCATGACGTTGGGCGGATTGAAAAACCGTGTTTTAACTAAAGCATTAATTTCGCTTGACAAAATGTCCGTAGCCTCCCGAGCAGTCGTATTTTCGAGATCGCGTGGGGGTTAAGCGGGGAAAGTGAAACGTAATAACCGCCTAGAAACACTGCGTAAATTGCCCAGGATCGTATTCAACCCATCTTACAATATTGATTGATTGTTCAGAAAAAGACGATGTTTATCGCATATCTGTCGCTCTCAATAGAAAGTCGTTAATTTTCCGTTAGTTGTACGAGTTGCCAGCCTTCTGCATAGTCACTGTGAAAGTAAATGTCACATGCTAGGTCACTTTTGCTTTTCATTTTTAAGAAGAAAATAATTTCACAAAGAATACCTCAATTAAATTTCAGTCCAAAATGAATTCAAACAAGTTTGAATTGTTTCTCCGCTTGTCTCATCGTTATTACCATGTTAATCTTTAAAACTAGTCTAAACTCATTTTGACCTGAAATTCATTTTAAACCACAAAATATATCCTGTATGGAGTCGAAGATATCGTTGAGAAAAATATTATTTTAAGCACTAATTTGAAGTATAGTTAGTAGTCTGGCTGGGGTTTTGCTAAAAGCAGGCGGTCAGAAGGCCCAGCGGCCCGCGGCCCACGACCCGCGACGGCCCGGCGGCCCGACTTCCGTTGGTCGCAAAATGAATTTTGGCCTTCACTGGGTGTAGTGGAGGATTTTATGCTATTTAAAGAGCCGTTGACTAGTTTCTAGGTGGCATTTGGTTAGGATTATTGGCTCGTTTTCCACTTCAAGATCTTTAGTAGCCTTAGAAAAATGTAATCTTGTGTGATCTTTAAAGTAAGTCGGATCAGTAGATTTCAATTACAGTGACTTTTGTTTATCGCAAGCTTCTGGTCAGCTTGTACGATAGTTTTTATCACGTTAACGAAGTTATAAGATCCGAGTCTTTGCAAGGCTACTGTTGTATCAAAACCACCAAGAGCTGTATCTTGGTTTCGGCTAAACTGCACCATGCCTAGATGTTTTATTGCGTTACTGGCATCCAACGTCTGGGATACTGCAATGATATCTTATGGCAGATGTCTATATATTCGTACGCCGGCCTTTTATTCGATCACAAGTAAAATGGTTATACCTTCTTCGAAGTATCTTTACAATCAATCGTGTTTCGAAGTTTTGTCTTACAGCAGGAGCCATAATCGGGGTTGGAGACCGTACGCGCGCGCCATTTCTAGTATTGGGGTTGTCCCCATGATATGGGACAATTTTGCTATTTTTAGAACAAATTGCGCCATCGCCTGTGGCACACGCACGTCCTACCGCGCGGATTTTTGCGAGGACATCTCGCGGAGAAAATGAAACAAAGTGGCGTCCAAAATTACCCCGATTATGGCTCCAGCTTACAGCTTGCTAGTCAGCCGCGAAAGACTAGACTTCACTTCATTGCGCCCGCAGTCTTCAGTCCAGCAACAACTCCCCTAACTTTACAAAATGGCGGATTAATTTTGTCGAACAATCCGGTTTTCGGGTTACATCACTTACATGTATAATATGCTTTACGATTTCAGGTTTTTCTAATGGATTCAAATGTTTCGCGCAAGAGTCTTCGCCGTGTTTGCTGTGTTGCTGCTATAGCCTCAAATCTAGGAATTGGAAAGAACGGCAAGTTACCCTGGCCATCGCTAAGGTCAGTCTACACGGGCACGGGGGTGCGACAAAATTGTATTTTATATCAACGGGTACAATTCATTGTATATAAACGACGAAAACGGTGAGACAGACCAAAGATTGTCACTCGATCACAGTGGACTAATGCACCAGTCATCGGAGAGGATCCTGAAGGGGTAAAATGAGAACTGGTATTGGCCTGTGTTTGCACTGGGAAAACGAGATTTGGGTGACTGGGACTGGGATTTGGTCACTGGGAATGGGAAAAAAGTCGAAAATGGCAATGGGATAAAAATCTTTTACCCATAACCAGGCGAGACATCACTTATTTTCTGGATTGAGAAACGTCAGAAAATTGTTCAAGCGCCTTGTTCGTGTCAATTTTTCGAATGTTTGCCCAGCACGTTTTATTTTCCACGAACCAGCGGCCTCGACTTGCGGTGAATGATATTTGTGTACAGTCAGTGGTGTGTGTATTAAATGTGTGTTTGTGTAAAGCTAAGTTTGCAGAGCATGCGTATTTTTATAATACGAAAAAATGCCGGAAACATAGTTCTCATGCCAGATTCCCACGACCTTTAGCGCCTGATGACAGTGACTCTGAGCAAGAGGTAGAAAGTGCTCTTAAAGAAGGCCGAATTTATACTAGAGATGAATTATCCGTCTGAGACGAATGAGCCGTGTGAGACGGGTAATTCGTCTGCCCGAGACGGGTAAATCGTCTAAGTATAAATCCAGTGTTAGAACGAATTATGTGGCCAAATTCGTCTTCAGCCAATTCAGCCAATGAGCATGATCCGTCCAACCGGCTTGGAAGAATAAGAACAGTCATCACTTACAAGTCAGATCAAGAGAATGCGCTCTAGTTCATATTTATTATACATTACAGTAACTATCTGTCTTCTTATTGGCCAATAGTCTATAGTTAATAACAACCTACATACAGATTATTCAGTAAACAATCTGTAGGTTGCGCGCATAATGTCGACAAATATCCAAAGTTGCGAAGGAACTGTTCCACACATAGACGTCACAAATACTTTGAGGAGAAAAACATTCAGGAGCCAGAGGATAAAAAGGAATTAGCATAAGTGTTAAAATATTTTATCTGGAAGTGCAAAATCTCGTTATTTCGTGACAGTAATGTCTAATAAAACAATTATTAGATCATTTGTGTTAATTGTGTGGTATCTGGAATAACCAAGATCTTGATAAGAATTATCATCTGAAGCCGGATATGACAAAAACCTCATCCAATAATAATTTTATTGTGCCATTTCAGCACAGTCTAAAAGGATCCTACTGTCTTCAGAACATTTTCACAAATCCTCGTGAATTTTTGCGTCGTTTTTGTGCCATATTTTGAAGCCGTAATTTTGAAGAGATACGTATATGTATAACACTGGGATTTTTTTCTGAATTCTGCTAGTGGGAATGGGATTTGAACACTAGGAAGTGGGATTTGGAACAAAATTGGGCTGGGAAGGGATTGGTACCCCTATCAGGACTCTCATTTGAAACCCTTGCCACCCCCCATTGGGGGCATTCACACCAGTAAGGTCAAGGTTACTTATATTTTTATTTCCTTTCCTCTTCATTTTCTTATTTTTCTTGCAGTCTGTTAAAAATATAATAAAAATCACTTTTATTAATACGACACCCAAAGCAGACTGGTCACTGTTTAGCCAAACATAGCTTCTTCATCATTTGCTCAGCTTCCATATTTTGTGTGAATATGCAACTAGAACCCAGTCTTCTAAAAGAGGTAACAAACCACGATTGAAATCCTCAACAAACCCCCGCTCAGCCCCTGCATTGCGAAGCCATGAAAAAAGGTACATTCCCCGACTAACAGGGAACCTAAATCGAGTGAAAATGAGGTGAAAACCCTGGTTTGCTCCGGGTATTCCCCAATGGGGCTTGCAGGGTTTCAAATGACTGGTGCATAATGGGTAGCGCTCTGGATCAGGTGGTCTGCATTCGGCCCTGACTACATTATATTCTTTATTTGTGATTTGCAAGTCCTGTCATTGACACCATGTTTGGTTGGTCATCCAATATGGCCACCTGGCTTATTGTCATTTGAATCTCTCTGGATTGGTTGCAAACCAGCAATACAGGGGTGGATCTGATGGGGTGTGTGCATTTGAATGGGTCATGCAACTAGTCGTTTAAAAGTAGCATCCCAGGGGCACTTCTTCATTTTGCACCGATTTCACTGCTCTGTTTACTTTGTGTCGCCCTGTCTAACCTCCCCTGGATGGCCTAACATAGACTTTACGGTTATGTAAATTCACCTTTCGCCCACCTTCCTCGTGCCTTGGGGCATATAGGGCCTTTTTCTAGCTCGTTTGGTATATTTTTTTACGGGAGATGGTTATCAGCCCTCTGCCCAACCCCCAACCTGGATGACCAGTAGGATCACACTACATTTGGCCCCTACCCTCCAACCTGGTTGGCGTGGGTGGCCCTGCCAGAAGCCATCCAACATAGCACTAGGGGTCACTGAAGCACCCCACCATGAACAAGGTGGTGATCCCAATCAAGGCGGAACATAATTTGTCACTTCTAATTTGTCGCTTCTAATAAAACAAATAACCTACTTGTCAAGTAATCCAAGGTATCATATGTCTGAATTTGTTATGTATCAACGAGGGGACCTCTTAGTATAAGCCCTGAGGTTTTTTTGAGGTCACCTCACCACCTATTTCTTAAGTGATGTAAATATGTGGTGAATAAACATTGAATCTGAATTGAATTGTTATAACATAGGACAGACTTAGAGTTTTTACAGAGAATTACTACCATGGTCAGAGATAAAGGTAATGAAAATACTAATGTCATTTGTCCTGTTGGAGTAGTAGTGAAAACATTATTTTTCTGATGATAGACAATTTGAAGGAACAAAGAACATTTTATCCTGGAGAGCAATGTAGGTAAAGTCTGCCTACAAGCCTATTGGTCCATCATGGTAGAGCTCATGCCCATTTCATTAGAAGGAAGCAACTAGTAGAGGGATGCTAGTCCATCGCAGGATTACCCCCAGCATTAGATTCGCCAGTAACTATTTATACACCTGGGCAAAAAGGAACGCTGTGAGAGTAAAGTTTCTTGCCCAAGGACACAATGCTGTGGCCCGGCCAAGTCTCAAACTCAAACCGCTTGATCCGGAGTTCAGTGCATTAACCATCAGGCCACCCTCAACTCCCCCCCCCCCCCAACGGAAAGCAATGTACACAGTGGACTACTTCTGTTTGTCATGAAAAAATATTTTTATTGTAAAAAAAGAACAACAGTTCTGCTTTCACTGGCTTAAGGACATTGGTGCAAAAATTTTCTACCATTGATTTTTTTTTAAACTCTCCCCACTGTAAGATAATGAGTAACCAGTCCGGAATATCCCAATATATTGGGACAAGCGTGACGTCACGTTTCTATTGTTCTGTACAAAATGGCGGCCTTTTTCCGAGACCTCGTATCAATGACAAAAACCTATTGTTCTGTGGCACGTGTGGGCGTTTATCCGGGACTTTTAGTTTGTAATCGCTTAGAGCAAGACTCGGTGGCCATCTTGGATGCATTCAGAGGAGTCTTGAAGGATTTTTTGGCGAGTTTGAGTCCAAGAAAGACAACGATGTAGGTGGTTCGTTTGAAGGTGGGTGAAGAATTTTCGATTTTTCTTATACTTCCATAATTTTCACGAAGCTCGTAATAATTTTTGCCTGTTCTTAAATCGATAAACTTTCATCGTGCCAAGTGCCAGCATGGTAGACAAGCTAGCTTTATGGTAGACTTTTCTAGAAGTTGAGGTACTAAATTTATCCAAAACCGCCATTCGAGGGTAACTGATGTCAGAAATGCAAAAAAAAATGGGGGTCACCGACTTCATTTTGGAGATAACATGCCCAGAAGAACACCCTAAATCTGAAAACTCTTGCTTCGTTAGCGGATACGGCTACAGTGTCTGTAAGCACAAAATATTGCAAATAAATCATTGAAATGAACGTATCTCTGTCAAGTGGTGTTTAAAATGGACCCATAAAGTGAATTTATTCAACTGGTGTGGTTCCTTGAAGAAAAAATTCACATTTATCAACCACATTTCCACTCGCCTAACAGCCACGACATGGCAGGATTCAATGTCCTGTGGGCAGAAAACTTCAAAATTTTTTAAACTTCCCACATTGATTTTTGTTCATTTTTTGACAATCTGCCGAGAATTGTAAATAAAATACAGTAAGTTCATGGTAAAAAAGTAGGGGTCACCGACCATTTAAGAGACTAAACTACCAGCAAAGCTACGAAATGGCTTCTGGCCCTCAGCGTGTGCGCTCGATGGATGACGTGGCATGACCAATTCCGTGCGCGGTAACGATGCGCACAAACAGTTAGCATGAACGTCCTTAAACTAAAATTTTTGTCAACTTGATTTTAGTCAGGCTGGCTTTCAGAAGTGTTTTTCACCTGGTGATCTTTGGTGATTTTTGGATGGTTGACTGTTTGAATACATTGTAGGTAAATGGAATGCTGTATTGATGGGGAGAAAAACTTGGGAATCTCTCGATCCTACTGAGCAACCCCTCCCTGGCAGACTAAATGTGGTCATCAGTAACACACTAACGTAAGTACTACAGTGGAACCGTGCCTGACAGTCACCTGGTTGTAAAATATATAAAAAAATTTAGTGTTATTTATAGTGGTCATACACTTAGTTTCATAAGCACTAAGCTTATCTAGGTTTTCAGGTATGTATAAAACCACTGAAACATATCTTTATGTGAACACAACATATTCAAAAATCCCAACTGCCAGAAGACAGACCACTTAAGCGTGACCAAGGATATGAACTCCCAACAACCAAGAAACAAATTCCAATAATAATAATAATAATAATAATTCTAATAACAATATTAATGATATTTAATTATCCAGAGAACCCACTTGCCTGGCTAGTGGCACTGACAGACAGCTGGAGACTTTGAATCCGGGACTTCCGGATTACAACAACAACAACACCCTAAATCACTCGGCCGGGCTGCCTCCTTAAATTATGGTCATTTTTATGTGGAATTTTTTGGTCCCAGCAAAATGCCAATACATTTTCTTATAAGAAAATCCATTAATGCAGCCATCATGTTAATTTGCCCAATATCCACACATTGGTTTGAAGACGCTCAATTGAAACTCACTCTACGATAGAGTGTGTTCGTGTGATGTCACGGCGGCCATGTTGGAGGAGTACAACAATGAAATGGTAGCCATGTTGGAGGAGTGAACGAGTCTTTTGGGAATTGAACTCTATTTTCATGCAAAGTCTTCCTTTTGTTTCAGTAAAGAAATATGGATGCTAGTCACGTGAGCGAAAACACTCTATAGTTAATGAGTACCTTTTGGAAGATGAATTTGAGTTTTGGTAGGTCTGGTTAAGTTTTCATGAGCATCCCATCACATTAGTAAGGGGTAAATAACACCATCACCACCACCCCAGAGGTCTGTAAATACCAGTACTGTTAAAGAAGGCATTTTCACATCGAATAAGTAATAATTTCTTAGTATTAACTATTTCTTTCTATCTACTCAGCTCATTTAATTTTTCACTAAATATTCTGAGTAGTTTTTTGTGTCCTAATTAAGCTAATTTTTATGCTGTTCTTTTATGCTGTTTGTTGTAATTATAGCAAAATAAAATGGTTGGTTGTTTTTTGATTTATTATGCTGCATCAAATGTTGGGTGCTTTCCATTTTCTCAGTCTGACCAGTCCGACCAACGGAGATCAACTGTTGTAAAATAGAACAACATTGTAACCGGGCCAACAAGGCAGAATGGTCTTAATTTCATTTTGAAGTCCTTTCCCCAGTCGGCCTGCATCTGAGAATCTGCTGCACTGACCTAAGTTTGAAAACGGAACGGTACATTTTGGTTCCGACCGATAAAAGTGGACCACCTCCATAGGTGGTTCCGAACATTCCAGTCAGAACGAAAGTGAAACAGGCCTTTCCATTGGAATTCTTACCGGAATTTTGGGGTAAATGGGAAGCACCTCTTGTCTTTGTATTAAATTGCCAGGGTTCCTCCATATGGTGCTCATCATGTTTGCAACAGCCTGCAGTCAGCACTACACATGTTATCTGATCCTCCTTTTGTTGACACAGTGGAAGAAATATTTGTGATTGGTGGTGCTGAAGTGTACAGGGTAAAACTTACCTTATATTAAGGAGTGCACATTAATTAGATATGCATTGCTATACAACAAGGCACTGTTGGACATTTTACATTTTGCAGTCAGTATTCTCATCATTTGTGACACAATGGGCAATTTCCCAGTTCCCTTTCACCTCTGTTTCAAAACAGAGTGAAACCATTTATATGAAAATGAGTTTTCTTTGCGTGAAAATGACAGTGTGTGCAAAACGCTTTTTCATATGAACGGTTTCCCACTTAGGGTCATTTTGACAATGAGGCTAACGAGAACTTGGGAATGGCCTATTCTGTCTTTGATTCTTGCACGATGAGCATTTTGTAGTTTTCAAATAGAAAGACATTTTGAACTTTGCTGCAGAGGGTAAAAGTACTAAAGACAGTCAAGCAGCAAAAACATGTGTGAAATGGTTTGACCGTCCAATCCAAACAGTAAAACCTTATGAGCCACTGCACAAATAATAATAATAATAATAATAAAACAAATCTTTACAGTCAAAACAGCTCAAGCGTTCCTATCAAGAGTGAGTTAATGAATTCATTAATGGAAAGTTGATTTCATTCTTTGCTTCGATATTCCATTCTTGAAGTGAATACTTCAATGTTCAAACGGTGACTCGATTAAAATCTCGAATGTTGATTGGATTGTTGTCTGGCTTCACGCAACAGGCACGTGGGAATTTGGCAAAAATTTGCATAATTTTGACTGCAACTGGTCAACCGTCAAATGTCACACAGTGTTTTCTCGTCATTTTGTTCATCACTCTCTTTTTTCAAACTCTCATGATACGAAAAGGGAAGCAAGAGATTTTAGTGCACTAAAAGTGCTCAAAAATACTGCTGGCAGAAGAGAAAGTGGGAAAAATATTGTTGACCCAGTTTTTGTTTTGATGCAAATTAGGGGTATTTTGCAGCGCGAGGCCAAATAATCAACATTTTTGTTTTAAATCGAGTTGCCGTTTGAACATTGAAATATTCACTTCAGGAATGGAATACTGAAGCAAAGAATGAAATCAAATTTCCGTTAATGAATTCATTAATTCACCCTTGATAGGAACACTTGAGCTGTTTTGACTGTAAACAGGATTAGCCCATGAGTACTAGAACGTACTGTTATCATGTAATTCCCCATCTAACTAACATCTAACTCCCCATCTACCCCATCTGCCTACCACAAGTGAAACTGCTGACCAGCATTTTTTCATATTTTACTTAGCTTAAACTACACTATAGCTACATGGAACTGTCAAGGGCTGACAGTTCCATGGGATTATCCCAAGTCTCAACCTGCAAATAAATGGCAAGTTGTTGCATTGTGATAAACCATAAGCATTTGAAACAGAAATAATTTGCCAAAAACTAATAAAAAAGACTTCCCCAGGTGGAGCAGAGCACTGATACTTGGTTAAAATTAGACCTCAGGGTATAAAGTGCCTTTAATTTAGAAGGCATCCACTCAATTGATTCATGATCTTAGCCCCTGACCGCCCACCCACCACACCCTCCAATCACTCAGTACCACCGAACAGTCCAGTCTGCAACCCTCTGGACTATGTGCCATTCTATTTACTTTTAGTATATACTGTCATTTGTATAATGTGTATTTCTTTGTTTATTTCCTTCTTCAGGAAGCAATTGAGTCTTCATACTGTTACAGAATATATTTAACCGAAATAAACAAGGAATTTGAGTCAGATACATTCTTTCCCATGTTTGACACAAATACCTACAAACTTTTAAGGTGCGTCATTGTTCCTCGGTTGTATTGCTTGCATCAATTAAGGTATGATAATTTTGATAAGTTTAAAAGGAAACATAAAATTAATTGGTAAAGTAGGCAGATAAATTAGTGTAAATAGTCAAATAGAGCAGCTTTGTGTGACTACCAAATGGTCATGAAGGAGCCTGGTGACAATAAAAAGTAGCCCAGAAACTTTAGTGTAGTTTCAAATAGCTCAGAGGGGTGAAGGGTTGGGTGGGGGGGATCCCTGGAGTCTGGGAGCTCATATTTGTTTTGGAGCTGGGACTCTAAGGAGTGCTGATATCCTATTTATATTTCCTGGCTTCCTGTGGCTATGTAATTGGCGATATCACCCCTCGTCAGTTGGTAGGGCATCGCACTAGTAACACGGAGGTGCTGTTCGGGCTTCTTGTTATTAAGGTTACTCTGTTAAACGCAGAATCATTTTCGCTTAATTTTTTTTCTGTTTCAGTGCCCCCAGTGAGGTGCCTCAGGGTGTAATCGAAGAAAATCAAATCCAATACAGATTTTGCGTTTATGAAAGAGTATGAAAAGCAAGGCTAAGGATTCGAAGATTGGAATTGTTATTATTTTGTCGTAGAGACCTCAGTTTGTATAGTTTGAGAGTTGTTCTGAAGAGAATTGTTGGTACTGTCATTTCGACAACCTGAACGAAAGTTATCTCTAGAGTAAAAGTGAAAGTTTCTTTGTCAGTCGATGATGTCGTAAGTCTGGTTCGTTGACGCTGGTTGATTGGTCCGTTTCGCCGTGGCTGATTTCCGTTTCGTAAACGGTCGGTGCCATTTTTAACGGTCGATGCCATAATTGGTAACCATGCTTTTCGGAACGGACGATGCTATATCTGCTCTAGTTTAGGCCTGGACTAGGTCGAAACTGATTATAATTTGGTGATAGACTAATGCACACTTACCAAATGCTTATTTGTTCAATTTCACACTGGTTTGCTTGCGGTTAGCTTTATTTCTTGGGTGGGGCAATACACCCAACTATAACTAAAATAGACTAAGAAAGTCATCTTTTATAACGAAATTTTGGCCTGGTAGTGTAGTGGTGAAATAGGGATGTTGGCATGTCAGAGGTTCAGCGTTCGATTCTGGTCATTGACGAACAATTTTTATTTTTTGGTGGGTAAAAAAAATTTGATGATAGCCCAAAAAAATTGTCGAAAAAATAGCGTCGACCGTTTACGAAACGGAAATGTGCTTCGACCCTTTATCCAGGTCGAATTGGAATTTAGGAATGTTAGATTTATAGGAGGGAAGAAAAAACCCTCTGAACAAGGACTGACGAAAACCAACAACAAAACGCAACCCACACATGCCACCGGGCCAGAATCGAACCCGCTCTGTTTGGGGCTCGCGCTCTCGTCAATGCGTTATCCTCCCTCTCCCAGCTGTATAGGCGGTAGCAAACGAGGACACATTGTTGCTGACACAAATGTTTCCTGTTTGCCCGCGCGCGCAACATAGTTGCGGACACTAAATTTGTGTCCGAGACACAAACATGTTTCTGTTTTTATTCAGAAACATTTTGTGTCCGCGACAAATGTTTCCGCGTTTGCGCGCGCAACAAATCGTCATGAGCAACGATGTGTTCGTCAATAGTGATGGTCAATTATAAGTCGTTTGTAAGTTTCGGGTTGTTGTTGGCATCTGCTGAGAGGCGTTTTTTTTCTAAGTTTGTGTACTAGCTTTCCAGATTTGGTGAAAATAGCATTCAACAGAATCCCGTTCCACTGGTATGGCCATGTGATTGTTGGCATCACCATTTCTCGTTGATTCCTTGTATTGAGTCAGTCTTCCCTCGTGGGAGTTTACTTTACTAGAGCAAGAGACGCGCGTGAAAGGGCGCAAAACGGATTAAATAAAGATCTGGCTAATATAGAGAAATGGAGTGATTGCTTGCCGTATTAAAAAGCTAGTAACTCCCCTCTGTAACAGACCCAGTGGAATCTTTATCCTCACTCGGTTTTCGGGAAAAAGCTCATTTACTACTGGGTGGTTTTAAATTGTCTACTGGGTTTACACGATGAAAAATAACCTTTCCATTGATACGGTCGAGTACTGTTTGGCTTTTCTATTATGTTTACCTCACTAGAGCCGAAAAATGTCGTCTGCTCTCGCAGGCTACAAGAGTGGCTGGAATGAAGCAATTGTTTGAGCCAGGAGAGGACAGAACAGTATCTAACTATAGTATAACTCTATGGCGAATAATACACAAGAGGAAAATCATAATTTGAGGGATCTACGATGAAACCGTGATATAACGAAGCGCCAACGGACTTTGGAATTTGTAGCTTTGGGTAGTCTTAGCACTTAGATCCCTACATTTTTCTATTTTATTTTATTTTGACATTTCTTTATTTTTTTAATCTTAGCTAAGGAACCTCTTATAAACCAGTATGTAACGCAGACCTTCCTCAAAATGATTATTATTGACCATTACAATACATTTAACTCGACCCCAGAGCCCACTTTTCTTTTGGTCAGAACCAAGAACGCGGAGTCTGGCCAGGACCGATCCCAGAAGTCCGCATTTCACGGAATTTCAGCCGTTCTGTGCAGACTCGCTTAATCTGATTGGATGAGAATCAAAAAATTCACTATGGTCCAGGGCTTCTGATAGTTCGCGAGGGAAAATTCAAATTTCGCCGGGATTTGCAGAGACAAAATCGCGAATAAAACGGCCGATTTCTCGGAAATTTTCGGGACAAATTTTGCCGAAAAGCAAGAAAGCAAAGAAGAAAGATTCCAGAAAAAAATTGGAAGGATGTCAAATTCAGGGCAAAACAGTAAACACAAAAGTTCATCCAACACAGTTCTGAAGGCAACTGTACGTTCTTGTTTCGAGCGACAAGAAATGCGTAAGCTTAAGCTTTACCGAAACGCGTGGCCGGTCAATCACTTTTATATCAGCTGCAATTTAGAGCGGAAAACAGCAACGCAATAAGTTTCTTTTCTGTCCTCGCTCTCTTGAGTTGCTTTGCAGTTTACAAGGCAAGATTGTTCGTGATCGAAGGTTCAAATCCATTTGTGAAGTCAAAACATTCTCTTTTACTCCGTATAGTGTCAACAAAAAGTCTTCTTGTGGTCAGTGCCCAGTTTTTCGCAACATTAATCTAACGTTGTTTTCTCGTGGCAGTGACGAAAGTTCAAGATAAATTGCAAGCTTACGGCAAGTAAACAGCCCCAATAGTCAAGATAATACACCTATCAATGTTATTTGGTTTTATCAACTGGGTTGATAATGTGAATTGGCCACCGTAAAGAGATTCGAGAGCTGACGTTTCGAGCGTCGGAGCGAATCAAGGAATTGTGGGTCGTGTGCTGTTTATTTTCAGAACATGCTGTATTTCAAACACAAAGGACACTATCTAGCTGGAAACTTGTGAATAGATATAGTGACAATAAAAATTAAGCAGGCCCAGCGAATTTTGTTTTTAAAATTGTATGTCGTCATGTGAAAACCAAGAATACAACAACAACTTTATTCACATTTCATTTTCACAATTATATTATTCAAAGGTATTTACTTAGCTATTTTTTTATTATATTTTCTTACCAAGAATCATTATTACTAAGTAAATATTTTAGGAATGTCCAGTGCCTGTATGACGTTAGTACTGACTCCCACCATGTGACCCGAAACAGGTTGACCGCGACAAAGAGACTACATCAACACATCGACGTAACGATAACCCGGAACAATCTGGGCACCACTCTCTTCCATCGAGATAACCAAAACAGCTCCACTGCGGGTGACGTGGCCAAGAATGACGTTCAAATCCCCACCATATGCCCCCCTCCCACCCACCCGCCGGCTTAACATAAGTGCATAAGTTTCAAATATGTTGTACCGACATGTATTTGGTAGGATTTCTAGCGAATTTCGCGGTATTTCTGGTGTGTTTTTTTTTTCAATTTCGCGGGATTTCGCGATCGCAGACGTAGGACATACCTGAATTCCATTATGGTCTCTTGCCGCGCGAAATATCAGAAGCCCTTTATGTGCATAGTCCAAAAAATGGGTCCTTTTTTTTCTTTTATTGGGTTCTGGTCAGAGGTGCTGACCAAAAAAAAGCGGGCTCTGGAGCGACGTTGTGCTTTCTTCTTTTCTTCTTATGAAGAAAACGGGAATAAAGCTGGGAATGAAGTCAACCGTGGTCAAACGTAAAAAAGGAAAAATAAAGAAATTGAACCTACTGTTCAAATTTGATATTTGATCAGTATCTCGTTAACGATTTTCTGAATTATTTGAAACGTTACAAAAAAAGTTCAAAGTGTTTGAAAACGAGGGAAAATGACTTTTGGCGCCATTATCAAAGGATAAAATCAAGAAGTCGAAGATACTAACTTTCACAACTGTTCAAATTGTATCTCGTTAATTATTTGAAACTTTACAAAAAGAGTTCACAGTGTTTAAAAACGAGGAAAAAATGACTTATGGCGCCATTATCAAAGTAATTTTGTTTGGATGCAGAGCATTTAATGAGAAAAAAATCTCTGTTTAAAAGAACTGACTGAAACTATATTCCCGTCATCCTTCCACCCCAAGCTCTGTTTTCTTCTCCCTTGACCCTTCTCGGTTCTCGCTCCTACAGATTGGCCTTTGTGGATGTGGTGAAGTGAAAGCTGGAGCTCATCTCCAAAAATGGGAAAAGGATTAGGCCATTTCCGAGTTCGCTTGAGCCTCTATTTCAAGGCGAGTTTAAGTGCAAAGTCTTTGCAATGAAAATGAATTTTCATTCATATGGAAAGCAAAACTAATTACCATCACAACACTTTCGCACTAAGACTCGCTTTGAAAGAGAGGCTCAAGGGAACTCGGAAATGGCCTATTTATTGTCTCCTGCATATAATCATTCACCTGCCTCGTCCCCAGGCGGCGCTCCTTGGTCGTGGGGGCACACTTTGAGTTTTGGGATTGATTCTGCGCGGTTCGCTTGCCGTTGTGGGGACTGATGAGAACAGAAAGGCGGACGCCTCTCCCTAACAACCAATCCGAATTCTTGAAATCATTCATTTTAAGACCAATTTTAAACTTTTTAATGCATATTCTGTTGATTATATTTTGCTTTTTGTTTTTATGATTCCATCACCAGAACCGTTCATTGTAAATTAGTTTTAATTTTTAAATTATCACATAAGTTATTAACAAAGAATTTTGTTTACTTGTAATTTAAATCCTCGCGCTCCCTGTTTTCCCGCCTTACCGACTCGACCGACCGGCTCCTGGCGACGAGGCAGATCATTCACCATAGTGTGGATTTTTTTGTTCCTTCTACTCAAATTTGCTTGTAAAATATTTCTTTGTTATGATCATGACTCCAGTCTATTTATTTTTATTTTTTATTTATATGCTCACAAAGTTAATCACCAGGTCCCTGCATTATGTATGCCATTCACTTAATAGTTAGTCATATTAAATTATAGAAGATTAATCTGTATACGTAGTTTTTCGTAATAAGTTGTACCTTTTATATTAAATTATTTTTGCCTGATGTATTTTACCGTGTTTAAATAAAGATGATGATGATGATGATGTTCAAAGGATGGTTATAGCTTTCGACCGGATACGTAGGCATACGGGACGGGAGGCGGGGGGCTGCATCCCCCCAAATTTTGGGCAACTCAGATCTTTTTGGCAGCAAGAGAAATTTGGACAAGGCAACTTTGGGCAATTTTTTGGGCAAGTGGTTCACCGCACCCCTTCCCCCCCCCCCCCCACCCCCCACTGACGAAAAATTGGCCGCGCGCTTATGACCGGATATATCATCATTCGTTGGATAGTGTGGTTTGTTTTGTAAACCCCTAAACACTGGGGTAGTGATTTATCTAGTGGATAGCGTTTTTCACCCTTAGCGCTATCCAGCCTCTGAACAGCTCATCCTGCATGAACAGGGGAAGTTAGAGGGGGCAAGAGAAAGTTGAATGTGCGGGAAAAACTTGGCGAAAAATGTTGGAACTTAACGAAAGCTAAGAGCCCCTGAGGAAAAAGTCTTACCACGCCAGTTCCAAACAGTTCCTGAATGTCGCCTTCTGATTGCAAGGGCAGAAATTGTATTTTGTATTATTTTGCCCAGTCGGTGAACCGTAGCTTTATAGTCACTTTCGTGTGTTCTTTCCTTTGTCGATTCGTTTTTCCCGCAGTTTCGACTTTCCCTCGCCCCCAGTAATTGCCGCTGGGTCTCCGAGAATGTGAACAACTAGGCCCTGTTGTTCGTTAAAACAGTTAAAAAAGCAACCGTTACGTTTGTTTTTGTGGGAGACGAAATTCTTTAGCGGGATGGGGGCGGTTTTCCCGCCTGTGAGTTCAAAGGCTTTGGTGAGCGAACGGGTGAGCGGGGAGATATGGGCCTAAATGAATACCGCTGTTGTTCATTGCTTAATTTTCTTCTTGGACTTTCCACGTCCGCTGGAGAGGGTGACCCCGAGAAATACCCATCTTCCAGCTCATGTGTTGGCGATCGCCTATTGTTTATATTTAGCGGTGGTAGTAGGGTCCCTGGTCGAGGTCTACGGTTTGTGGCTCGCTGTTGACTGTGCGAAGAGGCAGTATAACGCTCATCGGGAACGTTTGAGCTTGGTGTAAGGACGTCTTTGAATGTTCTGTTGTTGAAATTTTGAGAGGTCACCATGGAACTCCCTCCCTGCTTGTGGTTACTTTCTTCGCCGTGTTGTAGTTTGGTAGCAGAGTTCAAGATAAGGTCCGGAAGGACATCTACTGGTGTGTTATCTGAGGCCCTCGGAGAGAGGTCTGCTGCTCTCGCTGTAGCAATGACGTCACAGGGGCTGCTAGACGAGTAGATTGTAATGTCTTTTGGTGATGATGGTAATGAAGTACGACTCGGACTTGGTGAGCGTTTTTGCTCATCTAAAGGAAATTCCTGGCCACCGAGGTAGATGCGTTGCTTTTCGCTATTATTTTTCCAGAGTAGGGTTAATTCCATCCTGGGGTCTGCATTGAGGGGTTTGCTCTCCACAGCTGAAGTCATAGCCGTTATTGAGTGTATGGAGTCTTTCGGTGGACCCCTTCCTGATTTCATCGAAGATATACTCGGAAGCAGGAACTCGGGAACATCGCTTCCTTCTTTACTATGGTTACTCAACTGCTGGAAACTTTGAATGCTTGGGCCTTGTTTTGGTCCTATCTCTATGAATTCTTTTCCTAGAATGGAAGTCCAGTTTGTTAGGTCACTCTTGCTCTTTCTTAGCCCGGGAGGGGTGAAATCCCCGGTTAGATCTCCTCTGCTTGTCGATTCTAACACGGCTGATCCTCTCCCTCTCGCATCAGTGTCAACACCCGTAGAGTGCTTTGGCAGCGCTAAGAGGGTCTTGGGACCAGAGTTTTGAAACTTTCCCATGTCCATCGCGGACAGGGTGTATCGTCGAACAATGTGTACCGCCTCCCTTTGTTTGTTCTCCGAAAGCGGCAAAGGTGAAACACGAGGAGTTTGTTTTAATGGCACTGATGCGTGCGTTATACGGCGAGTTGCACGAGGAGACGCTAATGGGCTCGCTACTGGTGATGACTGTTGACTGCTCACTGGAGATAAAATCCGGTTTGACCTGTTTTCTGTGTTTTGCACAGTTCCTTTGGCGGAGTTGATAACCACATGTCGCAGACTTTGAATAGAGCCTTCCGACACTGACGTGTAACTTTCGGTTTTGCTTACTGCCGCGCCAGAAACTCGAAACGTGAAGAACCTTTCAGCCGTGCTAGTTTCCTCGTTAAAAGTTTCATATTGTTTCGAATTAATAGTCTCTCTTCTTTCGGCAAATGAAAATGAACTGATGTCTTCATTCTTGCTTTCGTCTCCTGAAGTTCCAGGCTCACTGAAACGATCGCATTTGGTCTCTAATGTCTTTTCTACCGTGTTGGGATTAAGAACATGTTTTCTCTCTTGATTTGAGTTTTCTTCTTCCCAGATTTGTTGATCTAGCCTGACAGGACTTAAATCGCTATTTTCTTCTTGGATTGAGTTGGCTTCTTCCCAAATATGTTCATTTTCAGAAGAGGTGCAATTTTTCTCCTTTGAATTTCTCCGCGAATCACCGCACGGAAATTCGTTTGAATCGAAGGAGGAGCAAAACGAATCTTGTAGCTTTAGAAGTTTCTCCAGCCCTGAAGACGGATCGCGTGGCACATTCTCGCCGTCAGAGATCTGAAAACTGAATCTCTCCTCTTCTGATAGTGAACGAACGGACGTTTTCCTCTTCTCCTCTGATTCGCTTTTATCAGTTTGGTCGTTTTCTGTGTGAGATTCATTCGTTCCAGCCTCGTCTGAGCAGTTTAATATTTCTTGAATATCTAGGGGATCAAAATGGCACACAGATCGTTTCCTTCGACGCTCGGACTGAATTTCTTCGCCATCGCCGGTGCCCAAATCAACACCCAAAAGGTTGCTACTAGAGATGGGCGGATCGTCTTTTTCAGCGACGTACAAATGCGAGTGATCTCTGCGGAGTCGGGGACCCATTAGCGGCCAGGAGAATTTACGTATGTCCTGAAGATTGGCCAGGCATTCTTCCAAATGCTTCACCTGAATATTATCTCTTGCATCGACGATCATGCTTTCGCGACAGGCGTTTATCAAGAGTCTAGTAGTCTCCAAATCCTCTGCGTTCATTACATAGTCAAACACTGTATTTTTACTTTCATCCTCGATCCACGGATTAGATTTTGCGTCAAGTAAAGCTTTGATGATTTCTTTTCCAGAATTTGACATGCCAGCGTAGATGAGAGCGGTGCGGCCATCAATATCTTGCAAGTTTACCTTCGCTTGTTTACCAATTAAGTAACTCACAACTCGGCATTTCTCGTCTATATCAGATTTAGCCCGACAACACAACATGAGCGGCGTCTCGAGCAGCTCGTTACGAACATTTACCGACGTTCCACCTTCCACGAGCATGCGCACGAGGCGAAGTTTGCAATCCGAGCTGGCTTGGAGCAGAGCTTCTGATCCTTTGTTGTTCATCACTGTGGAATAAATTTGGAAAGTTAGAATAAATTGGAATAAGTTGTAATAAATTTGAATAAATTTGGAAAGTCAGCTGCAGCCAGGCTTTGTGTTTAGACACCGACTCAGAACGATTAATTAATCGTACTGATCTTAGTAAACCTGCAAAGTTTGATAACAATTGGTTATTTACAAACTCTCGGAAACATGAGAGCCCAAAAACGCCAATTTATGAAAGGGGGCGATTGTTGTCCTCTTTCATTTCTTTGTAAATTTTGACATTCTCGAGCTCTCGTATTTCTGAGAGTTTGCAACGGAATATTATCACACTTCCTAGGTGTACTCAATTCGGTACGATGAATCGATCTATCGAGATGAATTTTTGTTTTAATGAAAAGTACTTAAAATTGAAATTTTGCGTAACATAATTTGACATCCGTAAAACGGCCTATATACCTCGTATGCAAAATGTAGATCTACCATCGTTTATATCTACATTTGGGGACCATTACCTGACAATAAAAACAACAAAAATAACAAACTTTAAATGACCCAAGCCTTCTCCCCCCACAAATCAAAATGGTGGGCAAGAGCCTGAAGACAGCAGTTTTCTCGTTTGTTTTCTTAAGTGAGTTAAGTATGACTGAAAAGTCTTGAAGTTTCACTTCATTTTGAAAAACATTTTGCGCCACTTCTTTCAAAACTTTTCAGATTTCGTCTTTCTGATAGGTATTTTAAAAAAAAGTTTCACTCTATGTATAAATTTTAAAAGTTCATTTTGCACCATCCACTTGTTTCAAGATTTTTTTTAAATTAATATATTATTAACGATAAATATTTTTTTCTTTGGAGAGGGACGATTGCTCAGAAAATAAATATTAAACAGTATCACACTATTCTTAGTAACACATCGAAAATCCAAAGGACGCTTTTAATTATAGAAGCTGCATAATAATAATAAAAAATCCCTTGAAAGACTATCGTAATGTATAGAAACTGTCTATAGATGTTTTTGCGGGCGGATGGCCAAGATCGAGTTTGTCGCGAACTTGAAAAAGTTGGGCTGACGTTTTCAAGTTTTTCCATTGCATTTCATATGAACTCAGTACTAACATATTTTGCCTCGTCCTTGTGTTGTGAATTCAATTGATGTTATAAAATTAGTGATTTAGAAACGATTTCAGCATTGACGAGGCGTTGGAAGTTTAAATTTAGCTAATTCTGACTAATGCTGATACTTCCCCTTTAATAAATGTCCTATCTATCTTCTGCTTTAGGCGACCAGCAATAGGCCATTTTACAGTTTTGTGCTTAGTTACCAAGCCTTAGAATGGAAGTGAGGTTGAAGATGGCCTTGTTTTGATAGAAACCCTCCTGCTTTTGATATGCAAATCCTTATGTTATTATGCTAAACTAGTTTCTGGTCTTTATCATGGCAAGGTCACCCCAAACCTCGCTTTCATACAGAGGCCTGGTTACCTTTCACAGAACTGTAAAATGGTTTATTATCGCAGAAAAAGTTGTACACAGGGAGCGTTAGTGATTTTCTGCATACATCATTGCAAAGAGAGCTCTGAGATAGGTTTTATTTGTGACTGCTTGTGACTTGCATTATGAACCCTATCATAGCTATCACTAATATCTTTGATTCATTGTTGGCAATTGAAGTCAAACCAAAATGAGGGTTTTCGTCTCATCCGACGGAAAGCTTTGTGCCTCTTCTTTGAGGTATTCGAGAAAATGTCTTTGAGTGATGACTAGAGCAGGAATCGAAACAGGAAGTTCTGCCAAACTACTTTTTGTTTCAGTGCGACAAATGCACACACGCCGTTCACGCTGGGACCTTTTCTTTGCTGTCATGATTATTGTTGAAAATGCGAGGCAGGTGTTTTGGCGCCAAAAGCCCACGCGTTATGCAAACTGCAAGGTCCTCTGTCTCTCGAGAAAGCGTTCCTTTCAATTTCACCGGCTGGTTTATGTTTTTGACTTGTCGCAAACGTTGCTTCCCCTTTTTCATTATTATAAATTTATAATATTTAGCTTAATATGAGGAAATTTCTAGTGGCTAACTTTGATGTAATGTCAGATGTTGTTTCGGGAAGACTGACATCAAATTAATTAACGCATCATGGTTCGAAGTTCCCTCCAGATATGAGTCGATATTAGTATTTGTGCTCAGTAAATACCCAACCGAATTGACTCCTTATTTTAAAGAAGCATCGTATTCCACATTATTTCACCGTAAACGGCGACGTAGATATTGCATGTTGACAAAGAAAGCTGCAAAAAATTATAATATTTTTTTGTACTAAACTACGTGAAGGCCAAAGTAAACAAAGGATTTAGAAAATTATAAAAATAAATTGATCAAATACAGTCATTCACGAAGTAAACGTCTCCGACTGTTTTTTTTTTAATGTTATACCGCCTCTACTGTGTATATTATTGGACTACCATACTGTGCCAATGTATGCTAGTGCGAACCACCAAAACAAGTTGTAGATTTGACAGTTTTACGACTTACCCTGAAGTGATACCAGCGATAGAGCGCTGAAGTGAATTCGTCGACAGTTCAAGGCTGTATGAATCGTTCTCTAGACCGGTGAAGTCAAAATGGAGAAAATACTACTGTGGTAACACCCTTGAGCATAATTCTTATTGTTTCGTTTTCCCCTTTTTTTCCTTTCAGTCATTAATCCGTAAAATAATTGAATGTTTTGTCAATATGAAGCGAATTGAAAGCCACAGGAAACCATTCTTAAGTGCACGCAAGTGAAATAACATTGGCGGTTCACTTCTTCCCACAGAGTAGACCAAACATGGCGGCGTCCCAGCCTGCGCTCGATAATTTTGCTATGCCCCATATTCGCTTGGAGGTGAGACGAGAGATTATGCCACTTTGCACAGGAAATAGCTGGTGATAGCCCTTCGAATAGAGAGACTTTCCACCAAATTAGCTTCCATCAAATTGCTTCTTGAGCGAAAGTAGGCCTCCTTCTTCACCAGCGTTTGAAATTGTGGTTACCCCTGGTAATGGCGAAATGATCGCTTGTAAAAGGAGATTTGCAGTAAACGTAAGATTAATTGCGCTTTTGTTGTCGCAGATTACAAGCTATCAAAAATGTTGCCTTTGTTTTTTACCGCGAATATTATTCATCTTTGGCCTTTTGTCGAGATATCAAAAGTCCCTCGGTGGTAAATTTTGGAATAAAAAAGGACCAACATTTTCTATTTCAAACCACCGTATTTCCTATTTGGCCTCGCATCAATTATATTTCTTTTCTTTTTAGCTATCAGAGTGATGTATAGGCCGTATGTCATAAACATATCAGTTTAATTTTGTTTCATTCTAATGGATTTAGTGCAAAACAAATTTTATTCATAGAACCGCCAATCAAAACGTTGTTGCTTGAAATTTAATTGACAGTTCAAGAGAGATTACATGCAGCTGTTGTTTAGCAAGTAAAATAAGCTTGTCAATATTACCTTGGCTTGTATTTTGGTGTATAAAACTTGATTAAAGGAAATTATTAGGATTCGAGCAAATTTTAGCGTCATAAATAAACGTAATAATTATAATTCAGTGACCTTAGTTCATTTTAACGCCAATGTAATCATTAAAAAGCTCTGCCTGTATATAGCCCGCATGCAATGCGGATGCTATTGCGTTTCAAACAACATCAGTTTATCGACCCCAGAGCTCTTGTCTTTTGCTCACGACCGACAGCGACGACATGATGACGTCAGAAACCTAAGCAGTGTGGTCGAGAACTCAATTCAGTTACGTTCAGAGTAAAAGAAAGTTATTCAGTTCTCGACTGAGTATGATAAAACCGAAACCTGCAATGTAATAAACTTGATGAAAATTGAAAAAGCCGCCGAGAAGCGCGCGAGATACGTCTGTGAGTGGGGGGGATTAATTAACAATTATTGGACGAGGTGGAGGAAAATATTGTTGGCGAGCAGTGGCGAGCAGATCACTTATTTGATCCGCGAGACATTGACAAATTACGATATTTTGTGAAAACCGAGTTCAATAATTGTTTTATCAGTAGTACAGACAAAACAATAACTTCACAATCGATAATAAGAGCTTTTCTTTACCCAATTCTCCTTCTTTTTGATAATCCCGAAGGGAAACTTTCGTTTCTTTCTTTGTATTCCCACTGTTTCTTTTAGTCTACTAGGCCAGGAGCCCATCATGATGGGCTCCTGACTAGGCAAGTTCTCTCACAACTCTGGAAACAAACTGCTATTTTTTCCAGGAATTGGACACAACTACGCATGAGCAGACCATTATTCGTAGGTAGTTATTTGTAGGTCACGTGGTAAGGTCATTAAGGTGTCCGTTTCCGATCATAGGCGGCACACGATAAACTATAAGATATCACCAAATCATTAAACAAAAATAAACGTAAACCACTTTGATCTGTACATTTTGCGTGTTTGGTATGTTACATAAACACCGGTTAGACTTACCTTTGATGTTAATTAAGCCGAGTTTACAAGCTTTAATTTACCAGTAAAGTAGTCGCGAATGCGATCTACAAGCGACACGCTATATATATCAACAAACGGCACTGTGAGAAATATTGGCAGAGGCAGTACTATGGAAAAGGGCCCTTTTGAGCCAATTTTTCCAACAAGGATTGCCATCTTTGCTGCAAGAGCATATCGTGGCCATCTTATACAGCATTTGCGTCAATTTCTACCTCAGTTCTCATTTCTAATCGGTCGAAATCGGAAGGATGAATATAAATAACAATATTTAAACATTGGCGCACTTAACGACAGGAAACAACAATTTCTATTTTCTGTGCGACTTAGCTGGCTGTGAAAATTGCATTTCGATCTCATTTTTTAATCTAACAGGAATAAGCCGAGCATTAAAGTATCAATCAAGACGGAAGCCATTAAACGGTTTTATATTTAGTTAAGCATTGTGCCAAAAATAGATAACTGGTGAAGTGAGCAGTCCCCTGGCAGTTACGTTCATACCGGACGAACAAATTAGTGCAGCGTTTGTTCAAGCTCCCTGATACCGTAAGTACCTTCAGAATATAATTAACACTGCTGTTGGTGGTGGCTGGAGGGAGGAGGGTCATGAAAATTGTCATTATCAGTGAGGGGGGATCATTAAAATTGTATAAGGTTCTATGGGGGAATCAGATGAATGTTACTTTGGCCGACAAAAAAATCCTCCAAACTCCCCCCCCCCCCCCCAGGGGATAAATAATGACCGGTTCCTAAGGTTATTGCAGAAGAATCTCATTCCTTCGACCGGAGTCGGAAACCAGATTAGGACGCAACGTATAGCCAGTCCTTGCGTTTGTACTTCTGCCTCATACCCAAGCGCCTCAACGTCACGCGCGCAAGGAACTTGGAAAGGTTTCTTGTAAATGCAAAGGACCATGGGAAGGCTCCACGTTAGCTCTTCCCAAGATCTTTGAGCGAGGACACGCTTGGGTATGAGGCAGTTTGTACTTTGTACGCTGTAAACCTTCGCTAGATAAAAATGTTCCGATATAGCTTTTCCTTACTGTCACAGAAAGAAATTTGTAGCCATTAAAAGACTGGTTTCCACTGGGTATAAACACAAGCACAAAAGGATCCCGTTCTCGCAAAATTTTAGTCAAGACGGTTCACCGGTCTCGCAGTCTTATTTTTTTAGCCTTTCCAAACCTCAAGTGGTCTCTATTTTTTGCGTAAAGCTGCTCCGGTAGACAAAAAATCAAAAGGCTCGGTCTTGCAAAGAAATAGCCTGCGTAGCAAGCGTTCCTACATTCCCGCCCAAGCGAAGAGCGATAGAGCGATTTCTGGTCGAGCTCTTCGCTCGCTCGGGAACGCTTGCTACGCAGGCTAGCAAAGAAAAACGCTAGACTCGCCGTCTCGCAGTCTCTAATTGACCATTCCCCACCTCAGCCAAGCTTTCGAAAAAAAATGAGTGTGTTTGCTTTTCTGTCTGTTACTGTCGTATTCTTATATTTGTGCTTATGACCATTGAAAACCCGTAGCTACCAGTGCTAAGTACAAAACTATTTATAGATCAACGCCTTCTAGTTGGTTGGCTATCTCCGTATGAATGAAAAATAAAAAGGGAATACTTTCTTGTTAACAAATCTGACGAAGAACGAGGGCAGCTGTTAGGTGATTATTCCTTGTAGCTAAAAAAAAGTGTTGTTCTTACTCATGCTAATTTTATTTTTTTGGCCTCTGGAAGTCAGTCTGAACTTCAAAGCATCCCGAGTTCGATTATGAATTCAGTCAAACTGACGTTAATATAATAGTGGATGTTTATCTAAAACAGCCGCAAAATTGAATATTTATTACGTTTTGTTGAGGCTGACTTACTTGACCGACGAGTTCTCTTCATTTGCTTATCATAAAACAAAGAAAAACATCTGTGCCTAGAAAACAAACATTGCTGATACCTTAAACACAATCCCTTGGAAATAAAGCAAAAAATCAGCGGCGTCGCTTCGCTGAATGATCGATCCTTAAAGCCTTAAAGACACCAATTTGAGGACTTGAGAAATTGTGAAACACAGCCAATATACATTCAGAAATTCTATATTTATCTGTTAGACAGTTGAATATTTGGTCTAAACTTTATCTCCGTCGTTTTAAACCAATAGTAGCAACAGGAGTTTAGTTAATATCAATGTATATTCATGTTTAGTTTACGATATTAAACGCAGGCCTTACCCAATTTTCCTAAGCCTATTTAAGGTAGAGACTTCCAGTCTTGGACCTTGTGGTTTGATCAAGTCTAGCAGCCTGTTATTTGCGGGCGGTGATGTAATTTCAGCGCCGGAGTGACGGGCTTTTAAGCTTTCTAAGAAACATCACCGAGACCCACCTGTCTTCCGTCAAGCTAATTACAAGTGCCAGCAATATACTGATGTTGCGAAAAAGATCGTTGGTGAATGAAATAAAATATTCATGTTGTAAAAGCTAATAAACGGGCTATGTCTATCTGACACAAGTACACTGTTGAATGCAAGACAGATGTTCATTCATTTTGTCAATTCCTCGGTTGGGGGCGAACATATTCCTCCGGTAAATTTCCTCGTTAATTTTAACTATCGCTTTCTTTTTTCCTTCAAGAAAAAACTTCATATTTAGGCTGCTTTGAGACTACTGCTTTCCTCTGGTATGAGACATTATAGTGTAACAGAAAGAATTCTTTCTTGTCAGATTCTTAAAGCGAAGGCGGGTGACCACTTGTAAAACCGTTTTTATTTTCGGAATCGGAAACAAAGCGAAGAATAAGGAGAGGAAACAATTTTTCATTTCATTCTATCTCTCGCAGTTTACCAAGACATGTAATTAACCAGAAAGAGAGTAGTCAATAAAATAGAAACATCAATTTTCTCTTTTATTCGAAGAGACGTTTCAAATGCCCCACGATAAACGCCATACAGTCTTTTACGAAACATAGCACAGTGTACAGGCGTGTGCGATACAGGGTCGAATTTTCAGTGATCATTGGGATGATAAAAACGTTGACTAACTTGAGTAATTTTATTGGGAGAGGAAAGTTATAAAACAAATAATAAGACCAATAGCCGAAAGCTATTAGCGATCGCCCAGTATAAATCATTCACGCACAGCAGTTGAGCACAAAGACCTGTTTCAAAAAAGTGATCACATATCTTCGTATCCATTTTTAACATTTCCAGTGAAAGAGCCTGTAAAACGAATTGCATGGGGCAAAACGATAATGCAAAACCCTATAACAACCAAGGTATTTTTCTTTCTAATATAGATATATTTTATGTGTACTCTAGACGAAAACGGACATGCATAAAATTGACGGTTCTTTTGTTCCAGCTTGGAATCTGATTCCCATTGACAACACCGTTATTGTAAATGCTACCGTCAGTTTCGGTTCATGTTTCACCTACCTTTGGATATCTAGTCCTTTTCGTTATTCCGCTTAATCCGATGTCAATGAATCTGGTCTGTAAGAATAACAAATTTAGTATGAAAATTCCATTTCTTTTTTAAGAACTTTAAACAAACACCGACGAAAGTAGGACGGTTGATACTGAAATGATGTTTTCAAGGGCATGCCATATGGCTGCAGATACCATTGGCTGTGAGAACTCGCATAAAGCAATGGATCTTACGATATTCAAAAAATTAAAATGTTAATGACGTGAAGAAAGTGACCCGCAAATTGTCAGCATTCTGATGTGTTTTTTTTATGGCTAAGTATGCCCCATTTGCGCTGCAGGTGCAAATTGCGTTTGCGCGAATGAAACTCCATCGAACCTTTGTGCATTAAATTGGGATATCAATTAACTCACTAAATTTTAAACAAAGCAGCCGTTGACATGTCGGGTCTTCATTCTAACTAAGTTTTGCCTGGAAATTTTAATCGCGGAAATTTCGTTGAGACTACATTATTTGCCTGAGACTATTCTTTCTTTCAAGATGACATTAGCATTGTCTGGACGCGACTAGCGTTTAATTAAAGCTAGTTTTTAATTACACTTTGATTGATTTGAAATAGTTTGTTTATGGTGTAGATGTTTTGGTTCAGTTTTATCCTTGGTTTAAAGCCGCAAAATGTATTAAACCAAGCCGTGAAAAATTGAACTTCAACATGGGCCGGTGCCTATAGTCGCTCTTTAGCTGATTATATTGCTGTCGGATTGCTATACTTTGACTTTTATCTCAGCTTATGTCATAATAGATTTTAATTTAATTATCTGCCATTGTAGAGCAGTGTGTCGCCTCTATCGTACATCTGGCAAAACTTCCGCCTTCATCTCAACCATCGAGGTAATGACAAATTTTTGGCAGAGGTCGTGGGTTGATTGATCCGCACTGTTGCCCAACATCGCTTGTCTTTTAACTTAAGATGTCCATTTGTAATCCTCTCCCCCTCCACTCCCCACCCCCATCAAAAGCTACCACGAAAGAGTTTTGTCACATTCCTTATAGCACACGTCTAGCCGTACTCTCCCCCCCCCCCCGCCCCCATCGTCAATCCTAGGAAAAACAGGGGCGCGGGGGGGGAGGGTGTTTACTATTTGCTAAAGCGGTGGAAATAGTAGACGGCAGCACGCAGGTTACTTTTCGTAGAGGGCCCCTCCTTCCCAGCCGTTTCGGGGGGGTGGGTGCGGCTACACGTAGGCTACATACCTTAATGTTACTATTGTTGTTGGTTACTAATTTTGGCGATTTTGTATGCGCAAGCTTTAGCGACTATTAAATTTAGCGATTTTGCCACTCGTATAAACAGCTTTTAACGAACGTGTAGCTAAAATGGAATAAATGTTCAGAAAAATATCAGTCGCTTGAAACTGAACGGACATTATCAGAAAATGGGTTCTCATCAGCCGAAAGCAGTGTTGCCCTCCAAACACGGTATCCATATTTTAGCAAGTCCACTATGTCTAATTTTGTTTTTCTTAAACCTGTATATTCAATTTGACCGAGACAAATTTTAGCGAATATATACTAAATTTAGCGATTTTCGCCCACCTAGCTAAAATTAGTAGCCGGCCGCTAACAGAAGAAACTCCCGCCTTAACCGTATTTACTTGAACTTGATTTACGTATCTAATCAGGGTATCAGTCCATGATCTCACCCGAACCCAAGCAGAGCAGAACCACAACACCGGGAACTCCATGCCCAACTCTTTGCGATAAGTGCGTGGGTTCTTTAACGTCCCCTGCTGACCCGTAACATACAAGATGCAGGAGACGGAACCTACGGTAGTAGTAGTAGTAGTAGTAAACTTTATTTCAACTCGGATTGAAGAGTAGCGCGTAAGCGCTAATATCTCCGAGAAATAAATACAGCAAAGATATATGTACAATAAACAATGTATACATGCTTGTAAAATTATATGTTGAACACAATCAAGTAAGGATTAAGAAATTAATCTAACTAGTTACAAAGGCAAGGCAGTTGTTTTTAAAATAGGTTATATTGGTGGTAGTTCTAAGATCGTCGTTTAACATATTCCACAATTTGGGCGCAAGAAATTTGAAGGAATTTTTCCCGAAAAATGTAGTATTTACGCGTGGTAATTGCAATTTGTTTATACCTCTAAGCCCATTAATGTTGGTTCTCGGTGTGAATAATGCTGTTATATAGGCAGGTGTGGCTGCTTGAAAGGACTTATGAACTAAAATCAACATATCGAGGAATCTACTCTTACTCAGGCCTACAAGGTCCAGACTTTCCAAAAGCACCTCATATGTGCTATCGTTATCACCAAGAATTATTCGTAAAGCATGTTTATTAAGGAGTTCTAATTTTTCCGAATTCCTAGCACCACAAAAATGCCAGATGGTGCTACAGTATTGAAAATGTGGCTTAATAAAAGCCTTGTAAAGCCGTGCTTTAGTTGAATTACTTAGGATATGTCTGAATCTCTTAATGACTTGAATTTGATTGTGTACTCTTGCACAGACGTTAGAAACATGCTTGGAAAAATTGAGTTTATTATCCAAATTGACACCCAGTAAGTTAATACTCGTTTCCTTATCAATTTCCACATTCCCAATCTTAAAATTAAAATCGTATGTTTTTTTACCTAAAATCATAGCTTGAAATTTTTTCAGGATTTGCCTTAAGACCATTTATAGCATACCAGTTAACAATAGTAACCAATTCATTTTCCATTCTGAGATGAAGTGTCATGGGGTCCTTGTCAGAATCATAGATTTGCTGATCATCGGCATAGATGTTCAGTCTGGCATGCCTCACAAAGTAAAAAATATCATTTATAAAAATGTTAAATAAGAGTGGGCTCAAAACACTCCCTTGAGGAACCCCCCTTGTAAGGCTCATCCAAGGTGAAAAAGTGTCATCAATTTTAACTCGTTGTTGCCTTCCATACAGAAAATTGCTGAGTAGAGTGCAGGCTGACTTGTTGAGACCATAAGCTTTAAGTTTGGCTAGCAAGAGGTTGTGCGGTAGGCTGTCAAAAGCTTTCGAAAGATCTATTGATATTACTGCTACCATAAGGTCTTTGTCCAGGCAGTCTTTCCAGTCTTCAACAAGACGTAACAATGCTGTCTGACAACTGTAGTGTTTGCGGTATGCAGATAAATTATCTGCAAGGATCCCATTGAAATGTAAATTTAATTGAGTGGTGAGTAATTTTTCAAACACATTGTTAATTGCTGGTAATACAGAGATGGGCCTGTAGTTTGTTTTAGAAAATTCATCGTCCTTTTAGAAAATTCTCGTCCTTATCCGAGAAGACTAGAACATCTAACCATTTGCAGATTTTAGTTACAAAGGCAGCACGTTCTCCTCAGTTATTTTAAGACCCTGAGTGTTGGTCCCGAGACCTCCGGACCCCGCACGGTAGCCTGGCGCTCTACCAACTGAGCTAACCGGTCGGCGGTTTTATTTTACCATGGCAATGCTTCATTGCGCATGCTAACAGGTATTGTTCATGTAACATATAGACTGATTTCACCGTCGCTAATTTCCGTTTCGTAAACGGTCGATGCCATTTTTAACGGTCGATGCCATAATTGGTGACTAAGCTTTTCTGGATGGACGATGCTATATCTGCTCTAGTTTAGGCCTGGACTAGGTCGAAACTTGTTATAATTTGGTGATAGACTAACGCTTGATTGTTCCCTTTTACACCGGTTTGCTTGCGGTTAGCTGGGGCAGTGCTAAAAGTAGAATAGATTAAGAAAGTCATCTTTTATAATTAAATTTTGCGGGTACACACTTGGCTGATCCGCCTGGTAGTGTCGTGGTGAGATAGGGATTTTGGCATATCAGAGGTTTAGGGTTCGATTCGGGTCATTGACGGACAACTTTTCTTTCTTTTTTGCGGGAAAAAATCGATGATGGCCAAAAAAATTCTAAGCGTCGCAACAATGGCATCGACTGTTTACGAAACGGACGCGTGCTTCGCCGTCTCCTTTGGTGAAGAGTATGCGTAAAATTGAAGGCACTGTATTTAGTATGAAGCTATACTAAAAGTTTAATTAAAGCGATTGGCAGACTAAAGTATGTCATATCTTTTATTTAGTGACGTTTGAGCATGATCGCACGAAAGCCAATAAGATGGAAATGTAAAATGAAGTCCAGAACTGAATAAATTACTTCAGATTGTGTATTTTATTCCTCAGTTTTCTTCGCCCCCTTTCACGTTCAGTATCTGATAGTGGTCCTGCACTAGCCTTCGTTTCAGCAAAAATTTAGTTATTTAGTTATCATTGCTAGCTGTTTTTTTTTTTAATTTGGGCGTGCACCTTGATGATAGAATGGGATATTCCACCTTTCCATGTTCCCATGACAACTGCAGCTCGTCAGTGAATCTTCATTATAATAGAAGCATGGAAACCGGCTTAGTCACCGAAAAACTGAAGTCAGTTTTGCTAATGTATAAATTGGTTTGCCACGGTAGAAAAATGACAAAAGAAGAAACAAGGATTTCTTTGAATAGATCGTTTTCACGTGACGTCACGGCGGCCATGTTGGTGGACTAGAACAATAGACTTTCTCTCCTTTGGGAACTAAACTCTATTTTTATGCAAATTTTGCACAACAATTTTGTATTGTTTAGTCCACCAATATGGCCGCCTTATCACGTGAGTGAAAACCATCTATAAGAAAGATTGAGAAGGATTGGAATTAATAAGCTTGGAAATTTGGGCTCAACTTTACCAGATATTTCACCCATGGCTGTGTCTTACTGGTAAAATGACCCTGATCTAGACATAGTTCAAATTAAATTTCTGTTTGTTTTGAGCACTTCTATAAGACTTAGAAGGAAAACTTGTGTAGGTCATTACACTCTAATTCCCCCTATCACTTCTACCTAGAGTAGTCAAATTTCAAAATAAGAAATCAAAAGTACAGTTATTCTTTAACGTAAATTCAGGAAAGCTGATTGTTATCCATAACCTTTAGGTGAAAATTACCGTAAAGAATTAGCAATAGAATATTGTTGGGGAAAGTTATAATACAGCTTTTAAGGTAGTCTTGCAAATAGAACATGCAAATATAGCAGGTCTTTTCGGAAAACAATTCTGACTCCACTGTGTGTAACCGGCCTGTGTAACCTGACGTCCACATTGGAACTCGGGCATGTGTTCAAAATTGCAGCATCTCACCAAAGCAAGATGCAATAGGTGACGTTCATCTGCAGTCTTTTTTTAAAGAAAATGTTCAACATCCTGAAGTGTCTTATAATGGGATGGATAAAATCCACTGTTTCAGTCTCCTATCTGACTTTCGGGGAAGAGATAACTGAAATGACGTCGACGGTTGCCCACGTGATCACAGATTCCTTGTCATTTGAAATAATGCACGAGTACTGCCCCGCGTCATTCATGGCCGCCTTCCTTATATGGAGTACTGAAGTGGTCTGGTAACAAAGTGATACAACAAATAGTCAATCCAGTTATCAGGGCTCATTTCGAGCCGTACTCAGACTCATACCCAGTCGCTATTTACGGGTTCAAGGAATGACAGAGGATTGGATACTAGGAAAGACTGAGGCGCGTGGAGTGTCATGGGAAGGGTGAAAGGAAAAATAGGAGAGAAAAATTTTTCCTTCGTTCCTACCCATGAAACCCCGTGAGCCTCAATCTTCACTGGTATTCAATCTTCTTTCGCCCCCAGAACCCGTATTTAGCGACTGGGTACGAGTCTGAGCCTTACAGTAAAGTTACATTGAAGCTAAAGTCCGTTTCAGTGAGTCGGATGACCCAACTGATACCTCCCTTTAAATCCGGAATTTGAACGCGGAGCAAACCAGTGTCTCGACCAAAATCCCAACGCAAACATCCCGCCCATCTCTCTGGTTCCTCTCCGCAATACCTCACTTGCAAACAATTTCGGAAGTTTTTAGGTATTTCAAAATTTTCGGACACTTTTTATCTCGATCGTTTCAGACAAATTTCGTCGTCGTCGGCGTCGCCCAGGAAAATACGTACTTAAAAGTTTTATAATGTACTGTAAATATTTCGGACGGTTTTTGATACTTTCTGATGTGTAGTCACCTATAGGCGACACCAAAGGCCCGGCTAAATGGAGATGCAAGTGAAGGCAAGTTGTAACCGTCGATAGCAAATACTGTTCTTGAAGATCAAAACACTCGGCTAAACAGAACTGTTTGTACCTTTAATCGCTCCGTAAATCTCTGTTTACAACGCCCTCCGTTTCCGTTAAACCTTTCCGTGAATAGGACGAGTAAAAGACCGTTGACGAACCTTGAAATACAATGTTTAACGCCGTGAAATTCACAAACATCCGCCGAGGTACAACCTTGTCTCGAACAGTGAAACATACAAGAAGTACATGTGACACTTGTCCGAGCGGAAACTGGTAACTACTTAGCAAAATACCGCTGTATGAAAAACTAATGCGACAGCATTAACATGGCTCCTCTTAAAATGTCTGTCATTTTAAACAAAACAATCACTTATCCTATCCTTATCTTAACATCGTTCAGTGTCTGTTTTAACATTAGTTCCTCAAATCACATTGAGTTCTCGCAACGTGGCTCCTCGTCGGGGATTCCCGGTCTCTCTTCAGTTGACTCTAACAACAGGACAAGTTTGTTAATAGGTCTATCCAGTAGGGATCCCTTTGAAGTTCGGACAGTCACTGATCTGACCTGACCTTGGTCATCCGGACACGTAATGAGTACTTTGGCCAATGACCACTGGTTTCTGCTAGTGTTGCTGTCTTTCAGCAATACAACATCACCTTCAGTGAAGTTTCTGCGTTGGCGTATCCACTTGTTCCTCACTTGTAGGCTCTGCAAGTACTCCTTGCTCCATCTTGTCCAAAATTCATTTGCTATGTGTTGTACACGTCTCCAGCGCTGCTTACAATAGACATCTTCCCTTTGAAATTTTCCTGGAGGCGGCAAAATGAGCTTTGTTTTGCCAGTGAGAATTGTGTTTGGTGTAAGCGGTAGTGGAGAAAGAGGATCGCTCAAGGTGTCCACCGTTAGGGGTCTACTGTTCACAACCGCTTCCGTTTCGCACATTAGGGTTCTCAACGCTTCATCATCCAAACTGTGACCGTGTTCTCTCATTAGCGCTGCCATAATGTTTCTCACAGATCTGATTTGTCTTTCCCATACTCCTCCAAAATTGCTTGCTGTGGCAGGATTCCTAACCCAGTCGATGTCATTCTTTAGTAGCTCTGCCTTAATGTGATCATCATCCATTTCTTGGAGCGCCTTCTTCAATTCATTGTGAGCTCCTACAAAGTTAGTTCCTTGGTCACTGCGCAATTCTCTTATGGGCCCTCTTCGACTGATGAACCTCCGTAACGCTTGCAGGAATGAATCCGTCTCTAAGGAGTGTGCTACTTCGATGTGTATGGAACGACTAGCCATACATGTGAACAAGGCTCCATACCTTTTCACTTCTTTCCTACCTTCCTTCACATACCACGGTCCAAAATAGTCAACAGCACTATAGGTAAACGGTGGGGCAGGCTCAACGCGTGACTTTGGAAGGTTAGCCATTTTCTGCTCTCCTGCACCTCCGCGAAGATAGCGACATGTGACACATTTTGAGATGAAATGCTGGACAGCTGCATTTCCGTTTATAATCCAGTAACCGTTTGTGCGTAACTCATTTAAAGTGACACCTCGCCCACTGTGTTGCGCCTTCTCATGAACATGACGTATAATCAGCTTGGTAACGTGGGCGGCTTTTGGCAAGATGACAGGGTTTTTAAGACTTTCTGACAAGTTAGCTTTCTTGATCCGTCCTCCAACTCTCAGAACTCCGTTGCAATCCAAGAATGGATCCAGTGTATGTAGACTGCTGGTTTTCTTCATAGCAACCTTCTTCTGTTTATCACTCTGTCTACTTTCATTCTTTTCGTCAGCGTGGAGCTCCTTTAATGCTTTAATTTCCTTCTCAAAAGCGTCAGCTTGCACTAGCTTGATGACTTCAATTTCTGCTTGCTCCAAATCGTTCACCATAACCGATGCGAGAACAGGGCAACTTGTACCATCACTACTCCGACCACTGTTGGGTGTACTCTGAGAGGTTTCTTTCACTGGAGATGTGCTTATTGCCTTGGTTACGCTTGTCTTCAGCTGCTGTTTGTACTTCATACATAAAGCAATTGCCGTTTTCAGCCTTTGCCAACTGGAGAATCTTTCTAACCTGCTCAGCATGTCCTTCTTCTCTTCCGCAACGGTAGCGTTTACAGTGATCTTCTTCACATCTGGACTGTTAGGGTCAAGCTCCTTCTCGTATGAACCTTGCTCCGGCCAATGGTTTTCACTTTTCCATAAGAAATCTGGGCCTTTGATCCATCGTGAGTTCTGAAGGAAATATCTTGCATTCAGACCTCGTGAACCTTCATCTGCTGGGTTGGATGCAGACTCTACATATCGCCACTGCGACGGCGAAGTGTAATCTCTTATCAGCTGTACTCTATTCGCTACATAAACATGAAATCGTCGGGACTCGTTGTTGATGAACCCGAGAACCACTTTACTATCCGTCCAATAAAACTCTTCTATTCTCTCGTAATCCAACTCGTTCTTCAGTGCATCGGCTACTCTTACTGAAACAGCAGCAGCTGCGAGTTCTAGCCTTGGAATGCTTACTGTTTTCCTTGGTGCAACGCGTGCTTTGCCCATAACAAAAGAGCAATGTACATGATTGTTGTCATCGACTAAACGTAGATATGAGCATTGCCCGTATCCAGTTCCTGAGGCATCCGACATATTGTGCAATTGTGCTGAAACAATCTTGCCAAAGTCTGGTGGCTTAAAACACCTTGAAATGCTGAGTGTTTCTAAGAGGGGCAGTTGACTTCTCCATTTCTCCCAACGGGAAAGGATATCACCTTCGACGGGCTCATCCCAACTGCTGCCATGACAAATTTCTTGCAATATCTGCTTTCCGACAAGGATGACAGGTGCTATGAAACCCAAAGGATCATAGACTGAACTGATCGTTGACAAAATTCCTCTTCGCGTGCAAGGCTGATCTTTCATCTCTATCCGAAATTTGAAAGTATCCGATTCGATGCACCAGTGTACGCCCAACGCTCTTTCTATGGGAAGCTTGTCTTGACCTAAGTCCAGACCTTTAATTTCTTTCGCTCTATCTTCAGGCAATACTGACATAATCACTCTTCGACTATTGCTGACAAACTTGGTGAGGTTGAATCCTCCCTTTGCACACATGTTCTTAACATCATGGATAACCTGTATTGCATCTTCTTCTATCGGCAATGATTTCAACAAATCGTCAACATAGAAGTTCTTCTTAACCGTTTCTGCTGCCTTCACGCCAAACTCGTTTTCACCATCCTCTGCAGTACGTTTGAGTGCAAAGTTTGAACAGCCAGGTGAAGATCCACCTCCAAATAGGTGAACTGTCATACAGTATTCTTCCGGTTCCTTTGTTAAGTCTCCATTGGGCCACCAAAGGAAACGAAGGAAATCCTGATCCGCTTTCTTTACCTTTACTTGGTAGAACATCTTCTCGATATCTGCCATGAAGGCCACTCTTTCTTCCCTGAATCTTGTTAACACACCAGTTAGTTTGCTAGTCAAATCAGGACCTTGAAGAAGATGATCATTCAATGATTCACCCTGGTAACGAGCTGAACAGTCAAACACCACGCGAATGCTGCTTGGCTTTCTTGGGTGGTATATTCCGTGATGAGGTAGGTACCACACTTTTCCTTTCTGCGTTGCTAAGTTCTCAGAGTCAATCTTACGAGCATAACCCTTGTCTATTATGCCAGTCATAAAATCCACATAATCAGCACGGTATGTGTCATTTGCTTCAAGTTTCTTCTTTAAACCAATGAGTCGCTGAGCTGCTTGAGGGCGATTATTCGGAAGCTGGACATCTTGTTCTCTGAATGGGAGTGGCATCTCATAGTGTAAGTCTTCACGGTGATGAATTCCTTCCTTAGCCTTCCTTAGAAATTCACGATCTTCTTGAGACATAGCCGTTCCATTTTCCCTTTCAGAAAAGTCCAGTTCGAACATTCGTTCAACAACTCGAGGCGTTAACTGTTCCTTAACGCTTCTCTCAGCTACAATGTACCCACTAGCTTCATCAATGGCACTAGGTTTGTGGATCTGAATTCTGTGACATTGCACTACACTGTTGCTTTCTCTTTCAATTGGACCATTAATGTGCCATCCTAATAGTGAACGAACAGCATACGGGTCGTTCTGTTTACCATGAATAACATCTCTTGGCCGTACTGCACTAGGACAGTTAAGTCCAATCAGAAGCCCGATCTCTACATCTTCCATGTATGGTGGTATGTCCTTGGCGACTCTCTGCAAATGTGGCCATTTACTAGCTGTTTCCGGTCTTGGAATTTCATCTCGGTCTGCTGGAATGTGTTGCCTAACATAGGCTCTGGGTATGTCTAGATGTACATCATTTTCACTGAAGTGAGCTACGACCAATCCTTCGACTACCTTTGTTTCAATCTCTTGCGTGCCATGCATGGTGGTTAACAATAACTTGGTCTCAGTACCTTTGATGCCAAGCCTTTCCAACGACTCTTCTTTAATAAAGGTTCCACCACTCGCATTATCGAGGAGGGCATAAACTCTGATTTTGTGTTCAGGATTGTCCTTATGGTACAACCAAATAGGAACTATGCCCATGCTGATAGGAACATCACCAGCCTCTGTTACATTACAAATGGTGTTACAAGCATTAATTACTTGGCCATCATCCTTCCTCTCATTAACCTCCGTCCCTTTACTTTCACCAATCTCAACTTCGGTTCTCGATCCTTCTTGCTTCCAGTTGTGATCATGAAGGGATGTTGGATGTTTCTTACTACATGTCTTACAGGATTTTCTACTCTTGCAGAGCTTTGCGATGTGCTCAGAGCTGTAACATCCAAAACATAAACCTTTCTCTTTAACAAAGTTCCTTCGTTCTGTCAATGGCTTCTTGAGAAACTCAGAACATTCATCTAAATCATGTGCTTTGGAACACAAGGCACAGCTGCGGGAACGAGGGTTTCTTGTGCTTCCATCTGGTTTTGACACATTTGTTCCAAAGTTTGAACCTTTGTCTCTCCTGAATCTTCGATCTCCTGGTCTGCGGTGTTTTACATCTCCATCCTTTGTTCTCGCCACCGTTTCTTCAGAGTAGACTGGATCTGTAGCCAAATCGGCTTGTTCAGACACAAACTGACAGAAATCATTGAAACTGGCCATCCGCTCTGAGGCATTTCTGATTTTACTGACTCTTTCAGTCCACTTATTGCGAAGGTGTCTTGGCAACTTCTCCCACAATTGACGAAGAACATTAGCAGTGTTCAAGTCATTCATGTAAGCCATGCCTGACATAGCATTTCTCGTCTGCTCAAGAACAATAGAAAACTCCTGTAATCCCGTACCATCATTTGGTTTCACCAAAGGCCAATTCGATATTTTGGAGATGTACGCACTTGCAATTTTGTAAGGGTCTCCAAAATGCTTCTTCAGCAGTCGTCTAGCTTCTTGGTAAGAATCTTTACCTTTCATTTGCAAACAGCCCTTGATCAGTTCCTTTGCTTTGCCACTGGTATACTGATCCAGATAATACAACCGCTCCATAGAATTCTCAACCTTTGATTCTATGAGAGTCTCAAAAGCTGTTACAAAAGCTGGGTATTGCATGACATCTCCGTAGAATGTGGGCGGCTTGTGAGATGGTAACTCACTCCTAGCTTGCTGTGTGACAATCATCTGTGACAGTTCAGCTTGTTTCCTTTGAACACTTAGAAATTCTTGATATGTACTTTCATTGATGACAGAACTTGAATCTCTTCTAGAGAAGTGTGGACTTTCTTGTGGGTTGAACACATGCTTAGGTACAACAGGTGCTTCAGGCTCTTCTCTATTTTTAAACAGATTTCCAGGAATAAAGGGTTGAACACTAGGATTCATGCCAGAAGTTGTGAATGCAGGACTACTTGAGGTAGGTGTAATCGAGGGTGTAACCATGGGAACCGTACTAACTGAATTTACAACAGCTGACCCTTGCTGTTTCCCAGAGATAACATTAGTTGCAGATGCAACAGGCAATGTAACTTGACTACTGGAAATGTCTTGAGAAGAGATGGGTGTTGAGGTGCTTTGTACCTTCACCTTTTCTAGATAATTATTCATATCATCAATGTTTTGTTCCCTTTCAAACTGTTCATATACCTTTCCTTCTACTTTAGCTTGTGCAATTTCCTGTCTAAGCTCAAGCTCTTCAGTTGCCATTCTAAGTGCTTGCTTCTCTTTTAAAAATGCTGCCTTAACTTCCAAGGCGGCAGCCTTAGCCTTAGCTTCCATTAACTTTGTCTTTGAAGAACATGTTGAAGTGGCAGAATGCTTAGAACGACCAGACAATCGTGATCTTACTGAGCTAATTTCATCATCGTGTTGCTTCTTTGCTTGATTTGAGAATTGAATAATACTTTGCTTTAAGATAAACACATCTTTATCATGAATACCAAACCATTCATGAGCCTCTTTAATCTCATGTTCATCTGTCAAAGCATTTGCATAACGCTCGTGTGCTTCATGTAGCTTTGAAAATAGCTCATCTAACTCCTGCGATTCTACTTTCACTAGTTCAACATTCTTCAAACTGGATAACAATGGTCGAATTTTGTTCATTTGTTTAGTTAAATTCGACAAGGCATTTCTTCGATTATCCTTAAATCTTTGAACTTCAAATTCCCTACCCTTTCCAGTGAGAATCCTTTTTCGAGTGTCAGCAGCGGCTGCCACGTTTTCCTCGACTTCGGTATCTTCCATGGTGTTCAGCGGTGATATCACACGTGGTGAACGTTCCGGTGACGTTTCGAGCAACTCCAACCTTTCGAGGTCCTTTTCCATTCCAAATTCGTCCAGAACATCATCCCTCCGTCGATCGTCGTCGAATGCAACACTCTTTCGTTGTAATTCGCCATCCATAACCAATGTTTACCATTCATAAGGTTGTACTGTAACCGTCGATAGCAAATACTGTTCTTGAAGATCAAAACACTCGGCTAAACAGAACTGTTTGTACCTTTAATCGCTCCGTAAATCTCTGTTTACAACGCCCTCCGTTTCCGTTAAACCTTTCCGTGAATAGGACGAGTAAAAGACCGTTGACGAACCTTGAAATACAATGTTTAACGCCGTGAAATTCACAAACATCCGCCGAGGTACAACCTTGTCTCGAACAGTGAAACATACAAGAAGTACATGTGACACTTGTCCGAGCGGAAACTGGTAACTACTTAGCAAAATACCGCTGTATGAAAAACTAATGCGACAGCATTAACACAAGTAAATTGTCTGTTTGGCCAAGAAGATCAAATTTGCACCCAAGTTGACGGAAGCTTTTTCGCTGCTTTGTAACCCAACGCAGGTTAAGGGGGAGAACCCTAACTGCAAAACGGTTGATGACTACTAACCATCATATCTTGGGTCCGCCTTCAATCCTGGGATTAGTTTTTAACCATGCTTGTTCTATTGGAGGCTGCTTTCACTTTTGGCAGTTTTGACTATATTTGGAAAGTCGCGTGACCAGAACACATAAACGCTTAAAACTCACACAGCTTACATCTTTCTCGGATGAAACCAAAGCCAATGCAATGGATAGAGTGCATTCAGATACAAAATCTGTCGTATGGATTTGTTGAAACTCACAATACTGTAAAAGCTTTGACGCCATAAAATTTTTGTGACGCCATAACAATATTCTGATTGAAAGAATATACTCGCTTACCTCCCCTTCCAGACATCTAGATCTTCTGTACCAGCAATACTTGAGGTTCTTTCCAACAACGTGACAGAAGAGTTTGCAGTCTCTTCCTAACTGAACTGTGCACGATTCTGGATGTTTTTCTATGACAGGAACTAACAAGATGGAGATTTTTAATATAGTGTTTTGTTGCTTGCTCATAAAGTGATCAAATGTTGGATAAAAGATAACAAATAAAGGTCGTTTTACCATGGCTGCGTTGAACGCACAATTTTCAGCAACCTCCTTTGTTGTTTTTAACTGGTACCAAATGCTCCGTTAACGCTGCCTGCTTATACTAAGTTTTATGATGTGCTTTGAACATTCAGACAGTTTACGCGGACTCGACAAATTTGGGTGACCAGTATCCATCATAAATGGGAGCCGGCTCCTGGACAATTTCGTTTTTTTTAGCACAAAGTTTGTCAAAGTATAAGTCTAGGGTTATGTGAGAGAGACTTATAAGAAACTCTCTTAGCCTGGTGTTCTTCGCCATCTTATCAGGTTTCTTTACTCGGCTGGTAACATCTGAGAAATGTAAATGTGAACTATTGAATTTTTTACAAGTCCTCGCAGTGTTACCTATGATTCTTTAACGTGACACTGTTAATATCGTGAAATTAAAAATAAACACCGAGTCACAGACTCCGGCAGCTCCACGCGTTATTCGTCGGCAATGAAAGTTTGAAGGTTGGTTAAACTAGCATGGGTCAAGTGTGACACTTCAAGGACTGGGTACAATAGAACCAGCTTGCTATCGATTTTTTTAAGGTGCAAACCAAAAATGATATTTATTCGTGATTTTAAATGGATAGTTGATTTTATCGGAACAAAATATTGATACGTACAAAATTGAAATATTTGAATGGCACCAAATTAAAACCAAATTGTTTTCTCATAGACGGTTAAATGATGTTTTCCCTCTCCCTCAACAGGTGCGTTTGATGAAATGACAGGTAGGATTGTGTTAATTGGCGGGTGTGATCGATCGGCTTCATTTAAACACGGCACATGGTTTTTTAAAGAGGTTTTGAAAAACCGTGAATAAACTGGTTACGAGGAAAGAACTTGTGAACTTAGAACATTTTAAGGTGAATTTAGAAGATTTCATTTGTAATTGCTATTCATTAGTGAAGTAAATAAAGCCAACTTTTTCTTAATTTGGTTACATGGAGACCTCAGTCTTTTGATCCTAACGCCGGCAGAGGCCTTGAGTGAAAAACGTAGTTATAGCAGTTCTGAGGCAGTAATCAACACATTCGTTACACGAACATCATTTTCCAATGCGTATTAAAGTATTAAAAATATTTAGGAGACAAAATAAAGATACCTGATAATTCTTCGCTTATGCTGTGATATTTAGTGTCTTGTTCAAGCGAAACCATTGTATTAGCTACTTCTCCACCGTAATAAACGCGCGATATTAAATTGCCATAGTCTTCATATTGCCTTACTCATTGTTTCAATTCTATATGGAGACAGGGAATGTATCTCGACTTACCTTCGCTTAATATAGAGGGCATCTTTAGCTTTCTTTAACTGCTCTGACAAGAGAAAATTGCTGTACACAGTCACGCTTGGTTCACAGAAAACAGGCCCAGCATGCTCTAGAAGATTACTAGTTGCTGGTGTATGTAGCATGTGCATTTGTTTGGCGGGTTGTTTATTGGTGGAAACGAAAAGTATCAACAAACCTCCAATTTAGCCAGTGGCCGACGTTATATATATGAAGTACTTTTGATTCTTATGATTTCTTTTGTATTAGTACGAACAAGATTTAATTGAGAAATTCCAGTTGAAATCAAATGGGTTGGAAAGACTTCACCTCACCCACCGCTGATATTGGACGTGCGAACAGTAATGACCGTGAATAAGATCCCATAATAACTTCATCATCATCATCGTCATCATCATCATCATCATTTATTGGCCACATTGTATTGGAATTATATAGTTACAGTTAAAGCGGAATGGTAGGGCGAGGAGACCTCCAAGAAACCACCAGGCTTATAGAAGGAGGCCACCTCGGTTATCAATATACTTTAAAAATTAGGCTTAATAGTTAAGTTTTAAATAAGCATACACCATCAATGAAAAACAAAGAGATTTTGCATTCAGTTGTGATTTCATTCAATGTGACGACGTCCGGCATTACTTTTTTCAAGAAATGCTGTGTCTATTATAAAACACATGCAGAGGTCTGTTTTCTTTAGTGGAGTAAGGGATGCACCAATTAGAAATGTGAAGGGGGCAGTCCTATTCCTGCAACAATCTACTACAAAACTACGCTAGCAGACTCGCCAAGTGATGGTCACTGAGGCCTTATGTTGAGTGGTTCAAAATCTGAAAACACTTGACTATCTTAATTTAATCCAACTTTTCTTTCATTGCTAATCTTGTACAACGACTACTGACATTCGAGTCTTTGCGCAAACTTGGCGAAACGAAGTAGAACGCAAAGCATGCACTCATGCATCATGGCACAAATTCTTTCACAGGCGCACTAACGTTAAAGAAGATAAGAAACGAACAAGCCTAAATGCCTTCATCTCAAACATCAGAAGAAGAGCCATCGAATCTTTACTTGAGGATAACTGCGAGAACTAGAGCTGCACCCTATGATAGCAGACCTGCCAACTCTCACGGTTCTGCCGTGAGTCTCACGACTTTTCGTCATTTCTCACGGTCTCACGACAAGGATCCCAATCTCACGGCTTTTGGGGAAAATATCATTCTGAAATGAAATCAATTATCTTGTTGAATAAATATGGAAAATTAACGTGGAATGCTAGTGTCATAATGGTATAAACTCAGTAAATTAAAAGAGAACACTGTTCTTACTATTTTGTACCGAACTACTGCGATTTTTGCTTATGCTTAGAACTTTATCTCGATGGAAAATGGGTTTGTTTAATCTTTATCGGAAAAAATAGAATCTCACTACTTTTTGTACAATCTCCCGATTGTTTTTTTTTTTCACGGGTCTCCAGATTTTTCGTTTGTCAGGAGTTGGCTGGTCTGCCAATGTTTATCTTTACATGATTTGTAGAAGAATTCCAAATATTCCAAATTGTAGTTAATCTTGCATTGTAATAATTTTTAGATACATTTTAAAATATTTGTACAATTTTTATTATATAATAAGCCCAATTATGGACGCATTTTGATTGGCTCCTACTTATGATCTATTAAAGGACATACGCACTGATGACGTTTATATTTTGTTTCTTTGTTATATAAAGCAGCTAGATTCCATGTTGCCGTGCGTCACAGAAGACGTCAAAATGTGACAAGAACGTCAGTGACACACTTGGCGATCTGTTACTGAACAGACGCAAGGCAACATGGAATCTATTTGTTAAATATTTACTTACCGGTATTTCATTTTCACATTTATTGTATATACGCATTGCGCACCTAGCTTGTAGGGCGCAGGCGCAAGGAGGCCAGGTGAGGGCGGACGCCATGATGTAGTAAAGGTTTTTGTTTTCTCACTCAACGTCTTGTCTTGTCTCCCGACAATACCATATTTTGGCGACGAGGATGGCGGAGATCACGTCTATTCCACCCTTCGATGCCTTCGATCAAGCCGGTAGCGTGGGTCCGCGATGGACCAGATGGAAACAACGGCTACAGTATTACATTGATGCTCGTGGAATTACAGTCGACAACCGCAAAAGAGCTTTACTTCTTCATCTTGCCGGACCAGCCGTCCAAGATATCTTCGCTACACTTTCTGACACGGGCACTACTTACGCCGACGCAGTTGCCGCACTGGAAACGTATTTTTCCCCCCAGAAGAACCTACAGTTCGAGCGGCACTCATTTCGACAGGCACATCAAGCTGCCAGCGAACCTGTGGATCAATACGTCACACGTCTGCGCCGTCTGGGCGAAAACTGTGAATTCGACAAGTATTCTCTCGACGAAGCCATCAAGGACCAGTTGATTGAACACTGTTCGTCCACTATACTCCGTAGACGCCTCTTGCGTGAGAAATCCTCAGCTACACTGAGTTCTTTGTTGGACATCGCTCGATCGATGGAGTCAGCGAACTTTCAAGCTGCGAACATTGAAGAAACTTCGCCCCAGGACCACTCCGCACACGCTCACCACGTTACGATGCCGGCGGACGAAGATGAACGAGCAAATTTTACCTCTGACCGGCGACGACAGTGCACCCACTGTGGACAGGCAGCTGACCACAAACCTCGAACACCCAAGTGCCCAGCGTTTCGTAAGACCTGTTCGCAATGTGGAATTCTACATCACTTTGGTCGGGTTTGCCTCAAGAGAACACCAGCCTCTAGACACCCAGCACAGCGGGACGCCAACTCAAACATCCAGTACACATCCCTTGACAGTGAAAATCAGCATGACGCTTTTCAACTCAGCTCTAGTCAAGCAAAGGCGGATACTACCGTCACCATTGAAGGTACCCCTGTTCAAGTTTGTATTGATTCAGGTGCAACAGCTAACACTATTGACTATGCAACTTATGAAGCACTCAGCACCGTCAAAACATTGCCTTTAAAGCCCACAGATGTGAAACTTCGTCCATATGGCGAGGACAACCCTGCTGCAATTCCCCTCGCTGGATCATTCTTCGGATTAATCACTGCTCCTTCCGGGCAGAGGGATCTGACAAGGTTCCTAGTGTTGAAAGCTAGAAATGCTGGTTGTCTCTTGAGCCGTGAAACTTCCACACGCTTAGGAATGTTGCATGTTGCTGCATCAATAAAATCTGAAAGTTATTCTGCCCATGGAGAATACAATTATCTCCTTGAGAAATTTCCAGCAGTGTTTAGTGGTGAGATTGGAAAGCTGAAGGACTACCAACTTGAGCTCAGCATCGACCCAACCGTACAGCCCATGGCTCAGAATTCACGCCCTACGCCAATACACTACCGTGCCAAGGTAGAGGCTAAACTGAAACAACTTGAAGACCAAGATATAATCGAGCCTGTCACTGGCCCTACACCTTGGGTGTCACCAGTTGTAATTGTTGATAAGCCAAACGGAGATATCAGACTGTGTGTAAATATGTGCAAACCCAACGAAGCCCTCCTTCGTACACACCACCCGTACCCAACTTCAGAAGAAATTCTCCAGGATCTGAATGGATCCAAGTTCTTTTCTAAGATCGATCTTAAGGAATGCTACCACCAAATTGAGCTGGCCGAATCTTCCCGCCACCTGACAACATTCAAAACCCATGTTGGTCTCCGCCGCTACAAGCGCCTCCCATACGGAGCATCAGTTGGATCAGAGATCTGCCAACACGTAATTGGCCAAGTCTTAGAAGGATGTTCAAACGTCAGGAACATTGCCGACGACATCCTCGTCCATGGCACCACTAAAGAAGAACATGACACATCTCTAGAGAGCACATTACTTCGTCTTCAAGAGAACAATCTCACAGTGAACCCAGCAAAGTGTTTATTTGGTGTCACAGAACTGAACTATTATGGATTTCACATCTCAGCACTCGGAGTGTCACCAGATAAGGATCGAGTACTGGCAATCAAACAAATGCAGCCTCCCAGCAGCGCTACTGAAGCAAGAAGCTTTCTAGGATTAGTAAACACAGTGGCCCGTTTTGTTCCCAATGTGGCTACCATGACAGAACCTATACGTAGACTGACACACAAGAACGCTCCATGGTCATGGGGTCCTGAACAATCAGAAGCCTTTGAAAAGCTGTGTAACCTCATTTCGAGTGACACTGTTCTAGCTCATTTTGACCCCTCCTTACCAACTCAAGTACGCCACGACGCTTGCAAGATCGGAATCAGAGGCGCCTTAACTCAGAAGCACCCTGACGGATCTATACGCCCTGTGGCATTTGCAAGCCGTAGCCTTTCCCCCGTAGAGCAGCGCTACAGCCAAACAGAAAGTAATCCCTTCAACCCGGAACACTGAACAGTCCTCAAGACCCGCTCGAGAACTACGAATCCCCAGAAATTTGAGTATTACCGTGCCGGAAACTGGATATTCTCAGAGGCCTTCCCGAGACCGACGTATTCCCAGTTATCTGAACAGTTATGTTTTGGAATAGGACATTTCATAACTTTGCTCATTCAGGCTTTCACAGTTTAACCATAGTTTGTTGTTGTTCTTGTTATCTTACTTTACCCGAAAAGGAGGATATTGTATATACGCATTGCGCACCTAGCTTGTAGGGCGCAGGCGCAAGGAGGCCAGGCGAGGGCGGACGCCATGATGTAGTAAAGGTTTTTGTTTTCTCACTCAACGTCTTGTCTTGTCTCCCGACAATACCATAACATTCATAAAGCTTTTATGTTGTGCCCCCAATTAGCAGCAATGCTAAATACCCCCAGACAACTTTAATTGCTGGTTTTCACGTGACTTCATAAAATTTTAATCTATCTCGTAAACCCATCATCCAGCCATACACAGCCATATCTCTGTCGACGGCTTTTGTGTGAGATTACACTTCGTGTAAGCTCACACAAAAAGGCACAACCGAGAAGAACCTGAGGACGATGTTACACATTGGCTTCCAGGTCTCGCCGAGTGAAGAAGAGGACGCCTTGAAGAAACGTGTCCTGGTCAAAGTTCAGCTGGTACAACATGGCAGCCGAGTTGGCGGAGTTTGCGAGTGTATTGGAAACGTACAGAGGAAGAGAGAAGTTAATGCGACTCATTCAATATGCCAGTTATTTGGCAAGTGGAGGGTTACAGAAGTTCTCGTTTGAGTCCAGTGGGGCGAAATTTCGAATTTTGGCGGAAGCACTGAGCGAGTGTCGCACGGTTCTTCGTTTGTTCGATGATGCTGCAATGTTGTCGTATGCACGCAATTATGGAACTGGAAAAGAGGTAGGGAATAGTAGTTCAAAAGAACATGAATCAATTCTTGGTTTTCATGCGATGTCATAAAATTCTGAAATCAAAATTCGCTGGGCCTTCTATATTTTCGTTCCCACTGGGTGTAAGGTAAAGTCTGCATTCGAGGCCAGCGTCAGGCCAGCGCTTATATCCGGTTTCCGTAGCATGAAGCGACTAGGAGTATTTCTACTCCCCTCTGGATGGGATACTAGTCCATCGCAGGGTTACCCCCAGCAGTAAATTCGCCGGTACCCATTTATACACCTGGGTGAGGAGAGGCACGTGCACTGCGAGAGTAAAGTGTCTTGCCCAAGAACACAACGCAGTGTCCCCGGCCAGGGCTCGAACCCGGACCGCTCGATCCGGAGACGAGCACACTAACAATTAGACCACCGTGCCTCCCAATATATATATCTTTTCACAAATTTTCAGCTTGATAGTACCCTTTGTTTTGAAAACAGAGCATCTTGAATATTTGGCCGTAGGTGACATCAAGCTGAGAACCGTGACAAAACTGTTTTGTTTAGAAAAAGGGGTGTAAACAAAACCTGGACCCCCCCTTCTTGAACCCCTTTCTGGCCCCCCTTCTGGACCCCTCAATTTTTCTGAAAAAATAAAGAAATTAATAAATTAAGTAAAAAAACAGAGTTATGCTTACCACCATTGAGTTTGTACGACTGTCGTTTACTTCGCCTTTGATCCACATCCAGGTCGAACAAACGATCGTTTCCTTCTGTACGCTACATTTCCGAGCTCATTGGTAATTATGAGGTAAAAAAACCCCTGGGCAATCACCTACTTAGTCTATTTCCTCAACGCTTGATACTTTAGGGAAACATGCCCACTCCCGCAGCTCACTCCCGCCATTTTGTTTTCCGTTCCTTGCCGCCATCTTGGTTTTTCCACTGACCAGTGTCAATAACACTGGCGTTGCACGACTGTTTCAGCGGTGAAGCGCAAAAATCTTGCACACTTTGTGCAAAAAGTTTCCAAGAAATCGTTATTAAAAAACGCCTTTGGAAACCAGATTATGAGCTAGCTACACCTTCGTGAGCTAAGATATGACTGCAAAAAATATAAAAGGTTATTTTGAAACAAAGACATAAAGACTGCAAATGATTGAAGAGATTAGAGCTGGATTCTCCATCTTGTGGATTTGCGTGGATCAAAGCTTGTTCCAGTCAAATGCCCTCGTTGGCACTGGTCAGCGGAAAAAGAAAGATGGCGGAAAGGAACAGATGGCGGGATTCGGCATGCTTCCAGAGAATATCAAGCTTTGACAAAATAGACTCAGTAGCTGATTGCCCAGAGGTTCCTGTTCCCTCATAATTACCAATGAGCTCGGAAATGTAGCGTACAGAAGAAAACGTTTGTTTGTTCGAGCTGGATGTTGGATCGAAGGAAATGAAAGTATACGAACTCGATCAGTGGTTGTAAGTTTCACTCTTCTGTATTTTTTTATTCAATTTATTAATTTCTTTATTTTTTACAGAAAAATTGAGGGGTCCAGAAGGGGGGCCAGAAAGGGGGCCAGAAGGGGGGGGGGGGGTCCAGGTTTTGTCTACACCCTAGAAAAAGCCTATCCTATCGATTTTAATCGATATCGGTTGGTATTGAGTGATATCGATTGTCATCAATAGTCCATTTGATCGATTGCACATGCCGGTAGACTATGACGATATATCACATAATATTATGACATAGTATTGTACCGGTTTCGCACCAAACAGTAACTGAGTTCGCACCCTAGTTCACATTTTAAAGAACAAGAAATATTATAATCAGTGTTTTCATTCTATTGATGGGTGCGAGCTCGTGAATGACATCAAATCGTACGTACTTCATCAAACTCAATCATGGGGTTGGGGTGGATTGAACTTGATAACTGAATGCAATCCAACTATCACAAAAAATTTTGAGCATTCAGACCCAGTCAATCTTTATTTTTGCATATTTTATACTGATTGCCAATTTAATAAACTTGTCACTGGCTTCCCTGAGGTGGGGAAAGAGGAGCCCTCTGAATTGTAATAATTATGTTTCAAAGTTCCTGTTTTTTCTTGCCAGTTGGACTTTCTTTACTTGGCTTGTCTTGCAAGATTGCTTAACACTCAGCAGATCCAGGCATAACTTTGTTAGCCAGTCTGAAATTTTTATTCTAGATATTGAAAGTATGTTGATGCATTTCTTATTTAATTGAACGTTATTTGTTTTCTGTGCAGGAAACAGATAAAATTGTCCGCTGGACCAATCTTGCCGACATCTTCTTTGGTTTAACTTTTTATCCTCTTGAGCACATTGCATGGGCAAGGGACAAGAAACTGCTTCATGGTACATCAGACAAACTGTGGGACTTATCTCTTTATTGCTGGATAGGGTCACTCATAGTGTGTATTGCAAGGGACTTGTGGCTTCTTAAAAAGCTTCATCAACAAGAAAAAAGCAAGAAGATATCCAGGTCGGTTCCATTGTTTGAAGTTGTTTGGCAATGTACGTAACATGTTGCAAACTCGGCAGCAATGTTGTTTCATTGGTGGCAGAGCAGTGGGCAGCAGCCCCAACAAAATTCTGACTATTTATAGCATTCAGAAGTTATCATTTGTTCCACGACCGAGTCTTGAGGGGCGTGGGTCTATTCCTGATGTGATGTCAAAAACTGATTTGCATGCATGTTTACAAAGACTTCAGGCAATGCAAATCAGTTTGCAATGTCATGTCAGGAATAGACCCATGCCCCTTATGACTCGGTTGTGGAACAAACGATGCACAGTTTTCGTAACTTTTGAATGCTATAAACAGTCAAAATTTTAATAAAAGGAGAAGCGAAACATGCAATACGTTTTGAACTGGTGCAAAAGTTTTTTTCAGGGAAAAAATATTTTGGGGTTGGGTGCACTTTAACAAGGCCCCAATGTAGCAGCTGTCATTGTCAGCATATGCTAGATGAGTATCATCCGCATACATTCTAGGTTGCAAATTTGATAGACAATTGGGTAATAAGAGAAACAGCAAAGGCCCCAATCGGCTTCAGGAGCCCATGAGAAGGAGCCTCCATTCATACTTTGCCCTTGAGTCAACCCTGTCCCGTATCTTTTATTTTTAGAACAGTGAGCTCTCACATGATTGGCTATTACAAAAACACCCGCAAAAACCACAGTGGGAGGTACTGCTTCTGAAAATAAAAAAATACGGGACAGGGTTGACTCAGATGGTCAGTATGGGAGATGGACGCTCCTTCTCATGGGCTCCTGTCGGCTTGGTCTACGATGAGCCCTCCCCCCCCTCTCGCACATTTTAGCATGCAAGTACAGCATAACTGTAACACACATAATTTACAGTTTTAGTTGTTTGTTTTACTAGGAATCAGCCAGTTGATAATATCATTCCACAAAGCAGCAGAGAATCAGACGGTTCTCCACTGGCCAGGAGAAATCAAATAAGATATCTACAGAAACGGCTTATGATCTCCGTCATTGGATTCACTGCTGATTTAGGTATGGCAATCAACTGGGCACCTTCTGGAGTTCTATGGTCAGGAAATCTTTCAATTGGATCTGTTGGACTTCTAGGGACAATATCATCTATTTGCGAGCTATACAAATACTTCAAGCCTGCATCTGCCTTGCCTGACGAAGCTCTTGGTAGTATTTGATGTCACAACTCGTTATATTTACCTTCTATCAAACAGAACACTGCAGTGTTGCAATCAGCTAGCTTATTGAAATTCTGTAGGCAGTATAACTCTGACAAGAGCTTTTGGTGCAGTGTTGTGTCTATTTAAAATTATGTTTCCATGAAAAATTCCTCAAAACAATACAGAAAAGTTCTGGACAGTCAGGAAATTGTATTTGTCGGAAATGTCAGCTAATTTAATAGTGACCAGGCAGTTGTTTCTTAACCAAGAACTAAACACTGATCGATAAACGGCAAGGTAAATGAGACGTTCATTTCACTTGTAAATATATGCTGGAAGCAAGACAGCTAGTTTAAAATAAAATATTTACTACATACATAAACTAACGTAAAAAAATGTATAATTTGCAAGAGAGTCAATGGAGGGTTTGTAGATGTACTACTTTGCATGTAATTTTTATTACCGGTATTTTTGTATACCTGTTCAAATGTATCTGGTATCCAAGCTGATAAAATAAAGAAAATAGATAGAAAAAAGTGAGGTGCATTTTATAGCTGCAAAAGATAAGGAAGCAAGTTTGTTCTGTTGTTCTGGATTGTAGAGCCTTGTAGAGGTGATCTGTGGCACTGCATAAACTACAGTGTAGTATGAAGTAGCAAGACAAGCTTCACCTCTCCCCAGCTGGAATGCTGTATGCCACTTTTCTGATTATGCTTCTCAAACTCATTCATAATTCAAGAAATCACAACCATAACCATAGTTTGGAAAAGTGGTCTTAATTAGCAGATACTTTTAAAATTTTCTTTCTTCGTTTTCTCTGAAGTTGTAGTTTCATTTGAGACAAATTAAAACACTTGAGACCGTTTCATTGCATTTCCAAACACATCAAGGGTTCAATACAATACTACCCTGTACATCATATTTTTAATTCTCTTCTCTGTGATGAAACACTGTCTCTCGTGTTTGATCACACTTCCAAACACCAAGAACAGAGTTGAAAATACAAAGTGCAGTGGAGTATATTTGACAAACTTGGAGATGTTTGAAAATGTGATGATGCTCTTGAATGTTTGATATATCTTCTACATCTGAGTAAAATGAAGGAATAAAATAATAAAAATCTAAACTGATCAGATTTCCAAACTATGGTCATGGTCCTAATTTCCTTTGTTTAAAAAGTAATATGTCAACACGAGAGACAGTGTTTCTTCACCAGGCATGTGACTAAGGGCTGGCGAATGGGTAATTTCACTGGCTGAAAGAGAGCTTATCACTGGCTTAAATTTCATTAGAAAACAAAAGTTCAAATAATTTTAAAGGTACACTGGTAAAAAAGCCAGCTGAGTTTGTTAATGAGAAGGCCTTGCTATTTCTTAGCATTTTCAATTCTCTTCTCAGTGTTTGGAAAAATTATGTGATGAAACACTGTCTTGAGTGTTTGATAATGATCTCAATTGAAACTGAAACTACAGAGAAAACAGAAATAAAATTGTAAAAATCTATGCTAATTAAGATCACATTTCCAAACCATAGTTATGGTTCTGATACTCTTTCAGTGCTTGAACCTGGAGCACTCAAATCCTGTGCAAAGTATGTTACTCTCACAGTACCTTTCTTCATCTAAGAGTATATTTATAATTATATTGGGTATTTATTGCAGTAACACTGAATTGTTAGGGAAACCTGGCTGTTTGCATGACAAAAATATGGATACAGACGGTGACCCAATTTTTTGGTAAAGAAACAAAATAATTGTAATAATTTTGGTGCCAGACAAGAATGGTAGAAGGTAAAGTCTGCCTTCATGGCAGCTAGCTCACAAAAGCAGAGCTTGTGTGGGTTTTCCTGGCATGACATGACTGAGTATTGCTTCTTTCCTTGCATGAATGCCAAATCAAACAAGAACACTCAAAGATTTCTGAATTCAAAAATGTATTTGTGCTTTCAGCTACAAAGGGTGGAATGGCTGCTTTCCATTGCTTTAGTCCATTACATTTTGTTTTGCATTAACTTTTATATTGATATTGTTGGTTTATGCAAACATACAGCCATTGATTTTCAATAAGAGTTATTAATTAGATGTCTCGCTGGTACACTTGAAACTTGTACTGGATTCCATTTTCTTCTTGCATCTCACCTGGAACTTGTGGGTCACTAAAAGTGAAAAAAAGAGCTTTATTTTAGGTCAGCCCAAGTAAGATTTATTCTCAGAAAGGGTCATTTTTGTCGGCTGACACTGCTTATTGTAATTACATGATATGTAAACTCAGGCATAACTATAAAAAGCCATTTCTCTGGCATTCAGGCCACCATTTGTCCAGGTTTTATGCAGTGGCAGTAAAGCCGCGTCTTTAACTCTTACCACAAGTTTGTAAAATATGCAGTCTCCATTAGATGGTAGAGCAGTGGACATGCAGCCTGGAGTTCATGGGTTCAGCCACTGAAATGTTTTAAGTGGTCAGGTGAACTGGTATTGCAACAGTCATTTTATTCAATCACTTTTTGAAATTTTGTTATTAGTTCTATCAAAATACTGTAAAATTCTGGTTATAAGACCCCATCGGTTATAGGCCCATCTACTTGGAAACCCAAAAAATACCTTTTGTTTTAAGCCCCCCCCCCCCCCCCCCCCTGGATATGGCTGTATGGCGATGAGTTTGAAGCAGAAAGCCAAGCCACTTGGTAAACTAAGATGATGCCAAATTAAGTGCAGGAGGCCTCGCCACTGTCAACTAGACATTGAAATTTTTATCAGTGACAGAGAAAATGAACTCTGAGCTTCTGGTTTGTTGCTTTCCGACTACGTTCATGTTGTTAAGTTTTGATTTTGTTTTTAAAATTGAAATGCATTCGATTTATTAGGAGGTTTGAAAGCTTAATTAAAAACTACCAGTAGTAATTAAAAACATATGCTCGTCAACACTGCTGTGGTTCATTTTGAAACGTTTTTTTTATTCCGCTTATAAGCCCCCCTGGATATAAGCCACTCCGTTTATAAGCCCACCCAAACCCCTTACAAAGTTGTATAAGCCAAGGGCTTATAACCGCAATTTTATGGTATCATCTTAAAGGCTATTGACCCTCGGGCAATATTAATTATCAATGACACTGATCATGTTTTATTTTATGGTAAGCTTATAATATAATTTGGCAAGAGACTGACAAATTTGGGGAAACAAGTATGATTGATTCTTTGCATCATGACTTTACCAGGTGAGTTGTGCAATATGCAATTAACAATTATGTTACCATGACAACATGCTGGGTCCCAGACCTCCCCAATGTTAAAGACTATTCTGGCCATTTGTGGCCGTCCATTTTGATATTTCTCAATGACTCCAGATCTACATGATTTCGCAAGCATATTTATGCATTAGGTGGGTTCTTTGGCCTGGTTTAATTTTTCTGGGCTAAAAATCACTCAAATACTGAAAACAGATTGAGGGGACAGGGAAAGAATGTGTTGCCATGGAAACAAGATTTAGTTACAGCCACAGGCGTGTCACCCGAAGAACTATTACTGTGCCAAATTTGAACTGTCTCTGTAGAAACCTGACTGAGATAGCCCTATTTTTTGCTTGATATAAAATTGGGTTACGTAGATGACGTCATCAGTCTCCTAATTTGCATATTTTACCATTTTTTTAAACTTGAATATCTCAGGAACTACTACAGATATTTGAAAACGGAAATCAGCATTTTTAATCTCACATGAAGCGCTGCATGATTCCCTCAAAAAAGCATGTTGTAAAAAACTGATTTCAGTAGCACTTTAAACATGGAAAAAAGGGTTTACATATATGTGTTTCTGCTGACCTTGTCTCCTTAAAAACAGCTTTGTCAAAGTCTGGGAAGTGTACATCACAGTCAAAATCTTTGAACACATGTGTAATGTACAGGCGGTGAGCACCAGGATGCTGTAATGCTTCCTAAAGGATGAATGATGATAAAAACAACATTCAATTACCAGAAATAACCAGTTGCAAACAGACCTTGATTAGTTTTTGTTCCTAATTAATATTTGCAGAGTTCGTTATCATGATATATTAGCCTGCGAGCAGGCTCCGGCTAGACAGGGGTGGGTCGGGGCAGTTGGGCATTGGAACCTGCTGACAAAGGTTTCGTTGTGCAAACGTGGTATCTTCTTGTTTTAGAGGCAATGGTATATGATAATGGTATATTATTAGCGGTTTACAGAACCTTTCGCTGAGGAATTTCTTAAACGTCTTGGTTCATATTTCCAAGGCGATGATAATTCCAGCCGGCAAACCGAACAAAGTGCCGCTGATAGTTATCAATTTGTGGTCTTGTCTGGAGATACACTAAGTCTAGCAATCTATCAACTGTCAGCCAGCTCATGCAGCAAGTTGTAAGGATGGAAACTGAATGCGAAAGACAAACAGCTTGTACACATGACATACAACTCAGGTTAGAAAAAAATCTCTTCTAGTGAGGCTTGTGGGCCACGCTTTGACCAGGGACAACAAGTAGTTCCTTATTTTTGGAAATGTTTAAGATCGGTGGCGAGGTTATTCTTTTAGAATTCTGAGAATTACAGGTTAACGGCTTTTTACTTTTTTTACTTTTTGTTGTGATAGATTATTGACAGCTTAAATTACAAGGGGGCGGATTGGCAACTTGAACCCTTTGTCGACAGGCTCCATCATAGTAGCAAGTCTGCCTATCAGACAGGTACAAGTCTAGGTTGATTGGAATTACCGCTAGCTACAAATTGCAAGGACTTTCCAGCACGGACTGCAATTTTCAAGGACTTCAAGGCCTTGAAGTTTTATTCTGAGATTCAAGGACTTTCAAGGTACATGCAAACCCTGTACAGAGTCTCCATGATTCTTCTGCCACAGTGAATAACACCTGTCAGACATTGATCTTTTGTATGCAAGAAAATATTTGAGATGAAACTCTCAAAAATATTCTTACTGGAGAAATAGTTCCCTAGGAAATGAAATAGTACCATTTAAAAATCACAAATTTATTGTTTCTTGATTCTAAATTAAGGCTAAAAGCATAAACTCTGTGTATGCAGAATGCAAATATGTACCTTGTATACTGCTGCTCCACCAATCACAAAGATGCTCTCCACAGAATCTGTGCATGGTTTAGTGGACAGCATGTCGAATGCAGCTTGCAGGCTCGAGCAGAGGTGGGCACCTTCAGGTGCTGCACTGCAAGTAAACAAAGCAAACCATACATGTTTATTATTTTATGTATAGCTGTGGGAAGCCCATCTAAGTCTGCCCTTGGAACGAAGTAGCCAGGTTATACTGCCGGCATTTGTTATAATTATAAAGTGGCTATTCTCTGAAGATTTGATGCTGGTCTATTACACATTGCACATGGCAAGCATTTTCTAGCTAGACTGCCCTTACTAATAGTTTCCTGGTTTACGCATTTTTGCTACACAGTGTTCACCCTTCAGATGTTCTAAGTCAAGTGCTGGGAGATGTGAGCCAGTTGGGTTGACAAGTTGACCAGGAGTCAAGCGCGATAACCAATAGACCACTACAGTATGCCAGTCCATGAGTAGGTTGAGAATGGATTAATCAAATCGATGATAGCAATGAACCAACATAGAAGTAGTTTAAAATCAATAGTTTATTGTTTGGGGAAACGTTACTTTCAGCTGAAGGAACAATGAGTGATGAAAGTGTTGACGCATTGTCATTTTAAGGACATTTTTGATTTTTGTTCATGTTTGACAATCTGTCAAGAATTGTAAATAAAATCAGCTCATGGAAAAAAAGTAGGGGTCACCAACAATTTAAGAGAGCAAAGTTAATGTAACGGCTTCTGGTCCTTTGCTTTTTCGACGGGGAAATATTTTTCCTGGATGACGTGGCGTGATATTACAAAATGAATTGTGTGCACAGGAACAATGTGCATAATACAAACAATTAGTGTGAACTTCATTAGGTAAAGCCTCGTGCCTAGTGGCCCATACTGCCAGAGCTTATCCCAGTTTCAGTAGCATTAAGCAGCTAGGAATATTTCTACTCCCCTGGATGGGATGCTAGTCCGACCGTCCGATCCAGAGTCCAGAGCACTAACCAGTAGGTCGCCACTCTTCCCGCGAACATCCTTAAGCTGCATTTTATTGCATTACAGTCCCATTTTATTATCCCTTGTCCCCTCATTTCCACCCTCTTCCAGGGCTCGACACTAACGGTAGCCAACTAGCCACAGACTAGTAGAAATTTTGTATTTAAAGACAGTCGCTTGCTTTGTGCTTCCAAGTCTAGCTAGGGATCAACTGTTATCGGACCTAGCCAACACCAACGCTGGGCTAGTAAAATTTTTTTTTACTAGTAACATCTAAGTTTTCACAGCCATGAGGTTAGTAAGCTGAAAAGTTAGTGTCAAGCACTGCTCTTCCCCCTATCAATGTTGTAGTTTGTTTCTTCACTGGAATCATATAACATAATTTGGATGGGGGAGAGGGGATATTTTTGAGTGTAGTGAACTTAAACAAGGGAGATAAATATGCTTTAAAAACTGAAATTTAAAATGAACATGCCAACTACTTTTGTCTAATATTGAAGTTGCGAACTGTACCTCATGTTTTTACTCAATACAATGTTGAGTCTGTGTGGTAGTGGCCTGTACTTTTCTGGTATGGATTCCCATGTCTTTCGACCCATGATAACAGCATTTTGCTTACCTGTTAAAACATGAATGCAAAAACAGATCCATAATTAAACCTGAGTTACTGAAAGAGAAAAAATATGAGATATCCCTGGTATAATTAACAATTATTCCATGAGCACACGTTGGATATGAGATGGTAGATAGCCAACAAGGCACATAGCACCAAGTTGGCTATAACCATCTCATATCCAACAAGCGCGAGTGGAATAATTGCTTTATTAAAAACGCCCAAAAAATATTTTCCAAAGTTGTGAAAAATGCATTCTTTTATGCGTACACGTACCATATTTGTAGGTCAATGGTATATGAGCTCATATACCATTGCCTCTAAACCAATCAAAACTCAGGAAATGCAATATACCATAGCTAGTATATAATAGTTAATAATCAATCACTCGTAACCATATACAAAGCCAGTTATCTAACACTCTTCCTTATTCTCTGAACTGATATGCCCAGAGTGAAGGGTAGAAATTATTCTTGTGATGAGGTGGGTGGGCCTATAATCAGAAGGAATATTTGCATAAAACTGGAAAGGATTTTTCACATGTAAAACTAATTTTGGGTGCAAATATACAGTAAGTCTGGATATTTCTGGGAGGCTTCATAGAGAAAGGATTTTTTGTATCTACATGTAAGCTTTAAGGGGATAATTTTATATTTCTTTCGGGAGGGGGGAGTCTAAATTTTAATCAATTTTGGTACTTGTGGGGTTAAAGATCAGGAAATCAATACTGATAATTTACCTTCCACAGATACCTCAGAAGTGAGATGCGAGAAAAACTTCATATCTCCACTGAGAACATAAAACAGTTAATAACAAATGAATAACTTCTTTAGGAATGAAACAGCAATAAAATATATTCATTCAATTATGATATTGAATGTTTTTTAATGTTCACATAGAAGTGGGTGCAGGAAGGTTGACTCTTTAAAGTTTGTTACAGATCCCATCCTCAATTTGCTTTTACTTTGTTCCCACCCTCGAGCCCTCCCCACGCCCCTTGCCCACCCATTCGCTCCGGCGAAGGGCTAACGCTCGAAACGTCACCTCTTGAATCTCTTTACGGTGGCCAATTGACATTATCAACCCAGTTGATAAAACCAAATTTTATTCTTACAGAGATTGCCCAACCCATGTTGCTTAGACAAATCAAACATTTCACATCAAATCCAGTATTGCTAGAAATGTATCTTCAAAGGGAACGAGGGAGCTGGAATCGTCAGATTTTAATTTAAATGCGAACTTAAGTTTAAATTGAATTTCGAAGCTTTGCCGTTCCGGGGACGTGAAGCCATGCACGGGAAGAAATTTGAACGCCCTGCAACGAAATCAGGCAGAAAGGCAACATCTGTACATAGAAGTCTGAGTCTAGTACATTTCTCAAGAGAGATACCCGTTTGATACCTCATCAGCGAATAAAAGTTCTTGCTTCATATTGAAAAAAATGCAAAGCAACAAAAAATTTCGAGTCATTTGCACGCAATACACCAATTTTGCTGTTTTGGAATTTTTGAAACACAACTGGGCTAAATTATTGCCTGACTTACTGTAGTCTCCAAGGAAGAGTGTTGTTCTTCCCAATTCCTCCTCCATTTGCCACAGCGACGACGCAAGCAAACTTACGAACAGAAGCCATCTTCGTCTCGTCCGTCCACACTCAACTGAGTTCAAAGATTTGGCGCGAAACGAAACGAAATGGAGGTCAATCAAGGATAACGTACAATGTTGATAAACTAATAACAAATTTGATTGGTTGCTACAACCCTGTTGTCTTACTTAGCTCGAATGTGATTGGTTCCCAAATCAAACCAAAATAGTGCGAGCTCTTGCGGAGCTCTTGACTTGTTCTTTGAATGTATGAGCCGCAGTTTGCCGGCGGAAAACGCATTTTTTGTAAGACTGAGAGCTTTCAACTTGATTAATTATTGTTATAAGGCACCATGGCTGAAGCTAGGGTGGCAGTAACGAGGCCCGATGTTCGCCTACACGCCGAAGGGACAAGCACAACGGAAGGCGAAGTTGAATTGCTAAAAAGTACCTTCAAATCCCTCAAGAGATGCGCTTTCAGAACTCGGTAAGTTGAAGCACGTGGATTGCAATAATTACCTATTATTGTTTTACCTCATGACACTTCCAACCGTCGCTGTACTGAAATTCAGGTTATAACTCACTCACGACCTACGATTTCTTTTGTAACGTCGAAAGGTAATCGCTTATTAATATTAAAGTTTAGTTGTGTTTATGTCATTTGCATTTTGGTTAATAAACTTTAGTTTGCTAACAGAAATTACAATTAAAAGTAGATGAATTCATTCTGATCATTTACACGAGAAGAATTATCTTCCTTTTCAAACTGAACAACTTACAAACCCGGCAATATTATTCTTGGTATAATTTTGTGTGACCGTAAGTTATTTTAGCCCACACGAGCTTGAGAGTACAAATGACCTTTGCTACAATTTCCCGTTTTCAGTTTTGAATTACTCGTGATCACAGTCATTTGTTGGTGTTATGAGATAGCTAAAATGAGATGTGTGAAAAAAAACTCAAGTATACACTTAGCAAGACTTACTGTATTAAATATTCTGACTAGCAATGACGCAGCCACAAATAAAGAACAATCTTGCGCTTCCAGCAGGAAACTTTGATTTTTTCTCTTTCATTTTATATATTATATATGTCTTATTTTCGGATTAGGAATTTTCCTTTATACGTTAGATTGATATAAGTCTGAAAGTTACTGCGAAGTGTTTTATTACAACATCTATTTTGTTTGGCGTGTTTCAGAAGATTTAAAGTGGACTTTGAACCCTGAAATGTTGGCATCCCGCTGTTCTTCGCGATCATAAATTTCTTTCTGTGCCAAGTTATGATTCTTTTCCAAGTCAAAATACATGTAATAATTATGCTCCGCTTCATCTTTTAATAATCGTCGTACTTTTTAATTTCATTGTGTGAAATGTTTTTGTGTCTAAATTTACATGAAAATAGATCTAGATGTGCTTTCAATAGACTAATTTCGATATTTTAATATTCAGCCTAAAACAATAGACATCAATGCGAGGCTCCGGGGAATAAATCCCACAAACTCTATAATTTATACCCCGGAGCCTCGTGCTGAGGTCTATTGTTTTAGGCTGAATTTTAAAATATCGAAATGGGTCTATTACTGTCTAATGTTGCGGGTGGAAGACTACTTCTTCCCAACAAAAAAAGTGAAATATTTTTCAGGATGAAAATTAATTGAAAACCAGAATTTAGTTGGCCCGTTGGCTTCGATTATTCTTGTCATTGGTGTTGCCCTCCCATCCAGAGCACTTCTATGAGTTTTGTGGCTCGCTTCTCAATGAGTTGGGCCTTCACGAATTTCCACCCAAGGCCTGCCCACCCTCCACAATAGTGAATTGTCAAAGTGGGTATGAAATGAAAAAATGAGCTATTGAAAAATATGCTTATTTGAAAGGCCTATCA
>OX393562.1:32317820-32435837 GCA_947652115.1 Blastomussa wellsi
AGTGATATCTATCCATACTATAATAGGCTTGTACTGGTAGCAGTTAAGCACCAGACTGCCATTAAATACATGTTATGATTTGAACTACTGGTTGGCTCATTTGCATTAATTTACTTTGATTGTTTTTGTTCTGTTTCATTTTCAGCCGGCAGATAACTAATGGACTATGGCCAACAACATGGTCAAACTTGCTGAGTGCTGTAGTGGTTATTGCTGCTCTGCTGTATGCAACTGATTTCTATAAGCTATCTTCCCTTCAGCCAGTTGCAGCAGTCTTATGGAAAGTGACATATCTTCTCAATTTAGATGAAGCCTATCCTTACAACTTCAGGCTTATTGTTGTATCAGTTCTGGTCGGAGTGGTGTTCTTTATTACAGTCCTCTATCTGCGACAGTATATCCTAAGGATGCTTTTAGCCTACAGGCAGTGGATGTGTAAGTTAACACATGCTTTTACTAATAATTTACATCTGATTAAGTGCAGACTTTCAAACCTCCCCCATTACCTACCATGGTTACTAAGCATTAGTATTCAGGGTGGATTGTTAGGTTTTCATTTATACACATGGGTGGAGAGAGGCACTGTGAGAATGAAGTGTCTTGCAGTGCAGTTCCCCGGGCCAGGGCTCAAACTTGAACCGTCCGACCAGAGTCCAGCACCCTTAAGGTGGTACAGGAGACTAAAATTGTGATTTTCTGCTCTTTTTACAGTACAAACAAATCAGAAATATTTACCCCACTGAGTATTATTTGCCGATCCAAATACATATTTTTGCCCAGATTACGAAAGTAATTTCATGAGAAGGAAGGAATAGAGGCTGGGATTACTAAGGCTGTGAATTTTCGATTCACAAGGCTGGAAAACCTCCTTTTCCAGTTCTACTATAGTTTGCCATTGAATCACTTACCCAATGGATTATCTTAAAAAAACCAATTCCCCTGGCCTTTTTTGACTGTCATCCCAAAAATGGCAAAGTGGCAATTTTGCAATGTTTGCACCTGTTTTAAAATCACCCTACAATGCATTACAAACTGAACAAGACCTTAGCACTGCACTGCACTGCATGTTTCCCACTAGCATCAGAAATCAACATTTAGCTTGGACGTGCACAGAAAGAAAATTTTGAGATGAGAAAATGACCCACCTTTTCATTTTCGTTATTTTTTCGCTTTTCCTTTTTTCTTATCTTTTATTTGCAGTTGTTGGCCCTTTACTGGGCTTGCTTTCGGTTCTAATGTTGCTGAGAAAGCATCAATGAGGCAGCAAAATACTTAAAGGCCATTTCCAGTCCGTACTGCGCAGTCTCGGGATTTGTTTACATTTCTGTTTTGAATTCGTTGATATGTTACACTTCGGTAACTGCGTACATGAAGTTTTTGAGTCCAGCATAGTGGGTCATTTTGTTTGGGAGTTCGCAATGAGCTGACACGTCGGTCTGGAATATCGTCGAGGTTCGTCTACTCTTTGTTATTGTTTTGCAAGGATATCAGATGTTAATAACTAAGAAAAAGGTAAGTTTTTAACCATAATTTTCATTTTGGTTTGTTTACTTTTCATTGTGTGAGACTCAATAAACATTACAGGCGGAGATTGCACAGTACGGACTGGAAATGCCCTTTAACATGGAGTAGCCAAGGGTAGATGAGAGAATTTCTAAGTGTTTTACACATATTTCAAGCTCTGTTAACCCAATCACTATCATTTCATTATCACTTGAAAGCTCTTTCCCTCCTTCACAACTTGAGTAAAACTGATACCTATTTTGGTCAAAGCTGATGATATCAGCAGTGGAACAAAGGTCAATGTCAGTCACAGGCAGTTATGGGTGGCGCAGGAACCTTCCTGCGGTGCATGATTGACCTGCTATGTTGCTTCCGCAAGCGTGATCATCCCATCCGACTAAACGCTGAGTTCCATCTCGACCTGCAGTGGTGGCAGGAACTCCTTCTTTCTTGGCATGGTGTTAGCTACTGGCTTTTCCCCGGACTATCGGCTTGTGTGGATCTAGAGGTCACCTCTGATGCAGCCGGTTCTCTGGGTTATGGTGCTTATTTCAGGGATGAGTGGTTCAGTGGTTCGTGGGACGAGTCGCAGGTCTCGCAGTCCATTGCCTATAAGGAGCTGTTCCCCATTGTCATTGCTGCCCACGTATGGGGACATCAGTGGTTTAGGCAACACATCCTGTTCCGTTCAGATAATCAAGCGGTGGTGCAGATTCTGACAACAAGGACATCAAAGGTTCCATGTCTTATGCAACTGCTACGCAAGTTGCTCAGCTCAGCAGCCCACTTTAATTTTTCCTTTGCTGCTCAGTATCTCCCAGGAGTCCATAACAACATTGCTGATGCCCTCTCTCGTTTTAATTGGCAGGAGTTCCAGCATCTGGCTCCACAGGCATGTCAGGACCCAGTAGCAGTTCCTCGGCTCCTTCTGGCAGATTTGATCCCTCCTCGTTAGAGGAGCAATGTGTTAATTTCCTGGTTCAAGGCTTGGCTCCCTCCACTCGCAGTTCTTATGCTTCTGGTCAGAAGAAGTTCATGGAGTTCTGCGCAAGCGGGGAAGATTCACCCCTCAGGCTCTCCTTGCCCTACAGACGAGTGGACCTTGTGTTTATTTGCCACTTCTTTGGCCAACTCGGTGCGACAATCTACCATTAAAGTTTATTTGTCTGCAGTCCGTTCTCTCCACGTCGACCAGGGTTTCCCAGACCCCCTCCTCAACTGCCTACGACTGCAACACGTGTTAAGGGGGATTGAAAGGTCACAGGGGGACTTGTCACGTCCCCGTTTGCCTGTCACAGACAGTATTATGCTAACAATTTTTCGTTCCCTCGACCTGACAAGCCAGGACCACTGCATGTTTTGGGCCGCCTGCACTCTAGCATACTTTGGTTTTCTACGTTCCTCGGAGTTTACCGTTTCATCCCTGGCTAGTTACTCGGCCGATCACCACTTAGGCATGGCCGATATTGCCGTTGACTCTCCAGCTTCGCCGTCGTGCTTACGAGTTAAGATAAAGGCATCCAAAACAGACCCCTTTCGCAAGGGCTGCTTTATCCATATTGGCCAGGGCAAGTTTCCTCTCTGCGCTCTCAGGGCACCTATGGCTTATCTGGAACTCAGGGGCAACTCTCCGGGTCCTTTGTTTCTCCTACAGGATGGTCGTCCTTTGTCACGTCCTTTGTTGACTAGCTGGTTACGGCGTATTGTAGCCATGGCTGGCATTCAAGGCAATTTTTCCAGCCACAGTTTTCGTATTGGTGCTGCAACGGTCGCCGCCCGAAATGGTGTCCTGGATCACCTCATTCAAGCGTTAGGTCGATGGTCTAGCAATGCTTATCAACTATACATTCGTACTCCCCCCGATGCTCTGGCAAAGCTTTCACAGCAGCTGGCATGATGTTTAGCTTATGAAGTGAGGCCATGGCTTGTTGGATAAGGCTGGCCTTCACTAATCGATTGGGCGATGGGCCAATTGCGATGCTTGATCCTGGATGCTTCGTGGCTATGTTTTCAGCGGTTACGGCATTGTCCCTCTCGTGTTTTTCTCGCTGGGGGCTGGGGTCATCTGGTGGTGGCCGGCCTCCTGTGTCTGCTGCTCTCTCCTCGATGTCATTCGGCCGGGGGCCTCCGATTCATGGCTGTCGTAGTGGGTAGTGTATCCTTGTTTCAGGTAGGTTTGGTTTTTTGTTCATAGTGAGGTTGGGGGAGGTGCTTGGGTTTAGTTGGTGGTAGTCGTAGGCTCCGTTCTTTCCCTGTTCGCGGATCCTCCGCCTATCCACGCACCTTGGATGGCGAGGTCTGGTGGTGGCCGCTCACAGGGTTGCCATGGTTACCATGGCTCTCGGCTCGTACGTTCTCGGTCCCACCATCCGTATAAGCACCATCCCCCAACCTCATCTATTGTTGATGAGTTTTAAATGTGGCTAAATGTAATTTAGGCAAAGTTAAAATCGAGACAATGCAAGCAGCGGTCTTCTTTATGGCGGCTCGTGTTGTCGTGGGGTGGCCTGGTAAGTCGCAGGGGTTTTGGTATTTACAGGGCTCAGGTTTCTGAGAATCATTGTGCATTCACTCTTTGAGTTTGCGAAGCCTTCGTGCTGTTCTCCCCCGCCCTTCCCCTTCCCTTTCAGGTAGGTATCATCACTTCCACTGAATTGCTATTCAGTGTGACGGTGCTGGATGGTGGTGGCCGCTCACAGGGTTGCCATGGTTACCATGGCTCTCGGCTTGTACGTTCTCGGTCCCACCATCCGTATAAGCACCATCCCCCAACCTCATCTATTGTTGATGAGTTTTAAACATTGTTTAACCTTTGTAGTCACACTTTCTAGTTGTCACAGCCATGACTTATAAACTTGTGGCCCTCCTAAATAAACATGGATTATCCCAGATTTCACAGGTACATGTATAAATAAGAGCATGAAGAGTATGAAATATAATTATACAGCAACATGAAGGGAAAGGCAGGTATTGTAACATGAAAGAGTTGTTTTACATGCAAGTCCACAAGGCAGTTTAATATTAAATTCACTGTCTGTAGTTTACAACCTACAGAAATGATTATCAGGGTAAAACAAATAAAATGTGCACCATGCCCAGAACAAGCACCCAGTCTCCTTTGCATGGCCAGGTGCCAAGTCATTTGGTACATGTAGGTGCAATGAAAGATTACTCCTTGCTATAATTACTTTGTATCAACACAGGTTTAACATATTTTCATAATAATGATTTTTTTTAAGATGAACCCCCAAGATCACAGAGCAAATTGACGTTGCTGTGGGGTCTATTGGTAAAGCTTTGTGCTGGCCATCACCCAAAACTCTACAGTTATCAAAACTCTCTTCCAAGAATGCCTGTGCCAAACCTAAATGACACTTGTAAAGCTCTTTTACGGTCTGTAAAACCAATCTTGGACGAAGACGAGTACAAAAAGATGGAGGCACTTGCCAAGGTTAGTTTGCATGTGAGTGGAGGAGTACAGTTTATAGAGCGAGTTTCAATAGAGTGTGGTAAAGCCAAAACCAAAATAATCACTCTGGCCAATTACACTGTATGTAGACAATCCAATGAACCAATCGAAACTCATAGTAATTACACATAGCCGACACAAAACATGGGAAAACTTGCGCGCACAATTCACGGTTGGTTTTGGTTTTACTTATGATTGGTTGAAAAAGTGGCACAAGATCTTTAAACCAATCACTGAGCATAGTAATGAAAAACCAAAGCAATTCACAAATTAAATGTACTTTGGGAGGAGAATTTGGTGTCTGTTTGAAGTGCTTTCAATTAGCATCAACTGCTGGCAAAAAGTGTTGGCTACTTCACTTAGAACAATCTGGAAGTCAAAGAAAGATACTTAAAGGAGCTACGTCACGACCTAAATTACCCTTAAAATTTAGGAAAACTGGAAATAATAGTTTGCTAAGGAAGAAAAACTCCAAAGGAGTGATACTAAACCAAAAAGGAACAAGGATGGCTGAGGATGGAGAAGATTGAAATGGATTGGAAATGACAATTTTGAAAACTTTGGGCTAAATTTTTCAAAGTGCACGAAAGATGACGTAGCTCCTTTAAGAATCGGTCTGTGTGTTCTTACCAAGTACTGAAAACAGCTGCTTGCTTCAATTTTCTTGAAACCCTTGTTTGTTTTAGAGGAAGTTTGTAAGATTGAGGTACAGTATCTGTAAGGGGATAATTCACTATTGACACTAGCTGGGGATAAGCACTGGTGTCTTGAGCTACAAGGCCCATTCCCGTCCCCAGAGTCACTTGTCTTGTTTAGCTGGATGGGCCAGTTGTGTAATAGGAACAGGTCGCTCTGGGCACACATGACTTGATTGGCTAAAGTCAAAGATAGGGAGTCCAATCACATCAGCCATTTTAAATCGATTTATGATTGGACTCCCTTCGTTAGATTCTAGTCAGTCAAATAATGTGTCCCCAGAGGTACTTGTTCCTCAACACAGGCCCAGCCAACTAACAGCACATGGAGAGGGTCATAAAAGGTTATAAAAGGGACAAGTCATTTAGATATTTGCAAACCACACAAACAGAGTTCAGTACTCTCAGCTGGTTTGCCACACAGTACATAACTGTCTTTAAATTGTTCAGATAACATAAAACAATAATTTATTATAATTATTATTGAGTTAGCAACTTATTTACTATTATTAATGAACAGTAAATTACAAATTAGAATAGTACATGGAAAATCTTGATTTTACTTTTTTAGGATTTTGAAAAAAACCTTGGACCTAAACTCCAATTCATCCTAACGCTAAAGTCATGGTGGGCACCAAATTATCATACAGATTGGTGGGAAAAATATGTGTATTGCATAAGCCGCTCACCTCTACCTATTAACAGCAACTACTACTGTCTGGACCAGAATTGGCACCCTACATATGATCAAGCATCGAGGTATGAACTCGGGGGTTTCAAAATGTTTTGAAGTAGGCGTTAGTGACTGGAAGAGTAGGCGGCTATTATAAGTGAGCTTTTTTGTCGCGAGCTGATTGCTATGACCAGAGTAGCCAGTGGCATAACAGTCAAGTAACTGGTGGAACTCGAGCAGTTGCTGGCTTGTTTTGAAACTCCTGTGAACTGCTTCCATTCTACTCTTGCAATGCCTGATGTCAGCATCAGCTTGTGCAGGAATTTTTTCCCACTTACTCCATTTTTTTCTTTGCATGGCTCATTTTGCACAATATTTTTTGGGCGCTTTTTCTTGGGCAGGAATTTTTTTCTGTAATTGTCCCATCTCCCTCCAAAACATAATGGTCCATATCCCTAACCTGTACCTGTCTTTTTTGTGACTATGTCTCACAAAAGGTTTCTACCGAACACCTCCATTGTTCTGTCTGCTGCTGCTCTTTGTACCTTGCATTGCTTAGTAACACATACACTGTACATGTAGTTATTGTTCATTTTCTGAATTTTAAAATAACTATAAGCTAGCTTTCATTTATTAACTAACATTTTCCCATTTCCCTTGTGGTCATTTCACCTGAGAAGTGTACAGACCAGGGCTGTCATTTAGGGCCGTAACCTGTAACACCTGTTACGGCTGAGTATGCTTGATTTTCCCTTGGTGCTACAGGTGAAATTGCCTGTTGTTGATAGAATTCAACCACAAAGTAGAAATATAATTTGGTTTTATCAACTGGGTTGATAATGTGAACTGGCCACCGTAAAGAGCGTTAGCCCTTCTTCGGATTGTGGAGAACAAGGTTACAGGTGACACAAAACTAATGACAACCCTGCAGACTAGCTCCCACAAGTCTCCAGTAGTAGCTCAAACAGGGCTGCAAATAACAGTTGGACATTGAAGAATGGCTAGCCAAAATTTTCCAGATAGGGTGCCAGATATTTTGCTTTTCAGTGCAAATGCCAATGTTTTGCATTGGTAATGCATTATTGAGCAGGACTGTGATGTGATGCTCAATCTCACTACAGGTTTCTGCAATCATATTAATGGTGACATAGTTGGGTACATGACCTTTCACAGGAGAAAACATATGTGCAGAGGATGACCATAAGTTTACTCCAGAGTGAAGACATCTTTCTCAAGTGTGTCCTTTTCTCTAATACAGAGCTGCAACTACATGCTACTTCTTTCTGAAGTACTATCAGGAGATTGAAACAGAGGATCTGGAACCTCTACTAATCAGGAAAACCATTCCTATCTGTATGTCTCAGTATGAAAGGACATTTAAGACAACCAGGTACTATAATAATGTTATGTACTTATTGACTGAGTGGAAGGGCTGGACAGCAAAATATTTGGCTCGAGGTCAGGACGTATGGACCGAGTGCAGCGGCCCAACCTAACTCAGCCAATAAGCTTTTTATCATAATTATGACCAGCAATTTGTTTTAATGATTTTCTTGCGCAAATGCTGCAGTCTGTTTTGTGTGCATTTTGAAAAGCCAATAGTACTTGCGGGAAAGCCAGTGAAGTGCATGCAAGTTTCAGAGTACATGCAAAATTTTCAAACTTCTGTGAAAACTATGGCCAAATCTTTGGGTTTTTCTGCTTAGTTTCAAGAACATTTCAATCCACACATCTCATACTTCATTGCAGCTAGCAGAACTTTGCAAAGAAAGCATTTTCAAGATCTACGAAAAAGGATTTCCAGGACGTTTCTGTGCTCGTCTTAGCGAAATCTGAATTGAACAACAAGTACCGACGTTTCTCTGACAGAGCCGAAATTCATACATGGTTTGAACGAGTGGATTAATTAATTTTAGCAAGGATTTTGGATATGTAAGACAACAGTGTCAGCTCTAAATTGTTGAAAATGTGGCACAACTTGGAATGGCATCTTATAGGGACTATAGATAGTTGAAGATTTTGCTTCGTTTCTCTTCGGCTTCAAGTTGTTTTCTTTATCGCTGAGGATTCTAGGCATCTGCTGTCGCTGCTTAGTTCTCGAATTTGTTAGTTCCTCAATGATATTGCGGTTCAAATTGCATCTCATGGCAGTCGCAGGGCTGTTTGCTTTTCTAGCAGGACCGCTACAGCTTTTTCCAGCCCTGCTAGATGAAGGTGTGCGGCCCTCATATGGGATTTTTCCATATGGTTTTCCAAGGAAAAACAGTGCTCAAAATTAGTAGTTGCCCGGTTGCCCAAGACAACTAAAACTTTGTTCGGGCAACCAGTTTTTAGAAAAAATAAAAGGCTGGTTGCCCGAGATTGTCCAGAATTTGCCATAAGGACAACCTGGATTTTTTTTCTTATTAATATTTTCAAGTAATGAAAAATCAATCGGGGCCGTACGGGTCATTTGATAATATGTAGTATTTAAGAGTTGAAATGATCAGCACCCACAGGCCAAGTACAGTATGTATGTTAATGGCACGGAGTCGGTTGATTTTGCTGAAGTCCAGTGACTCTTGCATTAATTTTAATTTTTTTTATTATGGACTCTCTCAATAGGCAGTCATAGAATTGTTCATTATTTTCCTTCCATGTCTGTTTGTTTGGCTGTGTGCATGTTTGTTTGGTTACAATGATCTTATTGTACTTTGGACCATTTACTTGTTCTACAAATTCAGAAATTAACCTTTACTGTACTTCTTAAACAACTTTACCTTGGTGGATCTTTTGCACTGAGGTTGACTATTTATAATTTTTTATTACTACTGTTTATCTCTTTTCAGGATTCCAAAAGAGGATGTGGATGAAATTGTTCATTTTGAACACCAGGAACATGAGGTTTGCAATGTTTGGTCATTCAAATTAATATCAGCAACACTGCTCATTAAATTTTATATGCTCTTGTAAGTTTTCCATATTGCCAAACTTCATTTTTTCACTTGCACAAGAGAAAACCTTACATGCTCTGGCAATCAAACCTGTGGATAAAGCGTACAAGGAAGTTAGTGTCCGATAGCCCGGGGCTAGTGGATTTTGGCTAGTGGAATGTCGGGCAAGTGAAAGTTAATTAATTTAATTAATTACTTTATTTAATTAATTTATTTAATCATCACACCTTTGAGAAATGACCTCTGGGCTAGTACATCCTGGTTGAACTTCCTTTTACCCTGGGATATTTTGTTGCCCTGATTAAACCATTGGCACAGGCTGTGCTGCCCGTAACCACCCATGAAGTTTGTTCCACTTTTACCAAAAAGGCATCTCCAATGGTGTCAAAATCATAGTGATTGGGTTAACTGAGCTTGTAATATGCACAAAAACACTTCAAAATTTCAAAAATCTTGGAGGAAAAAATTAAATTTCCTGTTGCGATCATACCTTCTCAAGAATTCTTGAACTGAAAGAAAGCCCAGTAGATTGCCAACAACTGCAGTAAAAGACAAGAAAAGGAGAAAAAGGAGAGGTGAAAAAATGAAACGGTTGTTTGGAGCTGATTTAGCCCAGAACGACCAAAAAATGTCAACAATGTCTAATAAACATGTTTCTTGAAAATCTGCCAGCTGTGATCCATCAATCCATCAAGTTTAGTGCACTTCATATTAATAAGACTGAGCCAGCACTGCACCTCTCATACCAACATGCATGTAGTTCATGTAAACTACTGTATGTTGGTTACAATACATACCCTGTTACAGTGCATGGCTTTCTGAGTATTTATGTAAAGAACTGACAAATTTGTTAATTTCGATTTGCTAGCATATAGTTGTGTTTTGTGGAGGGAATTTCTACATGTTACCTGTCACTAACAGCCGTGGTAGATTCATATCTGTGCTGGATTTGGAGAGCCAATTTGAGTGGATTATGGCAGATGCAAAACATTCTGATGGTGAGAAAATACTGTAACCAGAGTGCCATATGGATAGTTATCATTGCGCTGAGGCTAGTTTGAATAGTGTATTGCCAGGTGGAGAAACAATACAGGGAACAACTGAAAAGAAATTTGTAAATAGGTTTAATTTGCAACTCGGTAACTAACTGATCTATGTACTGTTATTTATTGCTTGTTTTGTTTTGCTTCTCTTACCTGTGTTTTCCTTTCTTATGTTTTATTGGTTTTTTAATTATTTTTTGTTTATTTTTAAATTTTTTTTTCTGAAATTGGGTGGGGGGTTGGGGGCTAAAGCGCCCAGCATCCCTGGCTCCACCGTCCCTGTAAAAGGGAAAAGGAGTCAGAAAAAATTTACTCAGTGGTGAAAAAGCATGCAATGTTTGTTTTGAGAATCTGTGGAAAACAGGAATAAGGTCAGAAAGGTAACCTTAGGCATGGATGAATATCACTTTTAGTTTCAAAAGGAAACCTTTTATTAATGAAAACAAGTGTTTTCATTGAAACATTTTAATTAGGATGCTGTACTTGTATACAGGGTTCGTACGGGTCCTGGAAAACCTGGAAAGTCCTGGAATTTTATTATGGAATTTTCCAGGACTGGAAAGTCCTTGTAAAAGATTACAGGTCCTGGAAAGTCCTGGATATCTGTTAAACTCAAGAAATGAATTTTTCTGAACTAACTTAAAAAGGAATGCGAGGCTTACAGTTGGGAGAATTTATATTGGGATCTTGGACGAAAAAGGGTTTAATGTGAATTTTGGAGTCCAGGAAAATTTGATGTGAGTCCTGGAAAAGTCCTGGAAATTTGTTTTTGAAAAGGGGTACGAACCCTGTGTATAATGTGATACATAATAACATATTTAATATGTGCACTAGTTGTAGCTAAGGTATTGGGTTTTTGCTTAATAATAATTGTCACACATAAATTTTTTCGAACACCTTCTTCCCTGCTCTGTTTTGTTTTAACCAATTATCTTGTTACTGTTGCATTTACCAAAAATGTAGTTACTAAAGACCAGCCTGATGGCAGTGTACCAGCCCTAACAGCACTTCCTAGAACAGAATGGGCCCAAATCAGGAAGGAGTACTTTTCAGAGCATCTTAATCGGCAGTCCCTGGAGACCATAGAGGAGGCCATGTTTGTGGTAAGGCAACTGACAGCGGAAAGCTTATGCATAATTAATTTACCCTGTTCTTTAAACTCATCGCCAGTAGATGAGCTTGGGAGCTGGTGCCTTAAGGATTGGTGGAGCCGGGCAACAACTAGCTCAGACAAGGAGGTAACCATGGCAACCCTGTGAGCGGTCACCACCAAGGCACCGTCACACTGACTGACTCAGTGGAATACTTACCAACCAATACTTACCTAACCCAACCAAACTTGAGGGAGGGTGGAGTGGGCACAAATGGCTTCAGAATGCACTGCAAGCAAGCTAAGTGCGGCGAAATATCTACGCGAATTGTGCGAGCAAGCAAAAGCACCAAAATCACGAGGTGCCCAAGCTTAACATGTAGTCGCACCAGGCCACCTGCGACAAATGTCCGCTGACCTAACTTGTCGTGAGGTTAACTTTGCCTAAATGTTATTTAGCCACATTTAAACTCATCGCCAGTAGATGAGCTTGGGAGCTGGTGCCTTAAGGATTGGTGGAGCCAGGCAACAACTAGCTCAGACCAGGAGGTAACCATGGCAACCCTGCGAGCGGTCACCACCCAAACCCCCCCGTGGTGCTTGAATAAGGAGGGGCCGCGAAACAGGGTGAAATGGAACCTCCGACTCCAACAACCCCAAGCACCAGAGGAGACCAAGCCCCTGCACAACGCGAAACAATTGATGAACGGACTTACCAAGTAACATGAGAATTACCACAGCATGTGGCAACTGGAACTCCCATAAACGCCACCTGACATTTGCAGCAAGGCAAGCAAACAAAAACTCTCACAGTGATCCTCTCCACCCAGCAGTCTAAACTAAGCTGATGACTGGCAGCCATGCAATAGCTCGACCAGCAATGTTAAGCCAGCCTGTTCGAAAGGCCAGTCAGAGCCTCCGACGGTGTCCTGATATAAAGCTGATAGGCATTGCTCGTCCAACGGCCAAGAGCCTGGATGAGATGGTCTGGGACCCCATTGCGAGCTGCAACTGTTGCTGCGCCAATGCGAAAGCTATGGCTGGAAAAATTGCCCGGTATCCCTGCAGCAGTCAAGATTTGCCGTAGCCAATCAGTCAGAATCGTGCGAGACAATGGTTGGCCATTCTGGAGCAAAAACAAAGGGCCTGAAGCATTGCCCCGCATGTTAAGGTAGGCCAACATAGCTTGGATGGCACAGAGAGGTGCCTTGCCAGAGCCAATATGAACAAAGCAACCCTTGCGAAAAGGATCAGTTTTTGATGCTTTAATCTGAAGTCTGAGACACGAAGGTGACACCATGGAGTCAACTGCTACATCAGTCACTGTCAAATGAAGGGCAGGCGAAAAGCTGGCCAGGTTTGGAACAGTGAATTCCGCAGATCGGAGGAAACCAAAATAGCCCAGAGTGCAGGCAGCCCAGAACATACAATGATCATGCAGAGTGACATCCAGAGCTTGTCGGATGACGACCAATATGGAATCGGTGACGGGCAGCCGACGCGCAACAGGAGAACCTTGCGAGCGCTTAATCCCTCTGATCACTCGCTGGAGACGAAGGCAGTTCAGCAGCGGATCAGGAAACCCCTGCTCAATGTGAAGGGAGCGGACAGCTGAGAGATAGACTTTGATAGATGCATGCTGGATAGAGTCTGCTAGGAACGAAACAAACAAACACAAAGTCCACTCCTCCGCTGGGCAAGGGGAACCATTGGGGTGGAGCTTCCCTGCTTGAAGGCAGAAATCATGAAACTTCCTCTGACCAGATGCATAAGATTTGCGGGTGGAAGGGGCCAGGCCCTGCACCAGAAAATAACGGCACCGATCCTCTAGCAGGGATGTATCAAGCTGTCCAGTAGGGGTTGAGGAACAGGACAGGGAGTGGACTGAGCCTCTGGAGCCAAACGCCTGAACTCCTGCCAATTAAAATGGGAAATGGCATCAGCAATCTTATTTTGAACTCCCGGCACATGGACGGCAGTGAATGTGAACCCCCCGCACGCCGCCAACAACAATAGATCACGAAGTAAATGCATCAAAACTGGAACCTTAGATGTCCTAGAAGAAAGAATAGCCACCACTGCCTCGTTATCGAAACGGAACAGAACATGCTTCCTGGACCACTGCCGCCCCCATAAGTGAGCAGCAATTACCACTGGGAACAGCTCCTTATACGCGATGGACTCCTGAGACTGATTGAGAGCCCACGGGCCGTAAAACCATTGGCCCTGAAAGTAAGCCCCATAACCAACAGCGCCAGCCGCATCCGAAATAACCTCTAGATCGGTGGGCGACGACATGCCAGGGTACAGCCAAAACCCAACGCCATTCCATGAAGAAAGAAACCGCTGCCACCACTGTAAGTCCAAACGAAATTCCTGATTGATGCGAACAGGGTGATTCCTGTTACGAAAGCAACGCAACAAGTCAATCATTCATCTGATAAATGTTCTCCCTGGCCACACAACCTTCGAAGCATGGTGCAAATGACCGATAAGCGACTCCAAGTCCCACCTGTGGCACCAGCGACGAGATAGCCACGACTGAATTAATTGTCTTAAGGCAAGCAATTTCTCTTCAGGGAGACGTGTAATTTGCTGAATGGAATCCAGTTCAATGCCCAACACCGTCAAAGAAGTGGTCGGACCTATGCATTTATTAGGGTGAAGGGGTAACCCTAATCGCTTGCACACCTCGACAGCTGTGTGAAGATTCTGAGCACATTGCCATGACTGCGGAGGGCCCGCAGTGATAAAATCATCCAAATAATGCAGAAGATCCGATAAATGATGTTGATTCAGCAAGATCCACTCCACCATATCAGCTACTGCATTAAAGATGAAAGGGGCGGAACGAAGACCAAAAGGCAAGGCAAGGTCAACGTACAACTGTCCCCGCCATTTCATACCAAGCAGGCAACGGTCCTCCGGATGAATGGCGATGTTACGATAGGCGGCTTCCACGTCAAACTTGGCCATCAGAGCCCCAGGGCCATAGCGGGCGACCATGTGTATGATTTGGTCCACTCTGATATACTGAAGAGAGAATTCATCGGGATCAATGCCATCATTCACGCTAGCACCAGATGGAGAAGATAAATCAACAATTAGCCGCCACTTGCCAGGTTGCCCCTTTTTCGGGATTACTCCAAAACTGCTTATGTGCAGATGATGAATAGGGGGAGAACTGAAAGGGCCTGCTACTCTGCCTAAAGAGACCTCGTTAGCCAAGTAGTCGTCCACAATCTTAGCATGTTGCAGAGCAGAGGGTTTATTCCTTTTGGCTGGTTTAAGCCGACAGGATGGTTGAAAGCCTAACTTGAAACCATGTCGAAGGCCCTGGAGGACATACGAAACTCGCTGATGGTCGGGATGGTTAGCCAATTCCCGTGAAAATTCTTCTGGACGAAGAGGGCTAACTGCTGAGGCCAAAGGGAGAGCTAAGTTGGCTGGAGACAAAGAAAATAATTGAAGGACCAACTGAATAAATCAAGGCAAACAACACCCAAGTGCCCAATAAGCTTGACAGAGACAAATAAAACTATAAACAAGAAAAAAATGCAAGATATATATACCCTATATTTGTTTTTTAATCGCTATCCAACTCCAAATACATAAATCATCTAGGTGGAAACAGCTGACCCTGAAACTTGCCTGTGCAAGAATCACTAATGAAAACCTACGTGAATATCCAAGTAAGAACTACAAAAACAAGCAACCGAACGACAAACAATAATTACCAATCAACAAAACTAGGCTGATAAAATGAAACCGCAACGTCCAAAAATATGAACAGACTTCAAAAAAAAACCATCATAAGGTCCGCGAAGCGGCAAAAATAAGAACATCAAAAACAACTAGCGTCCCTCACTGGCACTTTGATTTAGAGCTGTGCGGAGCAGTAGAGGGCGGGGATGGGGACCTGCGTTTGCGATCATTCTTCGAGAGGACGCCCGCCCGACGAAGGCACTCGTGAGCACGGTGAGAGCCAGCACACGTGCTGCAACGGTGAGCAAAACGGCAATACGACATCTGCGATGAACAGCGTCCTGCATTCCACGAACGGCAAATAATTTGGGCTGCTGGTGTTCCGTGAGGCTCGGGCAATTCGCTGTGAAGACTGCTAGGACCACTACGCAACGAAGCGCCCGCGGCGTGGAAATTGTAAAGTTGGACGTTTATGGTCGACCAATCGATGAGTTTCATGGCTGCCGCGTGTTGACGAAAGGCCTGATCGTACGCCAACCAAACGCGACCGCTGAATTGGCGATAAGTGCGGAGAATCAATAACTTGTAAGACGTCAAATCCTTCCAACGGTGAGGGAAATACGACGTCAAAACCAACGTGAAAATGGAAAAAGCCTCCGACCACGTGACGATATCTTCAATGCGACGGCGTTGCCGCTTATTACTGGGCGTAAACACCAAGCGCCCGTCCAACAGTACTTGCGATTCTGGCTCGTTTTGAACAATGTTCACCGACAACAATTCGCTGAGGTCGATGTATTTCCCCGCCACAATTTGGCTGACAATTTTGGGCGGAATCGGAGAGAACCCTGGTCCCACGACGAAAGGTTGCTGCAACAGAGGACCGCTAGAAAACCCTGAGCCATCGCTGGCTGGCACGGCGACAGAAACCGGTGCGCCAAGAGCGCTCGAAGGGGTTACAATTGCCGGGCGAGGGAACGCAAACGTCGACACAAATGATGGAACTACTGACATTGGCCTAACTTGAGAAGCTGATGGCCCTGACATCGGCATAGAGGACACAAAGCCAGTCCCAGAGGCCAAAAAGGCCGCCGTACGCAAACCCAAATCCAGCGATTGAGCTTGAGGAGGAACGCCCCCAATACTATTCACATCCGCTGCCGACCCAACGATGGGAGAACTCTGCAGCGAAACGACCGGTGAAGGCGAAGTGGTCGAATCGCTAGCCAAGGCCTGTTTGACAGCCCCAACAACTGCGGCCAAAAAGGTAGGATCGAGGACGTTCTGCGAAGTGCCCGCTGACGTGGCAAGACAACTCGAAGGGACAACTGGTAAAGCGGCTGAACTCTGCCTATTCGCGAGCGACTGTTCGCTAGTCACGACATCGGAGGCCTGCGAAGACTCCAGGAATAAACCGGCAGCGGCACTATTATTCGTTTGATGAGAAGACATCGCGATGAACAGCAAACGGCGAGACAAATGGCTTCAGAATGCACTGCAAGCAAGCTAAGTGCGGCGAAATATCTACGCGAATTGTGCAAGCAAGCAAAAGCACCAAAATCACGAGGTGCCCAAGCTTAACACGTAGTCGCACCAGGCCACCTGCGACAAATGTCCGCTGACCTAACTTGTCGTGAGGTTCTTTGCCTAAATGTTATTTAGCCACATTTAAATGCAGTTAAAATGCATATTTTAATAACGTTAACAACAAAGTGGTGGAGTTGTGGAGGCAAGCGTGGCCTAGTGGTCAGGGCGCTGGACTGGTAACCAGGTGGTCCCAGGTTCGAGTCCTCCTCCCTGCCACTAAAACGGATTTGTCTTCGGTGGCCCCGAATTCAACTCCTCCACGCTTTTGTAAATAGCCAACTGGTCTGCCTCCTGCCAGTTGGGATTTTTAAGAACTTTCTGTTTCATTTACAATATTTGTTTACGTATTTTCAGTGTCCCCAATTAGCACAGTGGTGCTAAATACATTGACACTTAAATAAAGTTATTATTATTATTATTATTATTATTATTATTATTATTATTATTATTATTATTATTATTATTATTATTAAAGAACGTCAGCGGTCAGCGGTTAGCGGTCAGGAGTTAGCGGTTAGTGGTCTACATCCTGGGCTCACAGGCTCACATGGTTCAATCAGTCACCCAACAGTGTTCATCGTGCAGCTTCATCGACCATTTTGTGCTGGGTATTTCATGTGGGGGCTCATGGCTGGGTTGCGGGGATTTGCCAGCCATGGGAGCAGTACTCAGTCTAGGGGCTGGCTGCCAACAGTGGAAGCCCCTGGATACCCCAGGCACCCAAACCTCCACTTAGCGATGTAGTTGTTAATTGGCATTGGATCTTGCTGAACTACACCTTAGTGTATTTCCAGTCATTTTCAGGAGTATTTTGGTAGAACAGAGCAGCTCAGCCAGTTCATCCAATGCATTTGTTAGTGGGAATGCCAACATAAAAGTTTCAAACAACCCCCCTCCCACTTAGAAAGGCTTCTTCTTCTAACCTACAATTTTGCCAGCCCCTCCCCCCGGTCTTTACCAAAAGTCATATCAGACTCCAACTATATTTTGTGTGGCAAGTCAGGTACCCTTTTCCATCTAATGAAGTTATTGTCTGACTTTACAGGTGATACTGGAAGAAAAGTCTTTCACTGAGTTAAGTGATCGTGCCAAGTATCTTCTTCACGGTGATGGCCGTAGCTTCTGGTTTGACAAAAGCTTCTGTTTAGTGGTGTTTTCAGATGGTAAATGTGGCATCAACGCTGAGCATGCATGGGCTGATGCGCCTGTTGTTGGGCACATGTTGGAGTATGCTCTTACTTATGAGTAAGTTTGATTGATGGTTTACTGTGTTCAATATTTATGAGCAGGATTTTCACTAATTTGTGGACAAGTTAAATTAATCTGCATGTAGAAACTACTTACACTTAGATCTAATTAAAATGTGGTAGCATATACACAAGGTTGTCAAAATTTGTTTATGGCTACCAAAAATCTTCGCAATTTAATTTTTGTTGGTCAACCAAATTTTGAGATATTTTTTGTTAATCATACTATGGACTTAAAATCACCAATAAGGGAAATTATTTGATAATAACCACAGAGTATCAGTTGCATTGAAATTGAGCACCTCATGTTAAGTTCTGTTCACAGGAGAGCGTAAGGTGTGTTTAAATTGTTTTTTGTTACCAATTAAGTGATGGCTGGAATTCACCGATGAAAGTAGGCGTACAGTAATGCAACATGGGTAGAGTAGCAAGGCAAAAATGTAGGCCTGTTACATTCATTGATGGCTTGCTTATAGTAACATTACTGTTTGAATGTGTACTCGTTAATAATGACTGTTTGAATGTGTACTAGTTAATAATGACTGTTTGGATGTGTACTAGTTAATAATGGCTGTTTGAATGTGTACTAGTTAATAATGGCTGTTTGAATGTGTACTAGTTAATAATGACTGTTTGAATGTGTACTAGTTAATAATGACTGTTTGAATGTGTACTAGTTAATAATGGCTGTTTGAATGTGTACTAGTTAATAATGACTGTTTGAATGTGTACTAGTTAATAATGACTGTTTGAATGTGTACTAGTTAATAATGGCTGTTTGAATGTGTACTAGTTAATAATGACTGTTTGAATGTGTACTAGTTAATAATGGCTGTTTGAATGTGTACTAGTTAATAATGGCTGTTTGAATGTGTACTAGTTAATAATGGCTGTTTGAATGTGTACTAGTTGATAATGGCTGTTTGAATGTGTAATAATAATAATAATAATAATAATAACTTTATTTCTATAGCGGTATATACAAAAGCTCTATATCGCTTTACAATCTAATAAATATCTAACTAACAATAGCACTAAAACAAAAAATCAATTGAAAGCAAGTCTAAAAAGATAAGTTTTCAATCTGGATTTAAAAACATCGACTGATTGACTTAATTTAATGTCTAAGGGAATTTCATTCCAAAGCTTTGGGGCAGCGACTGAAAAGGCCCTGTCCCCATAGCTCTTCAGGCGCACATTCGGTACTTCTAATAAAATTTAATGTCTGCCAGCCGACCTAAGATTTCTTGTAGGGTTATACGGGACTATAAGTTGACTTAAATACACAGGCGCCAGATTATTGAGAGCTTTAAAAGTTAACAGTAATACTTTAAAGGTAATTCGCTGCTCCACAGGTAACCAGTGTAGCTCCTTAAGGACGGGGCGAATGTGTGCAGCCCTAGGTTGCCCAGCTACGAGGCGTGCAGCGCAGTTTTGAACGCGCTGGAGCTTCTGAATCATATACTTCGGTGACCCGAGGAGCAACGAGTTACAATTGTCAAGTCGACAAATAACATAAGCATGGACGAGGATCTTTATGCTCTCAGAAGTCAGATACATTCCAATCTTCGCGATATTCCAAAGATGAAATAAAGCAGATTTACAAACGGAGCTCACATGCCTATCCAGTGACAAGGTCTCATCAATAATTACTCCAATATTCCTAGCTTTGTCAGACTGCTTTACACGATGGTCGCCAACCAGGATACTATCTAAAGATGGACGTGGCCGATATTTTGAACTGATTTTGTACTAGTTAATAATGACTGTTTGAATGTGTACTAGTTAATAATGACTGTTTGAATGTGTACTAGTTAATAATGGCTGTTTGAATGTGTACTAGTTAATAATGACTGTTTGAATGTGTACTAGTTAATAATGGCTGTTTGAATGTGTACTAGTTAATAATGGCTGTTTGAATGTGTACTAGTTAATAATGGCTGTTTGAATGTGTACTAGTTAATAATGGCTGTTTGAATGTGTACTAGTTAATAATGACTGTTTGAATGTGTACTAGTTAATAATGACTGTTTGAATGTGTACTAGTTAATAATGACTGTTTGAATGTGTACTAGTTAATAATGGCTGTTTGAATGTGTACTAGTTAATAATGACTGTTTGAATGTGTACTAGTTAATAATGGCTGTTTGAATGTGTACTAGTTAATAATGGCTGTTTGAATGTGTACTAGTTAATAATGGCTGTTTGAATGTGTACTAGTTAATAATGACTGTTTGAATGTGTACTAGTTAATAATGACTGTTTGAATGTGTACTAGTTAATAATGACTGTTTGAATGTGTACTAGTTAATAATGGCTGTTTGAATGTGTACTAGTTAATAATGGCTGTTTGAATGTGTACTAGTTAATAATGGCTGTTTGAATGTGTACTAGTTAATAATGGCTGTTTGAATGTATACTAGTTAATAATGGCTGTTTGAATGTGTACTAGTTAATAATGGCTGTTTGAATGTGTACTAGTTAATAATGACTGTTTGAATGTGTACTAGTTAATAATGGCTGTTTGAATGTGTACTAGTTAATAATGGCTGTTTGAATGTGTACTAGTTAATAATGACTGTTTGAATGTGTACTAGTTAATAATGGCTGTTTGAATGTGTACTAGTTTATAATGGCTGTTTGAATGTGTACTAGTTAATAATGAGCCAATCAAACAAACTTGATCTGTTTGATGGCAAATAAATATTATTAAACAAATTCAATGAGTGATGTTTTGTTTTCTGTCTGGTCCTTTAGATACATTTACAGAACATACAATGAGAAGGGTAAATGCACACCCATTGGTGGGGCTCACAAGAGTGCCAGTCTTAGGACACATAACCTTCAGAAGCCCTGCAGATTGTATTGGGATATGACTCCTAAGCTAGCAGAGATTATTGAAAATGCTGTTAAGTTTGCGCAAAAGGTGAATGGCTTGATATGTGTATTGTCAATTTGCAGGTACTGTAAAGTTCTGGGGGTAGTGACCCTCTTTACTAAGTCTTTCTGATTTAAAACAGCCTTTTCCTGTTGACATTCTTGAGGGTCATAACTTTTGTATTGTTGCTACTTTGGGTAGTTAAATGTGTTCCATGCATGTTTGTTCTTAGCAACATAAAAATATTTTGTTGATGTTATTATAATAGAGACAAAACACACAGTAGGTCTGTACTCACGACCTCAGTCAAGGTTCTCTCATGTAGACCTGCTGCTTAGTTAATAAGAGCTCGTTACTAGGTTGTGCACAACAGAATACAAGCATCAAGAGTTTCCTGCTTCCGGTTTTCAGGCAATGCATTACAGGATAGGCTCTCCAGAAAAGTGAGCACCAACTCTCGAATCTCCGTCATACTGAATATTCGTTTCAGCTTCGCGTCTGTTTACCTTTTATCTTGCCTTATTTCTCCGTCTTTAATTCATCTACTACCAATCCTAATCAACTACATACGTCTAAAGTTTCAAGTGACGGTTTTCGGATAATTTTGAGGGAAAAAATTACATTTAAAGTCGTGATTTCAGGCCAAGAATTTCTGACCGGCTGCAATGAGTTCTGAGGAGTCAGAGGAGTCTCTAACTTACGATGAAGTGAACTCTTGGCGTTCTGAAGCTCTGAAGCTCTATTGCCGTCAACAGGGCTTGAAAGTTTCCGGAAGCAAGCAAGAACTGGTTGCTCGTGTGTTTGCAGACTCAGAAATGGGAATTCCTGTCCAGCCGACTGCTGAAGAAAGGATCTCAACCACTGCGAACGAGAATGCTCGATTGTTAGATTTGGGAAATGGACCTTCTTTGCCAGATCCTTCTACTTTGAAAGACTGGCTTTGTGAAAGTGATGCTATAACATCCTGGCCACGGATGTTGCTGCTGGTTGCATCGTACACATACTTTAATCGTACAAACCAAAATATCAAAACTGTTAATTCCAAAACTGTTTGTTCTTACTTGAACAATGGCACCCATGGGTTATATTTAAACCTACAGTCACACACTATCAAACTGTTATCAAGGATTACAGTGTGCACCCTCGGCTTCTGTCGGCTCGGTTTGGCTGACCAGACAATTTATTTTGCTGGGCAGACTGGCCGTTCATTCCGACCGATGATGTGTACTGTGTCCTACACATACACTAATAGTATTAAACCGAAGTATTAAAACATGGTAAGCCCCAAGTTCTAATGGTTCTAATACAAACAATGACAACCAAAGTTTTGAAACTATTTCTTTTTTATGAACTTAAAGAAAAGTCTATATTAAAGTAATCAAAGGCACTATATTTCAATCCTATAATTATAATCAAAAACCCCGCTCCTTAGAACCATCCATGGGCAACTATTTAATTTATGATATTAACCTTAATATATAGGGATTTTTGGATTAATGTATAACAATTGAACACCTACAGTCACACAATATAAAGAACCAATCGAAGCACCCTCTGCTTCTGTCTGCTCGGTTTGACCGACCAGTCAGTTATTTTCTGTTGTGTTGGTCTTCCATTCATTCTGAACGCTGATGCTGGTTGCGTCTTACACATTCCGTAATCGGAAAACCTGTTTTTTTGGAAAATGAAATTGTTTTAACAATATAAAGGTGCCATAACGTGGGAATTATTTCATCAATTATCAGTCCTAAAAAAACATTTGGGATTATAATTTTAATAGGATAACACTATGCAACCTCAGCTTCCGTCTGCTCTTTCTGGCTGGCCAGACAATTTATTTTGCTGTGCGGCCCGTCGACTGTTCATTTGGACTGTTGGTGTTGGTCATATCATACACACATATAAACCATAAAATTAAAACCGAAGTATTAAAATCTGTAAAGTCCCGAAACTTAATGGTTTTAATACAAACAATGGTGCCCATAGCGTTGAAACCACTTTCATGGCTTATCAGTGTTACAGAAACATGCATGAACAGTGCAGGTTTGTTTCGCTCATTTATTCAACCTTTTTCCGCTGTTTGGGCAGCCAACAGTAACACAATTCTGGTGCTCAAATCCCATACCTAGAGAAGATATCAAAACAGAATGATTACAGACTTGAAACATTTTGCAAGTAAACATCCCTCTCAATTATCGCAATGTTTTCGCAGAAGACACAAGTAGCCAAAAAAATTGATTTACTCACCAGTTTATAGAACCAGTATAAAGGAAGCATTCCAGTGGAAAAAACACAGCATAAATAAGAGGCAAACAGACTCGAAGCTGAAACGAATATTCAGATATGTAAAAACCGGAAGCGGGAAACTCCTGATGCTTGTATAACAAAAATATTTTATTTGCATTCTAGAGTAATGATGACATTCAGCATAAAGTAATTGTTCATGATGCATTTGGAAAAGGATTCATCAAAACTATGAAGGTTAGTTTAATGGTATTAAAAGTCATTTATTTCTTGTCTGCTCTCCTTTATGGTTTATGGAGAAAACAAATTAACATCTTGACAGATTTAACTGTTTGTTGTTGCTTCTGACAGGTAAGCCCTGATGCCTTCATTCAGTTGGCTTTACAAGTTGCCTTCTACAGAGATTCTGGTGGAAGACATCCCCTGACATATGAGTCCTCAATGACACGCCTCTATCTCCAAGGGAGAACAGAAACTGTCCGAAGCTTGACAATAGAGGCAAAAGAATTTGTAAGAGCATTTGTAGATGAAACAGTTGCTCCAGAAGAAAAATACAGACTGCTTCTTAAAGCTGCAGATCTTCATGCCAAGATGTACAAGGACTGTATGAATGGCAAGGGCATTGACAGGCATCTGTTTGCACTCTATGTAGTGTGCAGAGGACAAGGATATGTAAGTATTAGCTTTTTGATTTTTTTTTTCTTGGCTGAAATCTACAGAACGAGTACTCCACGCATGCTCAAAAGCTAGGGGTGACCAGAGGTCTCGATTCCTTGGTGCTGACCTAAAGGATCGCGGCCTCTGGGGACGAGAATGGCCAGCTAGTTTATGCTGGTCATCACTCTCTACAGTTTTTGAGTTTTTTTTTTTTTTCAAAAAAAAAATAACTCTTAGTCGGCGTACAGACGTATGTCGCTATTCAGTGGATGGGTGGATGGATGGGTGGACGAGCGATGTATTTCACACCAATCAGAATTAGGATACTATCGATCGATAACCAATGAAATTGCCGCTTGTATGTATCGTTTAATTTTGTATCAATATTTGTTTCGAATTCAAGGGACGGCCATCTTTATTTCTGTATAAACTTGGCCTTATTGGGCGGTGATGGCTGAGCAGTCTGTTTTGGCGGCTTTGGGTTGAGGGATTGTTTTTTGATTACGGTTAGTTGTGAATAAGAGCCATGTTGAATTTTAAAATATTTCTGACTGAAGTAACAATGGCTTTAATTTTGGTTAAATGTATGCAGTTTCCTATTTCTCGGCGATGAGTTGTTTGAAATCAGTAGAGCTGAGAGATCAGACATGATCAGAGACTGCTTCAGGACATAGTAGATGTCGTACGGCATTTAAGAATTTGAAGTTAGGGAGGCCACATACACAAGAACGCAGGGTACAGTAATTCCGGATAAAACAGCTTTCATTGCAGACGTACCAGCTCTGGTAAATATTTCACGAACCGTTTGTAATTAAATATGCAAAATCTTTCACAAGGATTTTCGGCACAAATTTCGTAACAACCAGAGAACAATGTACTAACTGTACTACGTTTTAAAAACCCTTTGGAAAGATATATTTTTTCCATTTGATCTGTTTATTGTCTTTCGATAAAATACTTTGATGCGTGTTTAATAAATCACAAAATATGACGCTTTGTGTTGAATATCAGCGATGCAGAAAAACAAAGTATCATGTTTCAACATTTCGAAGAAACACAGAAGTATCATATTACAAATAAACAAAAGTATCGTGTTACCGCTGTCAAGAATCACGTTTGGTGTTGCATTCTGCACTGTCCTTTGAGTCTCTGAGTTTTTCATTTTCACGTAGAAATAGCTTTGTTAATTAGAATAGGCATTTAGTCACAACAAGCGGTAGCTGTAGGTCGGTATGTCTTCACAACATTGTAATGCCGTGTAGTAATGAGTAGTGTTAAAGAAGAGAGTTTAAAAGCATTGATATTTTCTAAAGATTTGTGGTATGGAATCCCTCAAATATTGCTGCAGACTTTGTGACGGCAAGTGTAACCGCAAAGTGATCAAATTAGACTTTTAGGCGTCAAACCCAAGTTAGTGACGTACATCAATCCAATCAGGTTTGGGGTTGCATCGAGAAACCAGTCAAATTGTCAATCTCGTCCCCAGAGCCCGCTTTTCGTGATGCTGACCAAAAGAAAAGCGGGCTCTGGGGACGACATGACATGACATGCGCAGTAAAGTGATTGATTAAACTGATTACTGCAGTTTTTACAGATGTATTATTCATGGTCGACAGGAAAGTTTCGTCGTGAATGAATTCGCTAGCCAAACGTATTTTGCATTGCGCTCATTTACTTAAAATGCACACACCGTCAGCGAAAGGCCCAACGCTAAATTGGTCATTGATCGTTCTTTTTGGACGGGCTAGTTTTGCTGACCAAAAAAAATACCCAATACGTCCATATCAAAACTGAAAAAAATAACTCTCGCACGCATTGCGTGCCTATGTTTTAACATGGTTGATGCTTCCTGCAGATGCCTTCTGCAGGCATAACCTCCTGTATGTAGACAAGTAGTCAAGCAGACACTTCAGTTCCCAAATGTGTCTATCTGTGGGATTGTACTGTAGTATACAAAATGATACTGAAAGAAAATAACAATATTAAGGCTAATTTAAATCCAATCAAGTTTGGATTTTTTTTGCAAAATATAAAAGTGTTTTTGATTCATAGTTGTTCTGTTTTTGGTTTTGGACTGTTAGAATAGGTCTTTGGTATGTGATTGTTCAGTTTGTTTTTGTCTTAAAGCATTCAATTCAAACTCAAATTCAAACATTTATTATTATTGTTTAATATTTCCAGGAAAGTGAATTTCTGAAGAGTGCCTTGACCCTTCCGTGGACATTATCGACAAGTCAGCAACCTCAACAACAAATGGCCGGACAGCATTTCAGTGTGACAGAGCCAGAACTTACGCATTTGGTAGGGGTTTTATGATATAAACTGTAGTGTTTTTAAGGATAGTGCAGGTCCACGTCAGGACTTTTGTCTTGCCTATTTTATTTATAACCTGCTTTATCAAATAAATCACGTATGTCTGTATGTATGTTAGCCTCCCATTCAGATGTCCTTTGGGCTTCGTCATGCGTCCTTCCCCATGGGTGTCTGCTGAATTGAACGTCCCGTTCTGTTCACGGCTACGAACCAATCCAGTTTTGGGAAAACGATTAGCAGCATGTGATAGGATAGCTGTCATGCAATGAGTCAATACTGATTGGTTTCTTTAATTGGATTAAACGGCCTGTGAACAGAAGTTGACTGTCGATTCTATTTTTGATACCATGTTTGATGCTTTCACTGTACTAACATTTAATTTGTTGGTGTATAGTCAAAACATCTTCAGATCTTCCTCGGAAGTCTTCAGCAAACTTTTCGAAATTTTCGGAAAATGTTTGGCAAAATTGTGTGACATTCAGACAACAGGATCTTTAGGAAATGGTCAGAAATTTTCAAAAATATTAATTGTGAAATACTTTGTTAGCTTATCCCGGGTTTCCGTAGCATGAAGCCTGGATGGGATGCTAGTCCTTTACAGGGTAACCCCCCAGCAGTAAATTAGGCGGTACCCATTTACCATGTACACCTGGGTGGAGAGAGGCACTTTGAGAGTAAAGTGTCTTGCCCAAGAACACAATGCAGTGCCCTGGCCAGGGCAAGAACCCAGACTGTCTGACACAGAGTCCAGCGCACTAACAGTTAAATGTAGGCCACCATGCCTCCCACATTAATGTATATAAAGCAAACAACATCATATGTGGTTACTTGGAAGGATGATATTTCCCTTTGAATGACCAATCAATTTCTCACTAGTTCACTGCACTCTCAAAGACAAATTTCATGTCTCTGCACACCATGTGTTTAACAAATAAAGAAGCCTAAGCCATGTATTACACTGTCATAAAACACGACGGACATTTGAGAACACGAGGGAAATGTAGAAAACAAGAGCCGCAGGCGTATAAATGTGAACCTATCTGTAAACTAACACACAGAAGGACATTATAATTTATATAAATGTAAACAGTAAAGAAGACTCGTGGGGTTATTCGACTTTTAAAAAAAGAGTTTCTAAGGACAATGTGTCCTACCCACTTTGAAAAACAGTATTTCTTGTCCTTGGCCTGTAGGGTTGTAGTTTTTTTCCATGTAGATCTGGCGATAATGGATAGTAAGACTAATCAAGAGTACATTCTTGTTTGAACACAGCCGTTAAATTTTGTCATGATTTCTGACCATTAAACAGTTTCCAAGATATTCCATTTCCATGTTAAAAAAACAGGTAGCTTCATTACCTGTAACTGAAGATCTGCCTGAAATGTCAGGTTTCCAGGTCTTAGAAACGATTTAATCTGCATTCATTGTTGTCATTGGAACCAATTTAGCCAAGGAGAATTAACAAATGTGGGTGGATTTGATCTTTCGACAGATTTCACCAGGTGGAGGGTTTGGCCCGGTAGCTGATGATGGCTATGGTGTTTCCTACATGGTTCCTGATGACCACCAAATTTTCTTTCACATTTCATCTAAGATCTCTTCAAAACAGTCAAACTCTGATAGGTTCGTCAAGTTGTTGAATGAAAGCATGGCTGAGATAAAAGAACTTTTCGAATGGATCAAAGCAGCCAAGGGTCAAGGGTCAAACACACGTTCTTAATACAAGATAAACTGTACCTTTAGCATAATATGAAGATTGAAATAGCAGAACAGATGTACATTATTTGAACAGTTACTTTAGATTATTATCAATTTTGTTATATGAGTTGTCATACTTCCTTTTGAGAAATGTACAGGTATGCAGATCCAGCAACAAAATTAATGTGAAATAGTGAAGTGCCATTTTTAGCAAGGATTAGGGGCATGTCAATCCCCCTACTTGAAATTGTGCATGCATATCTTGGTCCTAAAAATGGTTTCCCAATAAAACTTAGTGTTGATCTACAGTAGTCCTCTAGCAAGCTGCATGGCAACCACAATTTTGGACCTAGCAACTAAATCCAGTTCGGCAAATTGATACCAGAAATAAAACTGCACTTGACGCATTTGCAAATTGAATGGTTCAATATGCAATGCAATCAATATAGTTATTCATGCTTCTTGGCGTGTAGATTTTGCTTAAAGAGCTATGTCACAATATTTTGAGTTGTTTTTTATGACAAACCAAATTAACCTTGAAGCGTAGTAAAACCTAAAACTAATAGTTTGCTAAGGACGTAAAACACCAAAGAGGTGCTAGTAGAGAAAAAATAAACAACAAAGGTTAAGGATGGAGAAGATTGAGATGGATTACAAATGACAATTTTGAAAATGTAGGGTAAATTTGTCAAAAGGCACAAACCGTGACGTAGCCCCTTTAACAAATCAACCACATTAGTTTTTCATGTTCAAAACTTGAGTGAAACCACGAGTCACTTGACAAGTGGTTTCACTGTTTGACATTTTATGGCATATACCACGGAATAATGTGGTCGATTTGTCTTATACAATTATAATACCTACAATTTACTGTTGAATTAGATGGAAAATCAGTACAAACTTGCGCTTGTGTGTAACAGCTCGTAAGATTGCAGGTTTTGCACCTAAAGCTGACGAATGTGTAAATTTGGTCCCAAATATTTTTGTTGAACAAGCCCAATTCACCAGAGACTGTTTTTGGACAATTCGATTCGTGACAATTTCTCAAGTTTTCCGAAATTTACATGTAACATCATTTTCAAATTTTGAAGGTCTAATACTGTCAACGGCCATGATAGCTCTCAACCAATGAGCACACAAGAATTCTGTCAGGTAGTGTACAAAAAATATTTTATATTGGATCTAAATTTTTTTCCAGTGGTGGCTTACAGGGTTGTCAATAAGCGCCGGCAACCAGCGATATTGCCAGCTACTTAAATGTTTTTGCCAGCTACAATTTGGCGGAGATAAGTAGGAAAAAAGCGTTCATTACAAAAACGCTTAAAAAGGGCCCCCAGTGCCATCTACTTTCAAAATATCTCCGCATACTTCAAATCTTATTTACAACCCTGGGCTTAGCAGTTGGTCACCAAATGGAATATAAGGAACTCCTTTCGTTTTGTGGAACTAGAAGCGTTTTGAGTAGCAGGACAGTAAGACCTGGAAACAGTTCTCAATTATTTATGTGTGCACTTGTAAATACGTGTATGTTGATAAGGTTAGTCTACTGATTCTGTTGATTTAGAGAAGTATTCTAGCTCTGAGTGAAGCTGTTCTGTTATTTTGTATGTTGGTAGTGGCTTTGATTAATAAGGTCACAGCATATGAAGAGATTGCTTGAAAGTTTCAGTTTAGGTTAGAGGGGGTAAGTTTCTAAAGAAACTGTGGTGCTGCGTCGGTGGGAAGGGTGGGTCGCGAGACACTTCAATCTCCCAAATCATTCTAAGCAACATATGGCAGTCTGCGGCCTTTCCCTTCACCAAGGAAACACGGAAAGCTGTAAAACTCTAGAACAAAAATTTATTTTTCAAATCGGCACTCTTAATCCTCACGGTATCAACGAACGCTTTTCATTCAACTAATTTATTCCCAAGTTTTCACGTTACCAGGCGCCAGCCAATAGCGAAGCTCCATCTTTCTGTATATAAAGACACACGACGCACAATTCCTTGATTCGCTCCGACGAAGGGCTAACGCTCGAAACGTCAGCACTTGAATCTCTTTACGGTGGCCAATTGACATTATCAACCCAGTTGATAAAACCAAATTATATCAGTTTAGGTTAATTTTCTTCAACAAATCAGGTTCCAGTTTTTAGCATACATGTTTACCGAGTTTTAGTATTCCTTGTGCAAATACTAATTGAAACAGAATTTAGCAGATGTGTCACTTGTCATTTTGTGCGCATCAAAGCAACATTGTCCGATTTGGTATTGTTTTACAAGGAAAAAAGGCCATTCGCCCTTACAGTAGAGACAATGAAGTCCAAAATCCCCTATGAATAGAAGCTATAAACGAGTGGGGTGAATAGGGGTACATGTACATGAATCTGCCAATCCGTGCTATTTTTTGGCCAAATCCATCAATCCTCCACTATTTTCGTTCAAATCTGCATCCACATTCCTTGAAAACTTTCTGTGTAATAGTTTCACTGAAAGGGCTGAGGATGTTGTTTTTGATGGCAATTTTTTCAATAGGTTTCGTTTCATTGCTTCCTTTTTTGACAGTTCTAATGTAAAGCAGTGATTTGGGTCTTCACCAAACAGAAAATGGACAAAACAATAACACTGAGACCAAGACTGAAGACGATCTGAACTTCATGGCATACAGAGTCCGGAATCTGAGCTAAAATTATCAGCTAATCCATGATCCACTACATTTTCCAAATCCGCGAATCTGTTTAAGTTTTCGCTGAGATCCGCAATCAGTGTGCTTTTTAAGGCTAAATCCATTGATCCATGAACCTATTCACACCCCCCCACCTCCTCCCTGGAGTTTGCCTGGGTGCCTTATCAGGGGCCCAGAGTGGAGGATGTTCCCTTTAGTGATGGTTTGTAATAATTATAAGTGTTCTTAATATAGGCAAAATTTAAATCAACAGAAACTCTCACCAGTTACGAGAATTAATTTTTTTTTCCCAAAAAGCTTATCATTTTAATGAAGAGAAGGTCGTCTTAACTCCAGGTACAAGTAGCACATTGAAAGTGAGTCTCTTCAGATTAAAGGGTACTGCTACTCTCTGGTGAAATCATTCAAAATATTTATTTTCCAAAAACCTGAGTAACTGGGCATATTTATTCGTTGTTAGAGTATTTTATTCTTGGTTAGAGTCAAGGTCATGTTGATGTGCAGCTGTGTTTTTAGCAAGAGTTATACATACTATTACCAGTAAATTAGTTAAATTGTTGCTGTGAAGCACTTTGGATTGAAGTTTTCAGAGCATTACAATTTATCAATGTATGTTCTTTAGTTGGCCCGATTTCTAGAGGAGAACTTCTATCTTGCTCCATGTTGAAACACAGCTATTTAGTATGCAGCTCAATAAAGCTTTGAAAAACATCCAAGTGTCTGTTAGTTGTGCCTTTTTCAAAACTTTAAGTGCCTGGCTATTTTTTTTTTTTCTGGTCTTTTCTGTACAACACTGTAACTCACTGAATAATTCATTAAGTGAAATTGAAAAAAATGTCAGTGTGTTATTAATTAGCAATAATTATTGTAACGACTGGTACAGGGTGCTTATCATTTAGCAAAAAATTTGGAAATTTAGGTTTGAAGTCGAATGGAAAGGTAATTTTTTTGCAAATTGTGGGCAACCTGCAGAGGTAGTCCTTATTTTCCATTTGGAATGGGATGCCAAAAATTTCCTTACCATTTAACAAATCTTCTGTTTCCAGCAGAACGGAACGTCTTCTTGGTAAATGGAAGGCACAATCTCCGCCAGTTCGCTAGATTCAGAAAATTGCTTACCATTGTGGAACGTTCTCACCACCCGAATTATTCCTACAAATGGTAAGCACCCAGTCTCGTAAAAATATTGGAACTTTTTGTTAATGCCTATGGTAGAGGTACTTGGAGGGAAAATGCCTCAAGTGGAAAAGACCATTACATTCTGGAAAGAGGGAGGGTGAGACTACACATGTATCTAGTGTTTCTTTTTAAAGGGTTATAAGTTACATTATTTTGGTATTCTATTATAGCTACTTTGACATAATTTGTTGCTCGAACCTCTGGTATCTTTTTCCCCCTCTAAGTATCTCCCTGGGTTTACATGTACAAGAAGATTTTTAATGAAAATAAATAATTTAATGACAGTATAAAAAGTTCTTGGTAAAAGCTTCTTCCTGGTACACCACTTGATGTCCAAAAGCCTGAAAATCAGCCTCTTGCTTTGCATTATGTTCCACATTTCCACTAGAGAAGGAATTAACAAGAATCCAGATATAAACAGAAGATCAATGAAATCCAAATGTTGAATGTTCCAGTTTTTCCTCATTCCATAATTGAAAAGCACTGATCAATAATTGTACTATTATAATTATTCCTAATGTGGATGTGGATCTGTTATTGTTTCTTCCTTTCTTGCTTCATCTTTTTCTTTTCTTCCTTGGCTTTCACCCTATCGTGGTTTGCCTTTAATATCCGGTAAATAAAGAACACTGAAACCAGGAAAAGAAACACAAAATTGCCAGTCAGAGTCAATAATTCCAAGTAGACCACAACACCCACTACTATATGTATGGGGTTGACTCGGTGTAAAAACTTGTGAAATTTTACTTTGATTTGAGGTAGACTATTGTTTTGCTGCTCTATGTTTGAATGTTCGATGTTGTCTTGAGCGTTTTTTGTTTTACATCACTGGTGAGTTTCACAGGTTTTTACACTGAGGATGAGCCATGTTTTGTAGCAATTGTCTCCACAAGTCAATATTTTCACACAATGTTTGAATGTTAAAAATAGACATGCCATCTTACAATAATTACTTGAAAGATGGCAGACACATCTGGGTGTCATAGAACTAGAATTTGTAGTAAAAGGAAGTACCCCTAGAGTTCTGGGCAATAAGGTTCAAGCCAACACTGGAAATATGGCAACTCTTCATTGTGCTTGATTACCCATTCTTGTCATTTTGTCCCTCTCAGGCTACGCCCACAATAAGCCAGGTAAATTTGAAATTTGCCCTCGAAAGCGGATGAAATGTTTTCTTTCCACACTATTGTTTACAAAATGTTTCACCAATGATATTGAAACAATGCCTTGCCAGAAACACTTGGATACAAAGTGCACGCTAGAGCATGCTCACATCACCTGAGCCATTTCAACTGTTACGATGTCAGCTCATTCACAAAGTTCTGGTTTTGCCATCCACACTAATGCACCTAGCCACCCTTTTTGAAATTTATCCACTCCAAGAGCGTTTTCAAAAAGTTCCATTTTTGGTGACCAAAAATGCTATTTTAGTGTGGACGGAAGTCCAAATCCTTTCAATTTTTTCCAGATTAGTGTGGACGTAGCCTTTAAGCCAGCTGGCCCTGAGACATGATTTTATTGGCTAGAATCTAACAAAGGGAGCCTTTACCTTTGTTACGAAAATGGTATTTTAAAATGGCTAATTTGATTGAATTCCCTTTTTTAGATTCTAGCCCAGAGCCAGTTGTTCCTCATACACAGGCCCAGCCGGCTAAGAGGGACATGTACAAGTGGCTCCACAAATGTTTTATACACTTCTTTTCTAGATTTTTTTTTTAATTATTTGAAACAAAGCTCCCAATACCATAAGTCTATATACTGATTTATAAATGCCGTATTACCCCATATTTATTGTCTCTGATCAATGACTTGATTTGTCAATAATAACAAGCAGCTTATCAGAATAAAGAAAATCATTGACAAAGAGGATATTGATGCCAAGCACCAAATTTTTATTGCTAAATGTAATCGTAATCTGTATCGAAAGGCAATACATAAATGCACCTATCAATGTTAAGCCTGAGGGAGGGGGGGTCGGGCATGGGGTGGGGATTTTGACATTTTTTTAAGAGTTAAGTCAAATTCCCCACCCCCGGGACAACATAATTGGTCAAAAGTACCAAAACCTTGCACTTCTCCACTATTAAAAATGGCAGCCATGTCAAAATTCCCGATCAAAATCCCCACCCTGGGGACAAACCTCACAGTCAAAGTCCCGTGGGCAGCCCGACCCCCCCCCCCCCCTCCCTCGGGCTTAACATTGATAGCTGCATAAGTTGGAAACTACTGACCATAACCATTGCTGGTCAACACTTTTAATTAATTGTACACGCCGTTTCGACAGGTGATACTGATACAGAGACTTTACAAGCTGATTAAGCGGACCTTTTTTCAATTTTGTGTTGATATTGATAAAAAGAATGGGCCAAAAATAAAAACACCCCTTACATTGCTAAAACAACAAGTAAAATTTTCCTTTTTATCAAGTGAAATTTAAGCTTACAGTGTGAAGGTAGCTATCCTATTAGTTACTATAATTAATTTGTGGGATAAATTGTTTAAACTTACCTACTACAAGGAACAAAAGAACTCCTGGTATAAGCAGAAGCTTTACGTCTACAGCGAATTTTTCATGGGATTTAGGGTCGCTTAACTCAACCATGTTAGAGAAAACCTCAAACTATACTTCACTTCCTGACCGGCAATGGAACGATCGATCGCTTACGTGGGAAAACCGGAGAGTTTATGGCTTTGTGACCTGGCCTTAATTTTCGTCAAACCACAGGCCACCCAGTATTATGAGTTTCTTTTGGTAGGTTGCAAAGACACGGATCAGCTCAGGCGTTTGACGGTCTTTGACCTGGACCACGCAAATGATCAAAGCCAATTTAAACCAACTGAAGCTAAAGTAAAGTATTCACGTGATGTGGTACATTTTGCAGATGCTAATAGAAACAGGTTTTACCAGAGCATGAATAAATGGTTGGAACTAGCTATTTGGTTTATTCCTTATATATTTAACAAATAAAGAAGCCTAAGCCATGTATTATACTGTCATAAAACACGACGGGCATTTGAGAACACGAGGGAAATACGCCGCGAGTAAAAACAACAAAACAAGCACGATCGATAAACTAAAGCAATTCAGTTTCGCTTCTTCTACTTTCCTCTCGAACTTAAAGCTTCTTCGACAATCTCTGCAGCTTGACTCAGAAACCAGTTGCAAGTTTACTTGTCCCTACCTGACATACCTGATTTGTATGATTTCCCTCGTTATTCTACTACATTGTTTTTTTTTTTCTTATACAAGAACCTATTTTCTAAGACATTGAGGCTGAAATTAGCCAAAATATTAAGAACGTATTAAGAACATTCCTCAGGCTCAGTGTCGATTAAGAACGTTTTTATTTTGAACATTTTGTGAACTTTTGCCACAAAATCTGGTAAATTCATGTTTCGTCGTAAACCTCTATATGATAAATGCTTTTTTAAAGCCAAATTTAACCAGTGTTGGTTGGCGCGACATCTTGCACGTGACATCACAGCAAGTCACGTAGGTATATGACAAACAACTTAAGTGCTACACCGGAGAGGGCGAGGTTTGAAGTTTGCTGAACTTTTGGATTAAGAATTATTTTTTCATTAAAAAATTGATGGTAAAGATGTGTGTTTTTTTTTTGTAGTAGAAAACGAGCAGTTTCGGCCGATTTCCTGCAGAACAAATAGCCATATGCGACGAAAATTCAGAGCTGTAGCAATGCAAGGTATTTGGCTTTAAATGATTCAAAAATTATCACTTCGCCATAACAAGAGATTATTACTATCAAGCGTTCAGACCTGTGAAAGCTGCAGATTTTATCATTGGTGGTGGTTTTCGTACAAATTTGTACGATTGGGCGTTAAGGGGTTAAACATATTGTAAGAACTTAAAACGTTCTCTGGCTAAAAATTTGGTGTAAAATAAGCTTTCGGCTGCCAACCAACAGCCTTTAACAAATGATAAAAATGGCGCTAACGAATGAATATGGTAAAAAAGAGTGGAAAAGTTACATTTATACAATTTCCATTCTGTAATTTGTTTCACACATTTCCCCTATATATTCATTTATTCACGCCATTTTGAAAGCTTATTTTAAACCAAAGAACGTTTTAATTCTTACAACTGAACGTATTTAATTTAGTGCGAAATTTGGGGGTTGTCATTTCCTCAAAACTATTCGACGTCATTGACAGTATGATTCAGAAAAATATAACATTCCATGCACATTTATTGCAGTGCGTGCGTTTCTAGGGGCATTGTACACTGTACATATTATGAATTCTCTCGCAACCTCGTTAGCATTCGTTTATGAAAAGTATTCCAAAGGCCGCTTCTAATAAAATTAAATGACAAATATTTACGTGTTGTCGTTCAGGTAACGTATCATGTGAGGAAACTCAAAGCAAACTGCTTGTTATTTAAGAGAAATGTGTTCTTCCGACCAAGCAAGAAATTCAGACGATATTATAATGGTTGTCACTTTGGAGAATAAAAAAGGTTGGATGAAAGAAAAAGGAAAGGCTTAAGTTATGTGACGTATCCCGTCTTCTTTCAGGTTTACTGAACAGAGATGTATAAAAAGAAAGTTCGAGGTCCGAAGATGTAATCATTCAGGATGGAAGCGACAAGGTCTGTAGCCCATGGACTGTGACGCAAGTTGACCATTGGAAACGACTTCAGTCAGATAAATACTCTGCCATTTAATTCTTGGGATTTCGTCCCATATTCTGCATATTGCTTGACCAAAACTTATGTTGCTGTACCACTAAAACATAAAAGTTTTACCAAAGTACTCTAAATTCATTGGAACACTGAACATTTAACGACATTAAATAAAATGGTTGCTGTAATAAAGCGAAGTGAATTAGTCTAGGGTCGACGTTGAAGTCTTGTTCGTGGAACGTGCATGGTGTTTTTAACAAAAACGAAAAAATGGTTTATATTAATTTTGGTATGTTTCATTTTTCTCCAGCTTGAACGAGAGTGTGGAAAGAGAGTGCAGTTGTTTTGCAGATGACGCTCTTGGAATCTGGTGCAAGTTAAATACTGGAAACATCGTATTTCAGATACGTTCACCGTGTTTCTAGACTCACTTAAAAAGTAGCAATAAGTTGAAGGAGCTCAGTCACGGATGACGCATTTTGAGAAATTGAACTAAGCTTTTCAAATTTGTCAGTTAAAGTCCTTCTCAATCTTCCTCATTAGAAGCTATCCTTGTTTATTCTCAGTATATTACATTTTTGGTGTTTTTCGCAAAAAAAACGTCTCATTGTACACCAAAATGTAAAAAAACGAATTTCGTCAGTTTGGTACCAGGGGCACTCAGTTGAATACTTGTTGTGTATTTTTGTAGTACAAAGCCTTCTTCAAGACCATCACTGAAGTGTGCCAATTTGGATCACTTCATCGTTAATGCAAGAGTTTACCAATGGAATATCAGATATGGTAAATATAAAAAACTGGCACCTGTGTTCCAAACGCCTCAACGTACAGTCAATCTATTCCAAGGTTACAGCAGTCATCGTTTATCTCTTCGATAACGACCACCCCGGCAACTTAAACACTGATCAGCTGGCACACTGACAATACGAAGTAATTCGTCAGTATAAAAAACTCGTTTGACACGCGATTGAAAATCGCTCCAAGTTAAGAGCAACGTCAACGTGCAACATATAGTAAGAAAGACAAGCCGCACTTCCTGTATGGGTTGGAGTGGCAAAAACTGTTGTCCTGGTCACTCGCTTGTAATCACAGGTGTCCCAAACTCGCGATTAGAGAAAAAAAATTGATTTATGTAAACGTATATAACTGAAGTGGAACGTGACTTCCTGATGTTCACCGTGTTTTGTTAGAATTTCGGCCGTTGAGATTCTAAAAGCTATTTAAGACATTGTATAAAGTTTAAAATAACGTGAAATAAAAAGGTTAACTTTTCAATGAATTAAGGAAAATTCATCGGGCTTGTTTTGTTTATCTTTTTCGCGTATTTGATCGCTTTTGGAAAAATTGAGGTTTTTGCCTCGAGTAAAAATTGACATCAAATCTCCCAAAAGCGATGAAATAGGCCAAAGAGACGACACAAACAAAACAAGCCAAATGAATTTTCATTAATTCATAGGAGAAGAAAGCAAAATTAAATTGTTCCTGACCTATTAATTCAACGTTCTTTCAAACTTTATACAATCTCTTTAATAGCGTTCAGAATCTCAAGTTTTTCTCAACGGCCCAAATAGTTTGAGGTTAATTTGGGGCTAAGTGCTACGCCCGGGGGTGGCGGTTTGGGGCTAAGTGCTACGCCCAGAGGGGTTGAGGTTTGGGGCTGAGTGCTACGCCCGGGGGGTTGAGATTTGGGGCTAAGTGCTACGCCCAGGGGGGTGGCGGTTTGGGGCTGAGTGCTACCCCCGGGGGGGTTGAGGTTTGTGGCTGAGTGCTACGCCCGGGGGGTGGCGGTTTGGGGCTGAGTGCTACGCCCGGGGGGGGGGGGGGTGGCGGTTTGGGGCTGAGTGCTACGCCCAGGGGGTGGAGGTTTGGGGCTGAGTGCTACGCCCGGGGGGTGGAGGTTTGGGGCTGAGTGCTACGCCCGGGGGGGTGGAGGTTTGGGGCTGAGTGCTACGCCCGGGGGGGGTGGAGGTTTGGGGCTGAGTGCTACGCCCGGGGGGTGGAGGTTTGGGGCTGAGTGCTACGCCCGGGGGGGTGGAGGTTTGGGGCTGAGTGCTACGCCCGGGGGGGTGAAGGTTTGGGGCTAAGTGCTACGCCCGGGGGGGGTGGAGGTTTGGGGCTGAGTGCTACGCCCGGGGGGTGGAGGTTTGGGGCTGAGTGCTACGCCCGGGGGATGGAGGTTTGGGGCTGAGTGCTACGCCCGGGGGGGTGGAGGTTTGGGGCTGAGTGCTACGCCGGGAGGGTGGAGGTTTGGGGCTGAGTGCTACGCCCGGGGGGTGGAGGTTTGGGGCTGAGTGCTACGCCCGGGGGATGGAGGTTTGGGGCTGAGTGCTACGCCCGGGGGGGTGGAGGTTTGGGGCTGAGTGCTACGCCGGGAGGGTGGAGGTTTGGGGCTGAGTGCTACGCCCGGGGGGGTTGAGGTTTGGGGCTGAGTGCCTCAACCCCAAAATTAGACTTTGTTATATAAGCTGATTCAAAAACGCCAGTGTCGCTGTCGATTTATCGTTCGTCTACATGTCGGGTCCTTCATGTCGCCGTTTCAGGGCCATGTCTCCTTTCGGAATTTACCCCTAACAGGGTCTCGTATATTATACTGTAATAAAACACTCCGTAATTTTTCCCTCGTGTTCTCAAATGCCCGTCGTGTTTTATGACAGTATAATACATGGCTTAGGCTTCTTTATTTGTTTAATAAATTGGATTCTACATTTCATAATCTTTCCATAGTTAACCATGGTTTCACCGAAAATGACGCAAGGCACATACATTGGTGGATCCAGACTTCTTTCATGAAGGGGGGGAGGGGGGAGGATTTTCCGGCCCTTCGGGCCTTAAATTTAAGGTTGGGGCTCAACAGTCACACGGAGTTTATCGCGATTTTTGGTCAGACTTGCCTAAATTTAAACGTCTAGTCAACGTTCAAATAGTTTCTAAATCACTAATTTTATAACATCAAGTGAATTCAGATAGTATGAGATGCAATGGGAAAACTTGAAAACGTCGGCCCGACGTTTTCAAGTTGGCATCAACCTCGATCTAAACCATCCGCCAGGAAAATCATCCATAAACTACGGTGGCTTGTTAGGGCCATTAAAACTACCTCTTTATTTTTGTTCTCGACAGTTAGTAACTGTTGATATACAGTTATTAACTGTCCATCGACACTTACAACTGACGAAAAGGATAACGGTCGATCGACACTTATAACTGTCGATCGACACTTATAACTGTCGATCGACACTTATATCTGTCGATCGACACTTATATCTGTCGATCGACACTTATATCTGTCGATCGAGAGTTATATCTGTCGATCGACACTTATAACTGTCGATCGACACTTATAACTGTCGATCGACACTTATATCTGTCGATCGACACTTATAACTGCGCACCAGGCTCCACGCATCAAACACATGCTGTTGCTTTCAAGATGGCGAACATGGACGAGGTAAGATGATTATATGCTGTAGAATTAGTTGGGCATTGCGAAGGGAGTTAAAACTGTTTGTAATGTTAAATTTACGTTTTCGCCTGCTAAAAGATAAAATGTACAGTTACAGTGGTTGAAAGGGCTTCTGCAAAGAGAATAGGCAAAACTAGGCCTCCACCTCTCTCCCCCACCCCCACTTCAATGTTGAACCCCGCATGGAGTGCGAATGCCAGAGCAATAAGTTGGGGCAAGGGAGTTCAACATTTAGACAGGGGAGGGGGAGGAAGGGCATAAATTTCTGAACGTGCCAACACTTTTGTCCATGGCTGGCTACGTTCCCGCGGCCAGTTCCAGGGTGTCGCTGGGAGATGTGCCACTGGGTGGCTCAGAAATAAAGCCCTTGATTCATATCTAGATAGGAATCCAATTCTATTGTTGTAGGGAAATTGCATCCCTGTTTAATAAACAAGGAGTCGACCCCTAGAAATCGTAGTTACATGGTTACATTTGTGTATTAAAGAAAGCATACCCTTTCTTTTGTTTCAGGTTTGAATTTCGGTGAACTGACAGGAAATGTATTTCTCTCCTGTATTATTTTTGGAAATGCTGTTGATTGCTTTCAGCATTTTAACCAGTAAGGTTTTCTGCGTCACACCCTCTTTATTTGATGTACAGAGTTCAATGGATCGAGACTCCCTAGTTGAAGGCTACTTTCGTTTAGGGATAAATTACGTAGAAATCCTAGCCTTTTTAATCATGTGTCATGGAATCAATTTAAGTATGAGACAGTTAAAGAGGATCTTACGCGAACGAGGTCTTACAAGAAGGAAGCAACAAAGCTCTGTGAATGCAATTGTTGATGCGATAGAAAATGAGCTAGACGGAAGCGGCCGCTTAATTGGTTACCGATTAATGCACCAAAAACTTGGTTTGTCCTAGGGTCTCGTTGTTGATAGGGAAACGGTGAGGGTTGTGATGAAAGCATTAGATCCTGAAGGAGTGGAGAGAAGGTCGCGACACCGTCTTGTTCGACGCAAATACCACGCTGGTGGACCGAACGTTATCTGGCATATTGATGGGTATGATAAGCTTAAGCCCTTTGGCTTTTGCATTCACGGGGCTATTGACGGTTTTAGTCGACGTATTATGTGGCTTGAAGTGGATCACTCCAATAATAACCCGTATACCATAGCAAATTACTTTTTAAAGTGCGTTCGTCGCATCGGAGGAACCCCAACAATCCTTAGAAGTGATTGTGGTACTGAAAATTGCTACGTCGCAGCTATCCAACGTTTCTTTAGGGAAGATCATGACGACCCGCTAGCCGGAGACAGTAGTTTTATGTACGGCCGTTCTGTTTCCAATCAAAGAATAGAGGCGTGGTGGAGTACTTTGAGGAAAATGGATACTGACTTCTGGATAAATTATTTCAAGGATTTAAGGGAGATAGGTTTATACAGTGATGACAATGTTTTACACGTAAACTGCCTCAAGTTTTGCTTCATGCCTTTAATAAGAGAAGAATTGCATCGTTGCGCAGAGTTATGGAATTTACATCGAATACGACCTCAGTCTTCAAACCTTGATTCCCCGTCAGGTCGACCAGATGTCTTGTACTTTTTACCGGAACTAAATGGAAAGGTAAATCATGCTCATGATGTCACTTTGGATGACATCGAACTGGCAGAGGAAGTTTTCTGTGCCCAGGATAGAGTGGGCAGTGACAATAATTCTTTCAAAGTGTTTGAAGAGTTAGCCAAGATGATAATGGAGGATGAGAGCCTCAGTACCCCAAGCAATCCAGATGAGGCTTTGCAACTGTATATAGATCTTCTTAAACATATCGAGGACATCATGTAAACCAAATTGTATTACCCACGTTTTTGTCATGTTCATACAAATGACGGCATGCTGACCGTCATTGCAAGTACTATCTCTTGTCATTGGTGCTGGCTGCGTTCTTTTATAATTAAGGGGGATGGCCCTTAACTACAAAATGGTTGCTTCTTTAGTATCTTGGGCTTAGTTTTTGGCCATATTTGTTCGATTGGAGGTTTCGTTCACTTTCGGTGGTCATGAACATATGGGTAAGTCATGTGACCAGAACTCAAAAACCCTCAAAGGCTACACGTTACATCTTCCTCCGCTGAAACCAATCTCAACGAATCTGTAGAATGGTTTTGTTAAGATCCGCGTTACTAAAAGGGTTATGAGGTCATAAAGTTTTGTGACTTCATAGCTTTTTCAATATCGATCGTATATTTGAACAAATCCATACTTCAGTTTTTGCATCCGAGTGTACTCTATCCTTTGGCTTTTGTTCTATCGGAGAAAAATCGAAGCTGTGTGAGTTTTAAGGGTTTTTGCGTTCTGTTTACGTCACGTAAGTTACCAAATATGGTCACGGGTAACCGTAGAGTGAAGGCATCCCTCTAAAAGAACAAACCTGGCCCAAAACTAAACTTAGGACATTATGGGAACCCAAGATTTGACGGATAGAAGTCATCCACAGCAACCATTTTATGTATAAGTGTCTCTCTCCTTTAGCCATTTGCTGTTGACGTTATATATTGGCTATTCCGGTCTTGATTGCACCGATACCCAAACTAGCTACGTTGTGTATGTCGTGATACAATTATGGCCCAGCTATCTAATTTTGAGGGAACAATTACAGTCAACTCGCGCCTTGCAGACACTCCACTATTACGGACTCGCTATTACGGGCAAAATTCAGATTCCCGGCAAGAGGTTGAACTGAAAATGAATCCCGGTAGTACGGACTCTCGTCATTACGGCCGTTAACGACGTCCCGAGGGTGTCTGCCATAACGAGAGTTGACTGTAATGTTAATTAACTTTTCCCTGATTTAGTTGAGTTCATATCATTGTTAAAATCAATATTCCACATGTCTTGAGGTTTAAAATGAAAAAAGAAAACACTTTATTTTTCTTTAATAAACTTAATTAACTGTAACAAGGCTTAACAGTGCATAACCCAACAGTGCATGTCACTAAAAACGTAAAATAAACTTAAAATACTTAATTACTACTTTATTACTTCATGATCACTACTATCTGAGAAGGCTTGCTCATACACATGATGCTGATCATGACCCTCTAGTATTGGAGTGGAAGCAAAGGCAGGCTGAAGAGGCATGGGATCATCTTTATCATGATCTTTGAGGTTGCAATCTTGTTCATGCTGCTTTGGAGTAAAAGCTGACTGAGCTGGGACCTGCACTAGATCATCTGTTCCACTGCCAGTTACTCTTGTTTTGCATTTAGACAATAGATACAGCCGTGGCTTTGACAACTTGTTGATGCTAATGTAATTTCCCAGTGTGAAACCATCCTCCGAAATTACTTCTCCCTGGAAATTTCCAAGGAAAAACTGCATCTCTGATGATTTCCCTCTCGTACTATTTCCATTTGGAAAAAACAGGTCAATGAGAATTGTCAGGATTTCATCTTGGTTCGCTGTTGTTGCTATCGCCATCTCACGTTGGCCTCCACCAGTACTTTCTCGTACCATGATAAAACGCTTTGCCTCCTGGCTAAAATGTTGCCAAGCAAGCTTGACCTTTCTTGTTTTGATCTTCAAGGCTGCTGCTTGCAAGACTTTTGCCTTTTTTTCCTTGACGGTGGTGGTAACATTTGTGCCACCCACTTTTTTTGTTCCTAACACTAGTTTTTCAATGAGCATTTTCTTCCTCTGTTCTCTGGAGTCTTCCTTAGTAGGTGAAGGTCCCTTGCTAAGTTCATCAGAAACGAATGCTTTTAGGGCAAAAATGTCTCCTTGAGCAACTAGGCCAAGTTGTCTTAGATTTTCTTCTGTTGCAAACGATATGGCTCTTTCATCCATCTAATGAGATTAAGGTATGTATAATTTAACTATTGTTGGATGGTAGTTGAACAATAATGGGTTTTTGGGAGAGACAAAACCTGGATCCCTGGTCCATGGACCCCCTATATTTTTTCAAAAATTCAATAAAAAGGCCAAAAAATGAATTGACACTCATTTCATTATGGGCTGACAGGGTTGATTACCATCCAGCAAAAATAGGGGGTAACTCTGGTAAAACATTATTTCCAGGGTAGTCCCCAGAGGCTTGGAAAAACTACAGTATTTTAAACATTTTAAAAATAACATAAATAAGAATAAAATCCACATTTTTTTTTTTTAAAGTAAAACTGGCCAACTAAAAATACCATAAATACAAAATGGTACTACAGTCGAACCTCGATTATCCGGACCCTGATTATCCGGACTTTTTCTCTGGTCCCGTTTTTTCTATGCATATTAATGATCTTTGATCTTAAAAACTTAAAGAGGAAAATATAAAGAAATTATATTAAAGGAAAAGTGTGTTTCAAGTGTTTAAAACAGCATATTTATTTTCTTGTCAACACATTTTGTGTTTTTTTGTCCATGATTTCAGAGAAAAAGCTTCTATTGAGATAAAGAAGACCAACTACTTGAATTAATAACACAATACCTATTCTGTAAAAAAATAAGCAAATAGCAATGTGCAATCTATGACAATCACCTTTTCCTCCCGTATTTTAGTTATAACGCTGTCGTCAACTCCCCTTTTCATGAGGAATTTACAAACCTACAAGAGAAGAAAATTGATTAGCTCTCTTGTCAAAAGTAAAATTGTTGTCGATTTAAACGACCGCTCAGTATGGCTACTCTATTCTTAACAAAAACGCATACGTGAATAGTAACCAAAGTCAAAACGAGAAAGAAACGAAAGCAAGCAACACGCAACAGCGCCAACGAAACATCGAAGACCATCGAATACAGTAGGTTGGTCGAACTCTGCTCGTTTGCTTGTTGGGGAAAGCTCTTTAAACCTTTGAAACTGCATATTGTAATGCTTCTAACAGGTAGAAATGCGAATATTATATTATAAACAGATTTTATAACTATAATCTCCGTAATCTTACCTCTTCCGTCATGTCCGTCGCGTTCGCCATCTTGGAAAGCAGCAGCACGTGTTTGATGCGCAAAGCCTGGTGCCTAGTTGTAAGTGTAGCTATAAGTGTCGATCGACAGATATAACTGTCGATCGACAGATATAACTGTCGATCGACAGATATAAGTGTCGATCGACAGTTATAAGTGTCGATAGACAGTTATAAGTGTCGATCGACAGTTATAAGTGTCGATCGACAGTTATAAGTGTCGATCGACCGTTATCCTTTTCGTCAGTTGTAAGTGTCGATGGACAGTTAATAACTGTATATCGACAGTTACTAACTGTCGAGAACAAAAATAAAGAGGTAGTTTTAATGGCCCTTACAAGCCACCGTAATAAACAGTTTCAATACATTACGATTTTTTTATCATTATCATTCAGCTTTGGATTTTCGAAATCTGTAACTCGCCCCATTTCCCTGCGCAACCCCGGAACGGCCGAGAGCTGCGAGCAAATTTCTTTCGGAGCACCTGGGCTGACATTATGGCAGAAGCTAAAATTTTTAGTTCGGGGGAAGACTGCAAGTCGTCATGGAGAGGTGCAGGAGCAAACTACGACGAAACCGACGAGCATTTGGAAATCATGGGTAAACCGGTGATGGAGAGATGGGAAACCCCGTTCATGCATAAACTGGCGTCAATAGCTGCCTCGAAAGGTGGTCGAGTTCTCGAACTTGGCTTTGGAATGGCAATTTCCGCGACGAAAATTCAGTCCTTTCCTGTGGACGAACATGTCATAGTTGAATGCAACGACGGCGTCTTCAAACGACTGCAAGCGTTTGCTAAAGTAACCAAACAAAAAGTTACTCCGTTGAAAGGTCAGCTTTAGCTTTATTAAGGTTAAGGTCGCACATTCCAGCACTTATACTTTGTTGGGTCAGTACTAACGCTCTTTGTCAGTTCATGTTACAACAAGAGTATCAAACAAATTTCCAATCATTGGTGAAAATTGTGATTATTTTCTGGACATAGCAACCTTTTTACCCTGAAATTTAGCTTTAAGTGCTTATAACTCAAAAACAAGCTCGGTTACCGCCATTCGCCAAGATAAAACCTTTTGTGAATTTTAAAAAAATTCCTAGGAGTGGTTTCAGAGCCGTGTGCGACAAATGCAGACTGTAGACTTGCAGACTGGCACTCAGGTTAGCCTGAATATCACTCTGGTTAGGCTAAATAACGGTAGGGTTAGCCTGCTTGTGGTTAGTTCTCAATAATGTGACTGTGTGATGCAGTTAAGAGCTATATGGCTGTGTGCATGTCATCATTTGACTGAGTAACCGTGCGATGCAGTTTCAGTCAAAACCCACATTTGACCCTTGCTCGCCATAGAGTCTCCAGTAGCTCAGTGGTTAGAGCATCCGACTAGATCATGGAGGGTCGTTAGTTCATATCCCATCTGGGACTCAGATTTTTTCTGAGTTTCTGTTGATGCCATTTAAATGTTGATTTATTTCTTTCATTGCTCTCTTGGAGGTTGGTTGGTTGCATCCTCAATATGCTTTAATGTGACTGCATGATGCAGTTAAGAGCTATATGGCTGTGTGCATGTCATCATTTGACTGAGTAACCACGCGATGCAGTTCCAGTCAAAACCCACATTTGACCCTTGCTTGCCATACAGTCTCCAGTAGCTCAGTGGTTAAAGCATCTGACTAGATCACGGAGGGTTGTGGGTTCAAATGCGATCTGTTGATGCCATTTAAAGGTTGATTTATTTCTTTCATAACATCATATTTGCCTTAAAAAATTCTGCAAGTCTGCAGTGTGCATTTGTTGCACACCGGTTTCAGAACCACCTTAAATTTTTGCACACTAAAACCTCTTTCAAAACATTTTCAGACAAAAACCCCAAGGGATTCAACCACCCCAAGGGATTCCATTGATAGAAGATCTGGTCAGTCAAAAAACACAATGGTGGTAATATGCACTGTGTGCTTGTGGTTAGTTCCACTCATGTTTGTTCACGGTAAGTTACATTTATGTTTATTTGCAGTTAGTTTCACTCAACCTTTTTTGCAGTTAGCTTTTAATTGCTTGAAATAGCCAAATACAATTATGCTGTCCTTTCCAACAATTAAAGGTATAACCACAAGCAAGTGTGAGTGCAAATAATGGCAAGTAAACATGAATGAAACTAACCACAAGCAAATATTAGTTAAACAAACCGCAAGTGATCATGGGTGGAATAGACCACAAGCAAACATTAATGAAACTGACTGCAAGAAAACATGAGTGCATTCAGCACTTGGTGTTCTGCAAACTACCCCTGCCACCAATAAAGAGACGTATAGTGGTAGTGAGCAATTCAATTTCATACTCTGTGTTAAAGGGATACTGTCATGCCTGACATATCATATTTTAGTAAGCATGGCCTGTAGCTTGCTGTAATCATGCTTTATTGTCTTGCAATAGGAGGAGAAAAATGCTAAAAGTGTGAAAGCAAAGAAATATTAACTAAGAAGAAAAAATAACTATTAAAAGATTCAAAATTTCACCAGAATGTCAGCTTTGATTTCTGGACATCCTGTCCAGAAATCAATTTGATGAATTCCAATCCACTTGCATCCTTGTAATCCTGTACTACTTCCCCGAAATTATACCTGTTCTATCTTGTTCTGTGGAATCTTTTTATCAAGTTTATTCATGTATTTGGTGGCATTTGACACAACAATATGAAAATTAGAACATAAACATTTCTATAATCAGGCATGACATTGCCCCTTTAAGCCCTGTAAAACGTAATGGTTACCAAGAGGACCAAAAGGAGATCAAAGGGCAGGAATATAAATACTTTAAAACTTTTTTTTTTTGCCATGACAATGTGCAGGATTGTGGGAAGAAGTGGTTCCTAGACTAGATGACGGTTCATTTGATGGCATCATTTATGACACATATCCACTGACAGAGGAGACATGGCACACACATCAGTTCCTGTTTATCAAGGATCATGCATTCCGACTCCTCAAACCAGGTGGGGTGCTAACATATTGTAACCTGACTTCATGGGGAGAGTTGCTTAAGACAAAATATGATGACATTGAGAAGATGTTTGAGGAAACGCAAGTCCCAGAGTTAATGAAAAGTGGATTCCTAATAGAGAACATATCAACGGAAGTCATTGAGGTTGATGTGCCTCCTGATTGCCGCTACTACAGCCACAAGAAAATGATTGCTCCTACTATTGTAAAGCAGTAGAAAATTCTACTTTTGTATTTACATAAATTGGCCAAGTGTATTTAAAATGTATTTTACTTGGAATTTGTATAACAAAAGGACTGTTTTATGACATAGGGAATTAAACTTTCAAATCATATTTAAAACAGTTTAAGTGAATGATATTAGGAAACACTTTTTGAGTTTTGTGCACAAATAAAAGGTTTTGAAGATTTTAAAAGATTTGTTGATGAGGAACATACAGATGCCTCATTGTTTGGTTGATTAAGTTTTTATGAGTTAACGAGTCATTGAGTCAATGAGTCAATGATGTTGCCCTTACTAACAAGTGAAAGCTAATCACAAGCAAACTAGCCTGTGAACAGGTTCCAGCTAGATGGGGATTGATGGGCTCCTACTTTGCCTCATCCTCACCAGAGTACCTGTTCTCAGGCTACAAGCAAACTGGAGTGGAACTCACTGCAAAGGACAAGAAGATGTGCTTCTTAGCTGGGCTCTGATTTGTTTACAGTCAAACCGTGATTCATTAGAAATATAATTTGGTTTTATCAACTGGGTTGATAATGTCAATTGGCCACCGTAAAGAGATTCAAGAGCTGACGTTTCGAGCGTTAGCCCTTCGCCTTTCGCTCCGACGAAGGGCTAACGCTCGAAACGTCAGCACTTGAATCTCTTTACGGTGGCCAATTGACATTATCAACCCAGTTGATAAAACCAAATTATATTGTTATACTTCCCACCGACGCAGCACCACAGTTTCTTTAGAAACTTACCCCCTCTATTCATTAGAAATAACCTACTTTGTGCAAAAAATCACCTTTACTCATGACTCGTTACACAAACAGGGGACCTCCTCTGACCTGAGCAAGCAGTTCTTCCTTTTCAGGCATATAACAGGGTTTGTACCCCTTTTCACAGACAGGACTCGTATTGAATTTTTGAGGACTCCAAAATTCACATTAAACCCTTTTTCTTCCAAGATCCCAATATGAATTCTCCCTACTGTAAGCCTCGCATTTCTTATAAAGTTAGTTCAGAAAAATTCATTTTTTGAGTTTAACAGATTTCCAGGACTTTCCATGACCTGTAATCTTTTATCAGGACTTTCCAGTCCTGGAAAATGCCATAAAATTTCAGGACTTTCCAGGTTTAACAGGACCCATACGAACCCTGATATAAGACATTTGGAGAGGAGGAATCTACTTGGAAAAATTGGTACAGGATGAAGTGCTTTCTCTGACCTCACACAGCAGATTTCTCTCCATCTCCTTTGGAAAATTTGGAAGAGTATCAATTTTGTCCCACGTCATTTGGATTACAGAATTTTAGAAGTTGTTTTGTATGCATGCACTCTTCGTCTTTCTTATTCTGTGGTGCTGCTAAAATCCTAATAAGTGAATGAAACATTTTAGAAGGTATTTGAACATAGTTAATAGAGGGGAATGGTTATGAAGCCCGCCAAAGTTATTTGTTGTGTTTTTGTTCACTGTTTTGGGGGTTGCTCTGGAAAAAAGCAATGGACGTTTGCGTATTTACCAATACAAACATTGCTAGTACGTAAGCTAAATTTGTAATTCATCTAAATTTATAATTTAGCCACATACGCTGACCAAAAACGCTGATCTTTCGCACATAGAACGAAGGATTATCTACCTTTCTTCAAAATAAAAAATCTTATTTTATTATTTTATTGTTTGACCCAAACTCATCCCGTAATATTTCATTGCAGCTCTTGCTTATTTGCCTATTCTCGGCCACCCTGTTCGCAATCAACAGAAATATTTGTTTACAATTATTTTTCGAATTAAGTCAATCGAACATCGCTGAGCACATGGAAAGCAGAAGTTGTTTGAAAGTTTATTGTAGCACGGATTCCATGACTTCAAGGGAGCTGAAATCACATAGAAACGAACACGCCGTTCGCGGTAGGCCCACGCGAAAGGACGTTGAGCATGATCGTAACGGGTTAGTCCGCATGTCTTTAATACGAGAGATCGATCAATTTACGAGCGAACATTTATGAGTGATCCGTTTACATGTCAATAAACAAAAGTTGAAATACACGAGTTTCAAAGTGCAAAGTTATAACTTTGCTGGGGTGGTCTGTCAATCATAGAATACATTTTATTGTCTATTCAATCCAAGTCAGCGGAAGTCAGAGGCTCCAACTATCTCTGTATTTCAATTTTACGAACCAGAAATGATATGGAAACTACTATAAATATGCAAATTCACAGGCAACCATTCGATCTTGTCACATACATGTAGGTATAAAACACTTTCATCGCTGTACATAAGGTGACACAGAGTTATCGCGGTTTTGTAATTAATCTATATTTATACATAAAAATCAAGTTTCAGTGAAAAAGAGCAGCCCGAGTGCACGCAGTCATGCGTCTAGTTTTATAAGAATTAGGTGCGCTTGAAGTCACAGCAAAATTTACTTAGTTTATGACTCCCTGAGCTTTCTCCACAAGATGACATAATTTTTGCCTATGATGTCATCTGAGGTCATTAGGGCCGCCATCTTGAAATTGATGCACAATTAAGACAACATGTTAATGTATTGTAAAAATGCGCGAATTTCGCTAACTTGCTGAAGAAAACTAAAGAAAATGAAGAATTATGCAAAACAGTTGATATTTGGTGAAAACCGGGTATTAAAAATAAAGCCCGCAAAGATTCCATGGCTAGCATACAGGGCTTTTGTCTAATGTGACATGATTCTCCTTGGAGAAAATATTATAATGTTTGGTAGATAAAGCAAGAGATAAAAGCCCGAAGTCCATGCATGGTCATTACATTTTGGAATGTGAATCAAATGTTGAAATCTTTGTGTCAGTTTTGAACTTACGTGATTCGAATTTCCATGCAAAATCATCAGTTTATAATAACAACAACAGCTTATTTTAGATAAATAGCTCCAAACTAATGTCGAGGTATTTGAAGATTTTGTCTCTTTTTGGTGATATTAACTTGCTCTTATTTCACAACTGTAAGAGATGTGTTCCGTGTAACCTTCAAAATTCTGTTTAAATTATTGTCAGAAGTTACAAAGAGGAATATTATACTACGTTTCTTTCAAATTGGCAAATTGTGTTCACGCGTGACGTGCATGGATGACTGAAAATGATCACGTTTTATTCACTTGAACAAACAGCCTTCACATACAATCCAGAATATCTGCCCACATTTCGACACAATTATTTGCGATAATTTACATGAAAGACAAATAATACTATTCTTAAATCCAAGAGCTTAGTTAAAGACAATTGAACAACAGATCAAATTGACTTACAGTATATTGCTTTATTAGATGACTTTCTTTATTTTTAATTACAATCAGTTGAAGAATAAAATTATTGTAAACTTCTGCAAGTCAGGTCAGTCAGGGTTTGGGGAAAAATTACAAAGGCATGACACACACTTTTTTCTAAAGAACTTTAATAAAAAAGTGCTACTAAATTATTTCCTAGCTTATATCATAGTCTACTAGCTACGATTTCCTCAACCAAACTGTTTTTGGTCTTCTCTCCTCCATACTGCAATTTGTTTCCAATAGCACATTCCCTTTGCAATTTTTGACTGAATTCTGCAATTCGATAATTAGGAAACCTTGCAAGACCCTTGTCAGGGCTCATCTCATCACACGGACAGCTGTCTAAATTTTCTAAACTGTTTCCAAACTTAACATTATTTAAGGACGTTCGCGCAAAATTTTTCTACGATTGATTTTTTTTTCTGAAACTCTCACTACAGTAAGATAATGAGTAACTGATGTCAGAAATGTAAAACAAATTGGGGGTCACCGACTTCGTTTTGGAGATAACATGCCCAGAAGAACACCCTAAATCTGAAAAATCGCGCTTCGTTAGCGAATACGGCTAGTGTCTGTAAACACCAAAATATTGCAAATAAATCTTTGAAATTAACGTGTCTCTGCCAAATGTTGTTTAAACGGACCTATAAAGAGAATTTATTCAATTGATAAATTCGCATTTAGCGACCACATTTGCACTCGCCTAACAGCCGCAAGATGGCCGGATTCGATGTCCTGTGGGCAGAAAACCTTAAAATTTTTAATCTTCCCACATTGATTTTTTGTTCATTTTTTGACAATCTGCGGAGAATTGTAAATAAAATTAGTTCATGGAAAAAAGCAGGGGTCACCCTACCAGCAAAGGTACGAAACGGCTTCTGACCCTTTGTTTTTTCTCAGCGCGCGCGCGCTCGATGGATGACGTGGCGTGACGAATTCCGTGCGCAGTAAAGATGCGCAGAAACAATTAGCGCGAACGTCCTTAAGCTTATAAATTCCTTTGAAATAAATGCAATACTTAATATAGTCTACTAGATACTTCTTACAAGTTTTGTACATTGCTACCATTGCAGTTAGCACCTTGGGCACTTGTCTTAAAAGGAAGGTGACTTTCAGAAAATGGGTGCTTCATGTTGGACTCGGACCTTATTTTGTTTCTTTTTGCTTTAGTTTAATAACTGTCAACTGAAATTCCATCAACAACAAACCTCGAACTTGGCTAAATTTCTAGTGGATGAGAAAACTAAATCTTGAAAAAGGCAAAACAAATTTTTCACACCTCAAAACAACCACAGCAATGATTTATGTTATGGTTTGTTTGTCATTTGAACTTATTCTACTTTGAATAAAGCATGGGACAGTGGAACGCCACCTGATGGCAAATTTCCTGTGATCCAAACTACTACTATTGCTCCATGGCCAACTACAACAACTGCTACCCCCCTAATGCACCCCCACCCCACCCTAAACTCCACCCCATATCAAAAACAAAATCTACAGCCCCACGTTTGAATACAATGAAATAATTGAAAAAATCAAATTAAAAAATATATAATTCTCCTTTAGCCTGGGTCTCCTCCTGTGCTATAGTACAATACAGTCATTTTCGCTGCTTATATTTCATGTCCAGCACAGCACAACATAATTTTCTCCCTTTACGCAAAGTAAAATTTAGAACACTACAGAAACAAAAAAACTCTAGCTTAGAAACCTGAAGTTGATTTCCAGGCTGCCAATACATTATGACTGTTTCTTACGGATTTGAAATAAATAATGTGACCAATCTAAATCGGCACGATGGCTTAAGCTGTCTAACTTTTATCAATTAGCACTCAAGAGGTCTTGACATCCCAAATAACACGAACTGACCTTACAAACTGTAATCCCATAGTTTGACATAATATCAGTTTCATAAGCCACTCATTATTTCCGTGCTACATGATAGCATCTACACTATACGTGTATGACAAACTTTAAATGAACATCATCTCAATAATAATTATATTTATTTGCGATATAGTATTGACAGAAAACCTACCACCTATTTATTTGAGCCATGCTAGAATCAGTTCATTAATTTTTCCTCCACGATATTTAATTTACAATTTTTCACTGATTTGTTTCAAGACTTGATCAAGTACTTTGGGGCCTGGAAATCAAATGATGTATAGAACAACAGATAACCAGCTGAGGTCTGAAAAGGAAAAAAAATGATTTTCTTAGAGCAATACATGAAAGGAAAACAAATTAAAGGCAATTCAGTAGGTACAGTATATGGTTACAACATTACATCTCTCACATTTAAATAAAACGTCATCATCTCTCACTACAAATCTTCTGAAAGTTGAAACAATGTTACTCAATTCCAACAGGTAAGCCTGTAGTACATGACAATATAACCTTAACAACTAACTTTCTTGACAAGAAACAGGCATCATACACTAAATGTAAATAATTAGTTCCTTCCTTCCTACCAGTTTGGTTCAGATTAAGGTTTTTTGAGACAAATGTGAGCCACATTTCTTGATATAACCATAAATTAGAGTATGTTATGACAAGATGGGTAATTGCACTGTGAAATATAACTTCTCAAACTCATTAATAATTCATCACGTTAAAACAAAGGAAATCAGAACCGTAACCGTGGTTTGGAAATGTGATCTTAATTAGCATAGATTTTTACGATTTTATTTCTTCGTTTTCACCGTAGTTTTAGTTTCGATTGAGAAGATAGATCAAACACTCGCGACAGTGTTTCATCGGCTATCCAAACACCTCGAAGTTCATTAAAAATACTCCGCTGCGCGTCGTATTTTCAACTCTCTTCTCGGTGTTTGGATATCCCGATGAAACACTGTCGCTCGTGTTTGATCTATTACAAGACAAACGCATGACAGACATACCACTACATCCCTTGGCGACATCTCGGTGACATACTGGTCATCAAACTTGTACCACTTCCTATCATAAACACTCTTGCAGAATGCTGTGTAGTGTCCACCATGCATGGTCCCATAGTGATTGGACACGGCATGCAAATTGTAACGTGTTGTAGACTTTGGACCCACTACAGAGCTGGACATGTCCAGCTGTGACATAGGGAAGGACACACTTGTTTGAAGTTTCTGACGCCACATCCCGTCATATTGAAACCTACAGAAAAATTAACAAAATCACTATGATGTGGGCGTGGTGAAGTAGCAGTGTTACATACAAATGTGACTCTCTAAAAGTACCACTCAAAAGTGCTGCATCTTAGTATATTCAGACATAGATTTCAGCAATAGTAATCAGCGATTAGGAGAATGCGTTTGACTAAAGAGCAGGGGAAAGGGGGGAGAATTTTATGGCTGTAACCATTTCTTTTACTGTTTTCTTTTTTTCAATGTTTAGGGATCCGTTTTAACCCATTGACTTCTGAAGGGTTTTAGCACACATCCACCACTAAATACCTGGGCTCTTTTTTGACATTTAATGGAAGCACACAAGTGGAAAAAATCAACATGCGCAGTAAATCCAGGCAAATAATTATTTTCTGAAGTAAACTTATATTCCAGCAAGACTTGCTGAAAGAAAAAATATGAATTAAAGTAACTTATCAGCTGTGATAAATGTATAGACACCAAACCAGATTTGAAACCAGCCATAAAATTCTCTCCACTCCGCACGTAATTTTAGAAGCTTGCAAAAACACAGAAACTTCGTACAAAATCTCAACAAAAAGGTAGGTTTCATTCTGTATAACTAACACTGCCGATGGTTTAACAGTACTATGGTGTTTTCTTGGTGACGAAAACCTGTAATTCAAAACAACAATCGTAGCCTTTTTTACTTAAGTCACGCAACACTCAATACGGCTGCGAAGGAGACCACTACAAAAAATGCAGATTTCCTTCCACAAAATGAACACTAGCAATGCTTTCTATGCTTTTCTTACTTCAAATTAATGATAATAATAATAATAATGATAATAATAATAATAATTTATTAACAGATCCACCGGGTGGCTCTTCCCTGTTAAATTACATTAATTACAATTACAAAATATATCGAATTAAGTTATTTACAAAATTATGCAATAAAAGCAGGATTAACACAATCCAAATTACAGTAAAACTTACTAATTGTGCCTTACTCTGTTTCTTAAAAAGTTCCTTGAAAGTCTTAAAAAGGTTATGTAATCTTTACAGTTTCTAATAGTTTCTGGTAAAAACATTCCTTTGTATTTTCAGAAACACTGCGGTATTGTGAATCTTTCAATAAGACTCAAAACAAAGCAGTATAAAAAGACAACGAAGAAGCAAATTCGCTGCCATATGCATATCAGTTAACACCACTTGTGTCTCAAATCTGTTCATGAACTTAAGAATGAAATAGATGATAAAAATTGTATTAGCAAACTTCAAAATAGAGAAAATTTCAAAGCCATGCAGTTGTACATGCAAGAGTTACACTTATTTATTCACAAGTACGCTAGAGCAAAATATTTATTTTAGCGACAGCCTTTGCACACTTATACACTCAATGGTTTTACCAATTGTTCTAAAAAATCCGTTGACATTTGAAACAGTACTGTATATTATAGCTGTGCACTATCTGGGAATGATGCACTTAGGAAGTTTTGAGCGCACTCAAGAAGAAAAAATGGAACTCCATAGTGCATGCTATAAATCAAAGCAGGTGAAAGTGAAGTTGTTCGTGGTTACCGTTTGAGATGTACCACAAGGAGAGCTGGTAGCCTCCAGATCTGAATTGTTTTACTGGCTTCCCTTCTTTGTTTGCACCTTGGACAAAACCTGCCACAAAAAATAACGCAAAGAAAAAACCTGTCACTGAAGAAGTTGTAACTAACATTATGTAGATCAACATGGCCCCAACAACAATCATTCCCTTATATCCTTTCAAAGATTAACCTGACTGGGTAAGCCAATATTTCAAATCAGATTTCTTCACTCACCATTTGTCATCTCCTGACATCTTTTCAGGTTTTGTAAACAAGGCCAGGCAGTCCTGCAATAAAAAATCTTATAGTAAACAATAATACAATATTTACAAAATTTACTTGTCCTTGGACATAATAATATTATTGTGTTCTTGGGCAAGACTTTTTACTCTCACAGTGCCTCTCTTCACCCAGGTGTATAAATGGGTACCGGCGAATTTACTGCTGGGGGTAACCCTGTGATGGACTAGCATCCCATCCAGGGGGGAGTAGAAATACTCTCTGTCACTTCATGCTAAGAAAACTGGGATAAGCTCCAGCCTGATGGGTCACTAGGCCTGAATGCAGACTTTACCTGGACATAATAATTATTTGCTGATCTGGTTTTGTTAAACTTAACCCAACAAAACTGTTTGCATCAGTGTTGGTGGACAAATGTATGTGTATATTGTTCTACCAATTGAACCTTGTTGTTCTCAATAATTATTTAACTGTTCAAATACCTCGAGCGTACAACGACTTGTATTTGATGGCAATGGAAGTGTAAGGTTGGAAAAAGTGTCAAAAGTCCTGGACTCTTTGTGACAAACCATACATCTAACACTCGACATGAACAAACCCTGAAATTGCAGAATGAGTAGATTGGTCTAACGGTCTAACCACACTATATCAATAGCCGAATTTTATATATATTGGACCACACCTGTGACAAAAGCAAGATAAAAAATCGACCACACCTGCGACAAAAGCGAGATAAGTATATTTTGAAAATTCAGACCGTCAGTTACCAATGCCAAGTGCCACCTGCTTGTCTCTATGCGGACAAATCTTCAAAAAGGCCATCGTCCTGCATCAGAGCAGGATGTTTCATGAACAATAATTAATAAACATTAATTTTAATTTATTGGTTACAGTGATAAAAGTCCAGTGGTCTAATCACAACACTTTCACATAAATAATCATAATCAGCATTGAAAAGCAGTTTAGATGCCATCTTACATCAAACAACTCCACCATAACTGATTCATTTCTTTTCTTGTGGTTTTCCCAAGCAATCTTGGCAGCTGTTTGAGGGTCGAGATCATCAGCTGGTGCCTTAAGATATGGCTTGTCTTTCACCTACAGGATACAACACTACTCTTTAACTCAAGGTAGGTACTGTAGAAGCAACCTGGGTATAACCTATTATAGAGAACCATGCCATGCAAGGCAAATGGAAAATACCGGCAAATCCATCTATAAATGCCTGTTAGTGCAGACAGATTTCGAGCTGTTGTTTTGTGCTGCTAAATGTTTAATGACATGGTTCACTAGCTGTTCTAGTCACAAGTGCCATGAAAGTCAGAGTCAAGGAGCAGTTGCGCTGTCTGCTACACGCTGTACAAGCTTCGGAGGGACCCTGTATTTGCATGTGTCACCATGATCACAACAAGCTACCCAATAATCTAAAATGTCCCTACCTCACCTCACCAAAGCCATGGACAAAAGAGCTTCTACATCCAGGGATAAGATTGTAGAATAATGACACCTACAGGTACTGTTAGCAGCTGATTGACATGAATGGAATCTATGCCTTACAAGAGTGACAGTACCACCAGTACCTTGTTAAGATCCTCTTGCAAGCCATCCATCAGGAAGGCCAGCAATTCTTGGGAATCCTGCTGGTCATACCCTGAGAACTGGGACTTAAACTTTCCAACTGTTCGTTTGAAATCTCCTGGTGACACACCCTTGAATTGGCCAGAATGCAAAACTCTGACAAGAACTGAAAAGTTTTCAGCTAGTTCCCCTGAAAAAAAGTTTGCTCTGTCAGTATGTTATAGTGATGTGCCACATATCACTTAATGATAGCTGTTGATTTCCTCTTTTAGGATTCTGAATGCAGTAGAAATAAAGTGTCATGCTGTACAGTACTTTTAAAGTAAAAAATTCTTGCAAATTATGCAGCAATAATAATTAAGAAATAGGAAACATTTTCCGTGTCTCTATCGAGTTATAGAAACACAAGTGGAAGTTTGGGAGAACGAGAAATGCTGTGTGAACACGAGCTGCAGGCGAGTGTTTCCACAGCTTTTTCGAGTTCTCCCAAACTTTCACAAGTGTTTCTATAACTCGATAGAATCTCGAAGAAAATGTTTTCTATTTCTTTTAGAAAATAGCCCAAGGAAAATAACGAAAAAATGACAACTTCTTTGTGTTTCTATAGAGTTTTAGAAACACGATTATAACAATAATCTGTTTAATAATAATAACATTAATGATAATAATAATAATAATAATAATAATAAATAATAATAACAATAACGACAACAACAACAACAATATTTAGACAGGGTGTCCATGTCGCCTTAGAAGTGTTTTTCAATGGAGCCCAAAAATACAGATAAAAACGCTTAAAATTTGTTAAAAAATATGCTAACCTATAACTAGAAAAATCTCAAGATACAGAATTAAATGCACTGGAAAACATGTCAATTATGAAAACAAAAATAAAAATATGGAAACAAATTATTTTTAAATTGGTTTTGGTTATCAACAATATTGCCATCAAGTTTCACGACATGCACAATGATTATTACGTATGTGGAAAAATCCCTTCTAGACTGCAGCTTTCCCTTTTTCACATACATGGAAACAATGCATGGATTTGAACATATACCTTAAGGTTACAAAATACCTTCAGGGGTGTCCTTCAGAAAAAAATTCCTACCTACGTTGTTTTCAAGGAAACTACCACAAACTATGTATCAATGGAAAGGTTTTGAATTTTAGAATTGGTGAAAGTTTCTAATTGATTTGCGAGAACTGACTTTGCAAAATAAAGCGGTAAGCGAACAACAGTAACGCAGTCCTCGTAATAATAGCTACCAGGGGAGCTGACAGGAAATGAGGATTATGACACCTTACAGTTTTATTTAACTTTTATTAAGAAACCCTTTTTTCTAAATAACTTGCACAGGTTTCAAGATTTTAATTTCATTTTTTGGGAAATATTAGATTTTATAGCAATCTTCCTTTTAGTGTTCAAAAATATTTTTGGCCAAAAGAAGCCCTCTGAAGGTATTGTGTTTTACGAAAATTGAGTAATTCGTGTTTTAGTAATTTGTGTTGTATGTCCTTAACACCGCCTGCCTAGATTAGCTCGCTATTTGCAGGCGGTGCTTACTGATTGTAAAAAGATTTTCTTGCAAACTAAATAAACTTACAACAAACTGTGTAACCCTAATAATACTTATACAGTAACTCAATTTATGGCTAGTCAATGCACCATTTTGGATTTTGCTTCACAAACTTGAAAAAACCATGTCTCTCAAAACTGACCTTCTTCTTACAAATACCATAAACCATGGATTTTCAAGTCTAACTAGTGCTATCACCTACCTCTTGTCCCATCTCGATTACTCCTGTTGATATCTTCCCTGTATGCACCTGAAATAAAGAAAGCAGACAGCGGGGCAACACTGCTCAAGCACTGTACAACGGAGTTCATATAACAAGTATTTCCCAGGTTACGGAGTCCAGTTAGACCTGCTCCCAGACCACCATAACTGGGGTTCAAGCTATCCAGCTGATTAGCTGACAAAGGTTTGGCACTGCGGTTTACAATTGGCCTCGCCGGTCCAGAGTCTGGTTTTGATAAGCGGTCTATTACTGGTGTCTTTGGACCAGGAGTGTCTTGACTGCTAAGCTTTTTAAGGTTTGGAGAGGAATTTGACCTGTGCAGTGTTGGCCGATCTACTGACGTTTGTCTCTTTATGGCAGACTGCTGCTTCTGCTTTTGGCCGCTAGACTGTGGTGCAGCAGCCTTTGTCCCTGTTGAAGGTGGCTCCCAATGTGTTGACTTAGTATTGTTATCTTTATAGTAAACTTTCCCTTCACTTTCAACCTTCTCCCAACCAGGTGGCAGTCCTGTTGACCCACCAACTTGTGGTGTAACAGCAGTTGTCCCTGTTTTGGGTAGCTTCCAGTGTGTTGATTGAGTGTTGTGATCTTTATAGTAAACTTTTCCTTCATTTTCAACCCTCTCCCATCCAGGTGGCAGTCCTGGTGTAGTCACATAGCTAGCTGGCTTTTTGGAAACAGATTGTTGAGAAGGCTTTGATGGCTTTTGTTCAACTGGATGTACTGAGTCACTATCTGGTTGTCTAATGGCTCCACTAGGACCAGCTTGGGCTGGCCTCTGAAGTGAATGATGTACACTGGCCAGGGAAGGAACTTGACTGCCATTAGCAGATGTCTGGCTTCCACTTTGGTCATCTCTTGGATCTGCCTTGGGGATAGATGGAGGAACAGTTGGAGTTATCTGGTGGATGGATTTTGGGGTGACCTGATGAACTTGTGCTGTTGAAATAGAAGACTGTCCAGGAACTTCAATACTACCATGAGGCACTTGATGTAGAGATGGTGCTTGTGATTGGATTCCTGGCTGTACACTTTGTGCCACGTGATGAGGAACCTGGCCAGGAACAGATGGTGCAACACCTCCAGGGCCTTGTAAATGAGCAGATGAATTAGAAGGCAGCTGAGGTCCTTGGATGGAAGACAAAGGTGATACTGTTGGAGTGACCTGCAGTGAAACTGTGGAATGCACTTGGCTAGCTAAAGATGATGCAGCAGGCATCACATTAGCAGGGACAACCTCAGTAGTTTGCATGTTTGAAGGTGAAGCACGTTGGGAGCTAGTAGGTTGTGATGGAGGAAAACCAGGTTGGGCATTTGGTATGATTGAAGGCCTTGAGGATGGCACAACAGGTTGTGAAACTGGCTTTGGAACATTTGTACTTGGTAAAGAAGATGTCTGGGTAGTTGGTGCCACTGGAGAAGCTGAGTTAGGAGTGACATTAGGTTGAAACACTGCTTGACTTGAAGGATGTGGCACAGTTGTATTTGGTGGAGAAACTGGTGCCCGAGGTCCTGCTGGATTTGGAATAATTATTTGAGGGACCATTCCCATTGAAGTCTGTATTCCAGATACTGGAAATGGTGCCACTGCAGGTTCTAATGATGGAACACCAGGTTGAGATGGCGATGTGTTCACTGGACCCATTTTTGGAGAGCCAATCTGCGATGATCTTGTTTCAGATAGTCCTTGCAATGTCACACCTGAATGTGATTGTCGGGATGGGGCTGCTGGAGGAATGCCTGGTTGATCCGGCTTTGGGACAGGCTTTTGTCCTGGGGCATTATCTCCAGGCAGTGGTGCTGGTGTTGGTATAGATTGGAAAGGTCCTGGGGAGGATGATGGCAATGAATTGTTTTGTTTACTATTGCCTTTTGTGCTAAGAAGTGGGCCATCCACATTTTCAACATCTGCATTCGGCAGAACTGGATACTGGAGGCTACTGTTAATGCGACCAGTTTCAGGAGATGGTGGCAACTGGGGTGGCAATACTTTTTCTTCTGGAAGTTCAGGGTAGTCTAGTGATGATAGGTCTACAGGTGTCACAGCTTTTGGTTGTGGCTGCACCTGAAAATGAACAATGGTGTATTTTGGAATAGTAACAGTAAAGAGCGATTTTCAATTGAGTGTCACAAAACCAAAACCAAAGTAATTACTTTGCCCAATCAATAAAGGACAGAGACAATCCAGTGATCCAATCAACACTCAAAGTAATTACACATAGCTGACACAAAGTGCGGGAAAACATGCGCGTGCAAGTTACAATTTGTGGCACAAGATTTTCAAACCAAGCACTGAGTGAAGAAATGAAAAACCAAAGCTATACACTAATTATTTTCAACAATAAATTGAAAACTGCTCTAATAAAAATACAGAGACCCCCTTTGCTGGAAGGAAAGGCATACACCATAAAGCCATGGAGGGCTGCAATATTAACAAATGGCAAGCATGGTCATTGGGAAAGTACTGTACCTGGTAATCTTACACAGAGATCTAATCAATATCGTCATTTCCCTTTTCCCATCTGTTCAATTCTGTTTCTCATCCATCAGCAAAATACTTTTTACATAATTACACTTCATTATGAACCGTGGATGATTGCCATTCATCCAACAAATGTTTTTCTGCAGTTCAGGGATATGTCTTCAATATACTGGTGCAATATTGTATGCTCACTGTGTTGCATCACTTACTTTCAAGGAACGTACAGAAATATACCTTTGGTAGTTCTGCTTTCAAAGCAACAGATGGATAATGCCAAAGCCAGCTATGAAATCCGCCATCAAGAAACAGTGGTTCGCACTTTAGTGAGCTGTATGAATCAAAGGTGAATATCACATCTTTGAGCCTCTGAATTTGGCATTCAGGTGTAATGTCTGGAACCTTGGTCAATTCATCCATTAAAATGACAAACTCTTTTTCTCCTCTCTTGTTCCAAATCTTTCTTGTTGCTTCAGGCAATCTTCTTTCTATGCTGCCAACTGACACCCTAGCAAAAACAGACATGTTATTAATTACATTCAATTCATAATTAAAGGGGTTATTCTAGGAAATAAACCAACTTAGACATAACTATGATAACATAACTATGATAATTATCACAAATTTTGAATATTTTTGTAGATCATCAAGTATGCAAGTCATGTGCATTCTTGCACATCCCTTTTTATTTGCACTTTTTGTTCCAGCTTGTGTATGTCAGTTTTTATTTCCAATGTGTTTTTGTGCTGCAGCTAATTTTATTGAAATAACCGTCCTCAGGAATATTTGACACATGAAATTCTTTGGGGAACATGCTCTTGGCAAATCCATGTTGAAATCGTTATCATGATACTGTCTAGTAATCAGAAACTGATTAAAAATATAAAATAAAACAATTGGCATTGTGCAAAATAAAAACATCAGAACCACAGCTGGAATACTAATCCTTGCTCTCCAAGACAAGATTCCAGCCTTAAAAAATATGCTGGTAATAAAGTTTCAGTATAACATAACAGGGGAGCAGGGATGGCGAAGCTGTGAGAGCACTCGTCTCCTACGGACCTAACATCACATGTGGGTTGAGTTTGTTGTTGCTTCTTGGCCTTGCTCTTCAGGAGAGATTTTTCTCTGGGTACCCCTCTCCTCAAAAACCAACATTTCTAAATTCCAATTTGATCTGGAATGCATGCATGGTCACATTTAAAACGAGCTCAAGCTCTTAGGTGTATCGTGGGTAAACAAAATTAATTACAGTTACATTTAAAATTTTATTTTTATAACAGAAAAAAATGAGGGTTGATATTCTCCAAATCCCAAGCAAGCTTGGTTAATAAGAGATGAATTTGAGATGTACCATTCCTTACCCTTGATCCAGCAACTCAGCTGGTATATTTATACAACAGTTACATCTGATATGATTCTCAAGAAACATGGCATGAGGTCGACAATCTAGGATCAGAATTTTGGACTCATTCTCTGGTGTCAGCAGTTTGTACAGATCTTGTGCGGATACGCAAAGTGTTCCATTGGTAGCCAATGACTTGGTAGATGATCTTGGAGGCTCTAGACCACTAATCAGTGTAGCTAACATGACAAATCACTGAATGTTAAAACATGTCCAATACATTGGATGTACACAATATTCATGAAACGAGGGCCAAATCATGGGAGCATAAGTCAAAATGTGTTTAGCAACAAAAGCCCATGCCAGTTTGTTTATCTTGCATTAAAGCACAAAAATTGAGCAAATAATTTGTGACAAAATGCTGCACTATTAAAATAACCTGTTCAAAAGGTTAGTCAATTAATATTCATTTATGAAGAAGTTAGTCAATTACTATAAAGTCAGTCATACATGTAGCAAATCAGTCTGGCAGGCCATCTATCCAACTGTTATTAGAAGCATCGGCTAAATTACCTGTCAATGTTTGCAAATAAATTCATTATGACTAACGTTACATTCAGTTTAAAGACTACTATCAAATAATACCTACCACTGCCATTTTCTGATGGCTTTGGTGTAAGGATTGAATCATGACTGACCTGAAAAATTTTAAGGTAATTAATGAAAATTCATGCACAAGCCATTTTGGAAAGCAAGTCATTACTGTACATCATATGTATTAAAAATATTTGCAAGAGTCTGACATTAAAGAATCTTGCCATATTGTACAATGTACCTTAAGCTTTTGATAGACAAGGGAAGATGAACTTATGCCATTCCCATTTAATAAAGAATCTATATCACTGTCAAAACCACTGTCACTGAAAAAAAAAAACAAACAACAACACACTTCTGATCAATGAACCTCACACAAGTGAACTTAATTTGTATTCACACGTTGACATAAAATCACCAGTAAGAAATTTTTATTTTTTCATTAATGGGTCAGTTTGCACCAGCTTAGAAAACTGTTTAGAAATCGACACAGGTTTTGCACTGAATTCCCTTCATCTTTCACTTAGGGAAGCCAACACTTTATTCAGTTTTAATGACATCTTTCAAGAGCAGCTTTTAATAAAATTACCTTTTAACTAGTGAATTCCTTCTTTTTCCGTTGTACAGTAATTGTTTACACAAAATTTTTCACATAAAAAATTATTAAAATTTAGTAGGGTAAATTCTTAGTTTTTTTAAACTTTTTCTTTGTTGATTCGCATTCATGTCAGTTATTGTGGTTTACATGTAAGTCTAAGAGGACCCCCCTTTAAATCACTAGTTCTTAGTAAAGTTGGGATTACTCTCATTCATTCATCTCGTTGGGTTTTCACCTGAGACCCCTTTCTTATCTCGAACACTGCAATATTGCGCTAAAAAGGCAGCATGATTGTATCAATAACTGTTTGGAACACTTGTATTAAATGATTTTTTTTACCTGTCTGTTCCACTACCACGCTTTGCTGTTGCAGCTTCTAACTTTTCTGCAAGACAAGAAATGAAAAACAAGGCAGTTAATAAACTGTGTAACCCCATTCTAAAACAATTTATTAAGAGACTATTGATAATGATCAGATGACAGCTGAGGATGGGAATCAGGCAACGAACATGTAATGCAGTCAAGATTATATGCACCACATACCTGTACAATGCTAAAATTAAGGATCATCATATTTATTTGGTACTTTGAACAGTTTGTACTGAAAATCAACATGAGTGATTTGAATGCTGAAAGAGGTCACAGAATGGAGTACCGTAGCCATAGAAAAAGGATAATCATGAATGCATAGTTGAAATAGCAGAACCGTGCATTTCATTTTTCACAGTTTATCATGGCTAGCGTCAAGGTTCGTGGGCTCAACATTCTTCCTAGGTGTTTGTTTACAGACCGACATTAGCTAGTTAAACATGACATCTGTTTTTACTGGGAAATTTTAAGCCACTAATAACTTGGAAGATTCAAGTTACAAAAATTATCCGCGCAACTTTCAAAAATGGCGGGAGAGGAAGCGCTTTTAATGAGTTCACTAGTACTGATTCTCACTATATTTTTGTGAAAGAGAAGAGAAGGAGTTTTGTTCAGAGGATGTGATTAATGTCTCAGCAGATGCGGAGGATGCGTTGTGCTTTTGTTTTCGCTGCTCAGGACTGAGCTTGTTGAGGGTGAGGATGAGGGATCTGAGCATCCAATGAGTCCGGAGGAATTTTAAAACGGCGAAAGAATTAGGAAGCGTTTTGCAATTCGTCAGCCATGTTTACAAGTATACAAGGTTTTGTTGCGAAAGAACCACGAGGCAAGCGTCTGGAAAATAATTTTGCCAGATTGTTTGGCATTCATCTGTCACTACACGCGATGCGATTGGCTGCGGTATTTGTTGGTACAAGTTAAACCATCTTGCGAGGTAGTATAACTCTGGTGAGTTTCCTGTGGTAAAGGGGAGAAAACCCGTTGTTTTTCCTTATGAAAACAGGCATTTTTAACTCGCTAAACACTACACAAAGTGTTTTCACTGTATAGACCTATTCAGCTAACATGTCTACCTCCTTGTTGCTACCCAATTCAGATCATGTGATGATTCATTTGGGAGCTTACAATTGTTTTGTTCATGCAATCAGTTGTGTATGACAAATTGCAACCTCCCAAATGAATCATCGCATGACCTGAATTGGGCGGTAACAAGGATGTAAACAGATTAGCCGAATTGGTCTATTTCCGGACTTGTCTGACTTTATCTAGCTAAAATTGTCCCAGTTATGCAATTGTCAAAGTTATGCAAGATTGCGAACATGTTCCAGAAATACACTGCAGGTCAAGCTAGGCAAGTTGCCTTGGTTAATGCATGCTTACATCTTTGATATCAGACATTCATGTCATGGCTACAAATTGACAGCTGTCAAAAAGGTATCCACTGACCAGTATCACATTCATGGACATATCACAGGCTCTGGTTAGAGGGCACTGAGATAACGTGTCTTGAAGTTGATTGCTGACCAGGTAATAGTTTTCCTTGGATTGTGGGCTCAACTCTATTTTTTTCTGGTTTGGGGTTGTGACAAGATTTTGTCATTTTTCATTTTTTCCTTAGTGGAATTTCTGCGACTGGAGGAATTTTGGCTACATGGAATCTTTTTTGAACAGTTGCATACCCCAGGCACATTCAATAACTTCAATGACAGCAGTTTCCATGACAGCATTTCAAAAAATCTCTATAAATTTATATTTGATGTATATGAATTGCACTGATCAATATAGACAATAAAACACGTCTTAAGTGATGCAATTTATACATTCTATCTTAAGAGTGAAAAAAACATTACTCTTGTCTTCCTCTTCTTTTCGTTTTGCTTCTTCCTGTGCTTTTTTGTCAGCATCCTTCTGAGTTCTTAGCTTTTCATACCTGTGAAAACATGTTACCTCATTGACAATTTAAACAATAGAGTGTTTCTGTCGAGGAACTATCGGCTGATAGTTGCCCCGTGGAAATTTGATGTCCTTGAAAAAAATATTTGCCTGAGAAGCAAAGCTTCAAGGGCAAAATTAATATGCTAGTTTTAAGAACATCAAATTTCCAAGAGGCAGCTATCAGCCGATAAATCCGAGACAAAAACTCTCTATTCTCTTTATTGTTCTCCACTAAATTTTCTTCCGCACGGACAGGCACTACCCATCCAGTTATTTTCCTCGGACAGGCACTATGATCTGATAGTGTTGCTCCACACGTGGGAACTATAGAGTCATGAGCAATTTAAACCAATCAGAATCAGAGAAAATTTAGTGGTGAACCATAATCACCCACAGAAGACAAGGGCTCTTAGTCTAATTGGTAACTGTAAAAAGCAACCAACCTTTTGTCAAGACTTTTCTGTAGTGCTTCTGCTCTTTCTATAGACTTTATGGTTTTTGCCTTCCCAATCAAGTTGTCATAAAACTTCTATAAATAATAACAAGCAATATGATTACAATTATTAATTTAGCCCAGCGTTAAAATTATTGCAAACTTAGGAAATTGTTTATAGGCAATTGAAACCTACATGTGCTAGTGACCAATCACATTCAAGTTCAGGACCAGAAGCAAACCTCAAAATCGCACACCCTGTTGGGTTTCTCCTTGTTACACAATAACATTCTATAAATATTTCTGGAGTTCATAATTTTTGAGTTTCAAGACTGGAGTTCCACTGTTACTGTCAGTATTTTCTCAATTAAACGCCAAACCCCGAATAAACAATGGACGCTGGTTTCAAATAATTGTCGAATCTGTAACGATAAGTGTTAAATAAACGATCCCAGCATTTAATCCTGGTCCCGGCATTTATTTGAGGTCCAGCATTTATTTGAATTTGGCATTACACAACAGAGTCTCAACCACAAATACAATGTACCAGTACTGTAGGTGTAATCATTTCATTTCACATTTGAACATACTCTAACAGTTGAATTTATCAGTTTTTTCCCACCGATGTACAATGTATGCCTAGACGTAACCCTGTACATAGCTAACCTTGTTATCAGAGTATTTGCTACTCTTTTTAATCAAGGAGATGATGTTAAAATAACGCATATAAAACACATATGCATTCTCCTCATCGCCTTCCAGTTCACAATCCTGAGCTTTCAAAAAAACTTTATCTGCCGACTTAATGTATCTGAAAAAGATATGAGAAAGATTAGAAAATGCAGCGAGTTTCCCAGGAGTATGTGCTCTCATTAGTTCACATGACATCTAATCTAACAACAGGGCTCAATAGAAACACTAAACCGCTTTCCGTTGGAGAGTAAATTTTCTTTTTGGAAAGCAAAAAAGGAAGTCATTATCTGTACACTTAAAGGGCCCCAGTCAGCTTCCGCCATTTTCAATGGCATCGAAATTATAGAAATTGTATGGTGAAGCAAAATCTTATTAGATTGCTGTAAATTATGTTAATTGAAGTGTTTAATTACAAATTTAGCAAGTTTCTCAGTGATCTCTTTTGTTTCGATACGCTAAGGGTAAACTATAACACTAAACTCTCGCATGTAAACAATAACAAAGGTGTGGCTGACTAGGGCCCTTTAAAAAGGTAAGTAAAAAAGTGAAAAACTCTGATCAAATGATAAAATAACTATCCAACAATGATTTTCCACCTTCAAACGACAAGTTTATGCCATTCTTCCATTCCCTGGTCTGCCACATTGGAGGATTAAAGATAGATACCAAGGAGGTCTTGGTACCATATTATATACATGACATCAAGGTGTAGTGGTGATTTTGAAGTTGAGAACTTTTTATTAATCTATCATTGTAAGGGCAAAAAAAGTCTATGAGTCTAGTGGACCATCAGGCCGGAGCTCATCACAGTTTTTGTAACAAGAAGCGACAGAGAGTATATCTTCTCCCCCTAGACACCTGGGTGAAGAGAGGCACTGTGAAAATAAAGTGCCTTGCCCAAGAACACAATATAGGGCCCATCCAGAGCTCAAAGCTGTAACATCCGATCCGGAATCCAGTGCACTAACCATTACAGCACAGTAGTGCCTCATTAATTTATCATGGTTAGCAGCTACTGTATATGTATGATACTGAAATCAATTTTGGACATTTTGAGATGGAAAACAAAAATACAATTTGAAATCTACTTTTCAAAGTGGAAAGCAGTGTAAGTGTCAAGCACTGCCTAACAATAGAACTCCTTCCTGTCGAATGTCCCTGATCAGGCAACATTACAAAATCTATGTACACTGTTGCTCACAAATGTTGACCAATGACCACTGTTGCACATGAATCTTCTAAGGTCTCTATTATGCTATATAAACTAACCACTAAAAGTCTGGTCCTGAGAGAAACAGTTAATACTATTTGCCTCAAACTTCACTTGAGATTCTTTTGAAATGAAACTATTATTAACTGCTTCACATCTGTACCAGTTACTGCAGTAGTGATAACTGTATGCCAGCTAACTGCTGGAGCTGATGTATATATATTCTACACAATTTGAGATTGTTTATTCGATATACAATGAAATTTTGATCAGGTGATCATATCATTTAATCAACAATTACAAATCTAACACAGAACCTGAAATGGATAGCATATACATGAGGTATCGCACGATCACTGCATACTCATATCAGACGTTATATAAACAGCACAATGCAGCAGTTCGCCTTAACATAAGATTTTAAACGTATTTCAGTGTTCTCCACCAAAGGATTATCCAGTTCCATACTAAGGCTGGTCAATGGGCAACTTTGAAAATGTAAGATGAATATTATTGCATTTACAACACCTTACAAGCACAATAAGTACTGACGAACATTTATAAAACATAAAAGCTTTCATGTAGATACTTGTAGTATAAGTTAAGCTTAAACTTAGTCGCCTGAGTTAACAGATCCGCAGCGATATAAAGCGATCGTCGCTTTTCTGATAAGAGTTCAGGTACACCGCACTGGCCTGAAAACTGTAACAGCACAACAAAAAGAAAACACACAAATTTGCTTACGGTGGAGGATTAGCATTTTTGTCAACAGGAAGGCCAGGATCCGCTAGTTTGTTCAGCTCTCCTAAAGCAGAAGCCAAGTACAGATCTTTCCGCTTTTTCTTATCTGACGACGGCATGACAGATTATCACACAGGGATAACTAGTTCGACATGATTGTTGTGCTAGCTTCAAGATATTTTTCTCCTAGAGGTAATGGCCGCCATATTGAAATTGGCACATGACGTCATTTGCTGTAGCAAAATAAAACACCACTTTTGATTGGATGATATGTAAACCAATCGCCAACCTGTTCATATCATCACAGTAAGACGCGGGGAAGAAAATGCTCTCACTGGCCCTCTCGCTGTCAATGCGCGCGGGCAGCAGGCCAGCTAGTTTATGCTGGTCATCAATCTCTACAGTTTTTTTTAACAGAATGCTACATATATAATTCCTCACGTCTATGAAAGAGTGTTTTTAAACCCGCATCTTCCAGGGCCTTGCTATACGAAACCTCTGGGAATAGAATCCTTTTCTGAACCCTCTCAATTTGGTCGGACAAATAGGCTGGCAAGCTAGAATGGAATGCCTGGCATGCATATTCCATGACGGAACGAATGCATGCACAATAAAATTGAATTTGAGACCTACGGTCTCTGCCAGCACGCTTGAGTTGCTTAAGCAAGTAAATCCGTCGAGACGCTTTCGTAGTAATATTATCGACATGATCGTTCCATTTAAAAAAGCTACATCACGGAAACTCATCTTGAAAAAACTGGCAAGTTTTTTTCAAGTTTGTCGTTTGTAATCGGTTTTTGTCGTTGTCATTCGAAACAATCCTTGTATAATTTCAGCATTTTATAATCCCGTTGGTGTTTTTCGACATTAGAAAACTCTTACTTTTAGATTTCCTTCAATTTGAAAGTAAATGGGAAAATGACTTCAAATGTCGTGACACTGCTCCTTTAAGGTCATTCCTTACAGTGACGCCTAATATCTTAGCTGATTTCACAATTTCAAAAGCATTGCCATTAGCCTCAAGAGAAACAGTGTCCAAGTTACTTTGCCTTCGAAAGTCTATTCTGAGTTCCTTGCACTTAAGTGAGTTCAGACCACCGAAGGACATCATGTCTTGGAGCATTGATGCACCAAACTTGGGACAATTTCCGAGACCGGGTTCCCTGTGGAATTCTGGCCGGGACTGGTTTAAAATCCGAGAAGCAATCAGAATTAAGCTTGACCACACATTGATATCTTTTTCGTAAAACGTCCGCCACCCAGTTGACTACGGTGGGTTTTACTCCCAGGCCCATAGAGTGGCGATCAGTAAATTGTGGTCTACAAGATCAAATGCTTTCTTGTAGTCCAGGATAATGCAATACAATACAATACAATAACCTTTATTTCACCTCGAATTTAAAATAGAAAGGTTGCTAATATCTTCGAGAAATGAATAAATAAAATAAGATGCGTATAGAAAAATAAAATAATTATATAAAACAAAAAAATCACAATATGTACAATTACTTAACGAAACGATATACAACTATCTACAAAAGGTCTGGCCCCCCTGCTCTAGACGCACTGATGTTGCTTAGGCGTGCTGCAACAGAGTCGCTCGAACTCGCGCACGATGCAAAACATGCCCTTTCATTCACAACGTTGACAAAATATCGGGACCCAAGCGATCTATCAAGATCACTGATCATTTCACCTGTACCTCAGCCAATGCCATCTACTGCATAACTTGCACTCTTTGCAAAAAGTTATACATCGGCGAAACAGGGAGACGACTTGGCGACCGATTCCGAGAACACCTTCGGGACGTAGAGAAAGACGATAAAAATACATCGAAACCGGTCGCGAGACACTTCAATCTCCCTAATCATTCTAAGCAACATATGGCAGTCTGCAGCCTTTCCCTTCACCAAGGAAACACGGAAAGCCGCAAAACTCTAGAACAAAAACTTATTTTTCAAATCTGCACTCTTAATCCTCACGGTATCAACGAACGCTCTTCATTCGACTAATTTATTCCGTTGTTTTCACGATACCAGGCACCAGCGAATAGCGAAGCTCCATCTTTTTGTATATAAAAGACACACGACCCGCAATTCCTTTATTCGCTCCGACGAAGGGCAAACGCTCGAAACGTCAGCTCTTGAATCTCTTTAAGGTGGCCAATTCACATTATCAACCCAGTTGATAAAACCAAATTATATTGTTATACTTCCCACCGACGCAGCACTACAGTTTCTTTAGAAACTTACCCCCTCTATAACTATGAACTAACGTGTTGTCCGGTTTGGAGCGTTATAAGGGCGTTACTCCTTTGTCGCTTTAATGACGTCATACTTATACATCCTAAGCCTCACATTCACGAAAAATATAATTTGTTTATAAACACCTACACGAGGCTAAGGTGTACAAAGTCTTGGGCGCCATTTCTGCAGTGACCATAGGCAGAGCAACTTTTTCTGAGAACAAATGCATTGAATTTCTGTCTTCAGAGTGCCCGAATTTCCGAAGATGGTTCTGGCAATTTCCGAACTTGCAAGGATGTTTTGACAATCTACGTATAGACGCTGCCGAATATGTCCAAAGCTTTGAAATATGTGTTCCTGAGTGAGTTCGTTCATTTCTCCAGTTATAAGAAAAGCAAATGAGAACGACAATAGAAAGAAAGAGAAAATGAAACATTTGGAGGGCAAGGATCAAACAACCACTATACCAAACATAGACCTACATGCTAACCATAACCTTACAGTGGTAGATGAACACAAAGCCGAACATAACAGTGAAATACATTACCATGCCTACGGTGATAAATATTACCCTATAGCCATAAATGGTATTACTTTGTTATGCCTAGCCATACACTATCGTCTTATCGCCATACATGGATCTACATACTTTACAGAGTCATAAATTGCCTTACCCGGCTACGGTAATACCTATTGCCCTGTAGCCTTACATGGTCTTACATAAAAATACTTAACCATACATGGACCTACATACGCTACAGAGTCATAAGTGGCCTTACCTACAGCAATACATATTGCCCTATAGCCTTACATGGTCTTACCGATAAAAATATATAACCATACATGGACCTACACAAGCTTAAAGAATCATACATAAGTCATACATGGCCTCACCTATAATACATATATTGCCTTATAGTTTTACATGACATTACTTAGAAAAACATAACCATAAAAATGGACCTGCCTTTCAATTGACTTTAAGCTAGAGTGAATTTATACACGTCCATTATATATCTACGCAGTATTATAGATTTCGCCCTCTAACCTACCAAGACCCAACACAATCTTACATAACCATGTCAGTCTTACAGCCAATCATTACCCGCGGCAGTACATACAAACCAGCTTGCTGAGCCATTTACCGTGTTTTAAATAAAGTTGATTGATTGAGTGAGTCACCTTAAGCCTGCATCCTCATTTTTCACTGATTCCCCACTCCTCCCCCCCCCCCCCCACGTAGGAGGGTTGAGACGTTCACACCGCGCGCGGTCTTCTTCCTGTCTAATGTGAATCATAACTGATACATTAGTAACAAAAAATATTCTACAAGCGCTCATGGGATATGAGATTGCTTATAATGCATGATGTTCTCATTTCCAGAAATCACGGCTGCATGGAATAATTGTTGAAATAAAATAAGGAATATCTGTAGATGTTAATTGTTAATTTTTGTTTTCAAAAATGAAAAGGTTTCAAGACGATATCCCTAATGGCTCAAATTGGAGAATATTGTGAATACATGAAATTTCATATGTTTGAACTGAGGATCTACATATCAACAAGTGAGTGATCATCGCAGCAACCAGTATACGTTGAATGCTTAGCTTAACAGACTCGAAATTGAATTTTTTTGAACGCTTCTTTGCAAACGTTACCGGGAAGGCACTAGTTTGAATCCCGTTGGAGCTATGACATTTTTTCATCGATCTTAGAGCATCACACCGCTAATGTAGAGTCATGGGTTTCATTCACGTTCGAGATCTGTATTTCTCGTCGAGCTATCGCGTTGGAGCTCTGATTCAGTTTCTCGTCGATCTTAGAGCATCGTTACCCTATCTACCGAGGGGACACGGGTTTGAATCCCGTCGGAGCTTTGAATTGTTTTGCCGTTGTACAGAGCATCGAACCGCTAGGGCGGAGACACGGGTTTGAATGCCGTTGGAGCTCTGATTTTTCTTGCCGACATTTCGGCATCGTACCCTTATATATCGAGGAGAGACAGGTTTCAATTCCTTTGGCGCTCTGAACTGTTTTGCTGTTGTCAGAGCATCGAACCGCTTACGCGGAGTCACGGGTTTGAATCCCGTTGGAGCTCTGATTTTTCTTGCCGACATTACGGCATCGTACATTATATATCAAGGAGAGACAGTTTTAAATCACGCTCTGAACTGTTTTGCCGTTGTCAGAGCATCGAACCGCTAACGCGAAATCCACGGGTTTGAATCCCGTTGGAACTCTCTTTCTTGGCCGAAATTAGATGGCTTTAAATACCGTTTGAGCTCCGATTTTTCTCGTCGATCTTTATAGAGCATTGTATCCCTATAATAAGTATATATCGAGGAGACACGGGTTGGAATCCCGTCGGAGGTCTGAATTGTTTTGCCGTTGTTAGAGCATCGAACCGCTAACGCGAAGTCACGGGTTTGAATCCCGTTGGAACTGTGATTTTTCTCGCAGATCGTAGATGGGTTTGAATACCGTTTGAGCTCTGATTTTTGTCGTCGATGTTTATAGAGCATTTTATATATCGAGGAGACACGGGTTTGAATCCCGTCGGATCTCTGAATTGTTTTGACGTTATCAGCGGAGCATCGAACCGCTTGACGCGGAGTCACGAGTTTGAATCCCGTTGGAGCTCTGAGTTTTCTCGCCGATTTTAGAGTGGCTTAAATTCCGTTGGAACTTTGATTTTTCTCGTCGATCTTAGAGCATCGTGCCCTTACATATCGAGGAGACACGGGTTTGAATCCCATCTTAGCTCTGAATTATTTTGCCGTTGTCAGATCATCGAACCGCTAGCGCGGCTGAGTCACGGGTTTGAATTCCGTTGGAGCTCTGATTTGTCTCGCCGATCTTAGATGGGTTTGAATACCGTTTGAGCTTCGATTTTTCTCGTCGATCTTTGTAGAGCATTGTATCCCTATATATCGAGGAGACACGGGTTTGAATCCCGTCGGAGCTCTGAATTGTTTTACCATTGTCAGAGCATGGAATCGCTAACGCGGAGTCACGGGTTTGAATCCCGTTGGAACTCTGACTGAGTTTCTCGCTTATCTTAGAACGGTTTGAATTCCGCTGGAGCTCTGATTTTTCTCGTCGATCTTTATAGAGCATTGTATCACTATATATCGAGGAGATACGAGTTTGAATCCCGTCAGAGCTCTGAATTCGATTGCCGTTGTCAGAGCATGGAACCGCGAACGCGGAGTCACGGGTTTGAATCCCGTTGGAACACTGATTTTTCTGGTCCATTTTAGATAATTGCACCACTTTCGTGGAGGTTACGGGTGCGAATTATTTTGGAAGCCTTGTTTTTTTTTCAGGATTCTTTGATTTTCAAAAGTCGGCTCGGAATGTGTAATCCCCACTTGAATACAGGCAGTCCTCTGGGGGTTAGAGCCTGAAAGCGTTCTGAGGGAAGTACCACCTCATGAGGAACAAGAACCAGTCCTCTCTGCCTCTCAGATCACATGATTTTCTGAGTTGACTCGTATGGTACTCATGATACCAACGTGCAATAGCAGAAAGGGTGGGTTTCCAATTCAGGTGCATAGTCCCTAGCCCCAACAGTGCTGCAACCGTACCTCGGGAGCGTGCAGGTAGACAAGCACCAAGTGGAACGCACGAAACCTTCCACCCAGCATGGGATTACATTAATGTAACTTCAAATTGATTTTTCTCGTCGATTGTAGAGCATCGTATCCCTATATATCAAGGAGACACGGGTTTGAATCCCGTCGGAGCTCTGAATTCGATTGCCGTTGTCAGAGCATGGAACCGCTAACGCGGAGTCACGGGTTTGAATCCCGTTGGAACTCTGACTGACTTTCTCGCTTATCTTAGAACGGTTTGAATTCCGCTGGAGCTCTGATTTTTCTCGTCGATCTTTATAGAGCATTGTATCACTATATATCGAGGAGATACGAGTTTGAATCCCGTCAGAGCTCTGAATTCGATTGCCGTTGTCAGAGCATGGAATCGCTAACGCGGAGTCACGGGTTTGAATCCCGTTGGAACTCTGACTGACTTTCTCGCTTATCTTAGAACGGTTTGAATTCCGCTGGAGCTCTGATTTTTCTCGTCGATCTTTATAGAGCATTGTATCACTATATATCGAGGAGATACGAGTTTGAATCCCGTCAGAGCTCTGAATTCGATTGCCGTTGTCAGAGCATCGAACCGCTTGACGCGGAGTCACGGGTTTGAATCCCGTTGGAACGCTAAGTTTTCTCGCCGATCTTAGAGCGGTTTGAATTCCGTTGGAGCTCTTATTTTTCTCGTCGATGTTGGAGTATCGTATCCCAATATATCGAGGAGACACGGGTTTGAATCCCGTCGGAGCTCTGAATTGTTTTGCCGTTGTCCGAGCGTTGTGCGAGATCTTAGATGGGTTTGAATACCGTTTGAGCACCGATTTTTCTCGTCGATCTTTATAGAGCATTGTATCCCTATAATAAGTATATATCGAGGAGACACGGGTTTGAATGCCGTCGGAGCTCGGAATTGTTTTGACGTTGTCAGAACATCGAACCGCTTGACGCGGAGTCACGGGTTTGAATCCCGTTGGAACTGTGATTTTTCTCGCAGATCTTAGATGGGTTTGAATACCGTTTGAGCTCCGATTTTTCTCGTCGATCTTTATAGAGTATTGTAACCCTATAATAAGTATATACCGAGGAGACACGGGTTGGAATCCCGTCGGAGCTCGGAATTGTTTTGACGCTGTCAGAGCATCGAACCGCTTGACGCGGAGTCACGGGTATGAGTCCCGTTGGAACTCTGAATTGGTTTTCCGTTGTTAAAGCATCGAACCGCTGTAAACGCGAAGTCACGGGTTTGAATCCCGTTGGAACTCTGATTTTTCTCGCCGATCTGAAATGGGTTTGAATACCGTTTGATCTCCGATTTTTCTCGTCGATTTTTATAGAGCATTGTATCCCTATATGTCGAGGAGACACGGGTTGGAATCCCGTCGGAGCTTTTAATTGTCTTCTCGTTGTTAGAGCATCGAACCATAGGTGGTTTTCACTGTCACGCCATCAAAATATAAACTCGAAACCATGCAATTAAAAAATCTGATAAATTCAAATGTTATAAAATATTAATAGGTAAACAACATCTCCAAGTCTCAGCGAATTTTGTTTTTAAAAATTTATGACGTCACGTGAAAACCAAGAATGCGGAGTCACGGGTTTGAATCCCGTTGGAACTCTGACTTTTCTCGTCGATCTAAGATGCTTTTGAATACCGTTTGAGTTCCGATTTTCTCGTCGATCTTTATAGAGCATTGTGTCCCTATATAACGAGGAGACGTGGGTTTGAATCCCGTAGGAGCTCTGACTTTTCTCGTCGATCTTAAAAGAGCATTGTATCCCTATATATCGAGGAGACACGGGTTTGAATCCCGTTGGAACTCTCATTTTTCTTTTATAGAGCATTGTATGCTACATATCGAGAAGAGACGGGTTTGAATCCCATCGGAGCTCTGTATTGTTTTGCTGTTGTCAGAGCATCGAACCGCTAACGCGGAGTCACGGGCTTGAATCCCGTTGAAACTCTGATTTTTCTCGCCGATCTTAGAGCGGTTTGAATTCCGTTTGAGCTCTGATTTTGCTTGTCGATCTTATAGTATCGTATCCCTATCTATCGAGGAGACACGGGTTTGAATCCCGTTGGAGCTCTTAATTGTTTTGCCGTTGTTAGAGCATCGAACAGCTAACGCGAAGTCACGGGTTTGAATCCCGTTGGAGCTCTCATTTTTTTCTCGTCGATCTTAGAGTATCGTATCCTTAGAGCATTGCACCTGTGTTGGGAAGCTCACGTGTCCTAAGCCCGAAGGAGCCCTGACTATTTTATTTGAGAATCACACCGCTTTCGCGTGGGTAATGGGCTCGAATCCCGTAGGAGCCCTAATTTTTTTATTCTTGTTTTAATCTCCAATAACACCCACAGTTCTCATATGAATCATTTCATACAATTCACGTTATTTAATTTTTCTCCTTTTGCGGAAACTTGAAAATATGAACTGAACTTGTTCCTAGTTTGGTCAAATTAACACTTCTCGTCGCACCGGTATCACGAAGGCAACGGCGTGGGTTCGAACCCCATCGGAAACCTGAATTTAATTTCCAAACGCTCAAATTTTAAATTTATTGCGAGGATCAGTTCTCTCATTAACGAATAATCATTTCATCTAATTCGCATCATTTCACTCCTTTCACGGGAAAATATACACTCTTTTTATAAGAATCTTTTTTATAAGAACGTTGAGGCTGAAATTAACCAAATTTTTAAGAACGTATTAAGAACATTCCCAGGCTGAGACTCGATTAAGAACACTTTTATTTTGCTCACTGTATATTAAAATGAGAAGCACTGCTGGTCACGTCCGCAGTAATTTATTGAAATACTATACCATGTAACATCTTAAGAACGTTTTCAGCCTCAAATCGCAAAAAAATATAAGAACGTTCAGCCTCAGCTTCAAAATTAGCCGTTCTTGTAAAAAGAGTGTACGAGCTATAGGATTTAATTTCTACTTGAACGAGTTGCTACTTACCGTGAGCTGAGTGAGAAGCTCATGCACTGAATCTGGATGACGGCAGGGTTTAAAATCAGTTCCACATCTGACGCATGAAAACTGCAACTCGGATGCCATGCCACTCGAAGGTTTTCTTAATCTTTCTGGTCTTTCTTTTGTCATGTATCCATCTTTATTGTTTGAAACATTTCTCAAGTCAGGACTCATAGTATGACGAACAATTACTCAAAGTTAGAAAATAAAATTGCAAAGAAAAAAATGCGATATAAACATTTTCTCACGGTTTTGTTTTCGGTCTGGTGTCGCACATATCCAAATTATTCATTATTCTTTGACTATTCCGAGAACTCAAAGGCCAAGTGTGTGACCTGTAACTCATCTCCCGGTTCCATCGAATTCAAGATTTTCACCAAATACCAAATCAATACCGTTTGAATATTGATGTATAGCTAAGAAAAGATCGAGTGTTTGCTGGCGCTTTATCTAGTCAGGTACCTCTCTATTTTAGCCTAGTAAAAGTAATGTTCACAAAATAATCGGATTCTAAATTCTGAATGTAAGTGTTTTATGGCTATACAATTAACTAAGTTACCTCCTTAAGACGTACCTTTTCCGTTGTAATCAGTCCTCAGTTTTTCAGAACCACACCAACCCAACTTTAAAAAGCTAATACTTCACTGTCTTGGGTCGGTCGGGCAAGATTTTTGGCACATTTACTAGAGATTGAATAATGTTTCCAAAAATGTAGATTTCATTGGCATCGGTATTACCATAGCAACGAAACTATGCCCATAAATGATTTAAATTTAAATGATTTTGGATTTTGTAAAATTATGTCACAAGCATTGCTTGTCCCAGCAAGCAATATGTCAAACTTGAGCTAAGATCGCAGTGGCAATTTCAAGTCTGCATCTGTGGCCAGAAATGAGACTTAGGCTGTTTTAGTAGCAGCCTGCTGTTTCGCGCGCGCTAAGGAAATTTATTTTCTCGCTCAAAATCGCGAATTCGCCAACACCACCAAGTGCGCAACTATTAAAATGCAAGAAAAAAATGTATGTTTCGGCCAAATCCAGCTTATGAACATACACCTATTAAATATATTGACCTCTAATAAGTTTTGAAGGCGCTTTAGATTACTTTTAAGGAACTGTCCAGTTCTCGCAGATTACTCACTGAGTTGTTCAGACTCCCAAAAATAAAGTTGAGAAAAGCTTGCTTCAAAAGTCTCAAATATAATGTTCAATATTTGGTGGCTATAAAAGGAAAGGTACAGTACTTTACCTTTTAATCCGAGCGCTTTCCGTTGTCAATGCACTTTCTCCTTAATCTGTGCCGACATGGTTCAACTTGGTAATTCCATCAGCCTTGTATCCAACACCTTCTGAAAAGAAAAGGGAAATATTGAATTGTTCACCAAAGTATGTCGGTTTCCAACGTTGAACTGGTACAGAAACGTTGCCAAAATGTTGAGAATTCTGGTAACCAAAGTTAAGCCGTTAAAGGAGCTTTGTTTACTTACCAAGCAAGTTTTTAGTTTCAACTTTCAAGAGCAAGATTGTTCATGAAGCAGAATACGCTTGCTCAATCTTCAATGTCTAAGTAAAACTCGCTGTATGAAGTTAGCGGACGATCGGTAACTTGTATTTAGGGCAAACTAAATGACGGTTGGCAAGTTTGAAAATGCAAGTGAGCTCACTGAGGTGCGCATGGATGAATAAAATCGCGCCATTAATTTAAAATTATAATTAATCAAATGTGAGAATATCTCACGCGCAGCAAGAATTTTTTTGCAAAATATCCACGGTGGTACGTGCCGTTCTATTCTACTTACGATCTTTACATTAAAATCGCGCCATCAATTTAAAATTATAATCAAATGTGTTAATATCTCATGCGCAGCAAGAATTTTTATGCAAAATATCCACGGTGATACGTGCCGTTCTATTCTACTTACGATCTTTGCATTACTTATTCATATACTTACATTCTACTTACAAAGCAGGCGAAATTTTATTTCATGATATTAATTGAAAATAAAATCAAATATGAAATATGTATGTTAAAAAATAAACGAATAAACAAGAAAAAATTGCTTCACTTATCCTAGGAATTCTTGATAGAAATGCTCGATGCATAACTATGCAGAGAAAAATACAAATACACCCCTCTGTAACAGACCCACTGAAACCCTAATTATTTTCCCCAACCCAGCAGAAATTTATTCTCCCCAGTACCCAGTGAATATTTTGATTTACCCAGCGACTGTGCGCTGTAACCCAGCGTATTTTGTTTGCAAAAAATAATAATAAATAAGCAAAATAAAGCAGAAAACGAGCGGACCCAGTGGGAAATTAGCCAACCCGATGACTTTTTTTCCGAAAACCCAGTGAGGATGAACATTCCACTGTACAAATATAAGAACGAAAATATCAGTTACTCGAGTTTCACGTTCTAGGCGATGACGTATATAAAAAAATATGCATATTATACGAGAAAGTCCCTAAATCAAAAGCCCATAGGCTATTAAGATTTATTAACGAACGATATTAGAGCTTCTTAGTATTTTATTTTTATGTCGTTATGTTTAGACAGTTTTACCATGTAGAATTGTTGGATGTACCCGAAGATGTACACAAATTTTCTTGCCTAAATACCCCCCCAACAACCACACAATAGTTTCACAGCTGGGTTCAGGCAAAGGCATGGCCTATTTTAGTCGATCGATTGAGCAATTCTGTAGAATGATAGGGCAAATTTTGGACTCTATTTAATACTACTAATAGTGCTAGTATTAAATATACTGAAGGTTATATTTTTGCTAAACAACAAAAAAAGGAAAATATCTCTTAACTATTATTAATTTTAATATTTTAATTGTTTTACCCACCTTTACTAATGGATCCCTCTTAAAACTGATGGCCCCCCTCAAGTTATTTATAAAAAAGTTGCTCCCCCTCTTGCCAATCTAAAATAGCCTTGACCCCCACCCAATTCTTTTTTCCCTCCCCTTTCTACATAAATAATGACCGGTCCCTGACTCGTTCCCAGTCGTCTCTTATAAGAAAATAGCAAGACGCGATGGATGATGAGAAGGAGAAAAGGCGCTCGCTCCCTCGTCTGCCACCTTCCCATCATTCCCCGCGCCTGGTAATTTTTCTCATAAGAGACGACTGGCCCGGGGACGAGTCGACCCGTCCCTAAACAAGCAGCGCCATTCCAACCACTTCAACAACCAACGCCCTTTGCAGCACTGGAACCTCTGAGATGTTCTTACAACCCGCTCAGCTGCCTAAGGGTGGCAGAATGTTAAGAATTGTAGACTTTGTTGATAACATTGTCCTAAGAGAGTATGACAGAACAATCTCTGACGGTGGAAACACCGAACTTACAGTGTCGTATGGACCTAAAAAGCCTAAGTTAAAGCAAGTCACTCTTCAACAATGGCTAAAAGAAACGAAAAAGGCTATGGTGACGAGTGCCAGGGACGAGAATAGAGAAAACCTCCCCCCCCCCCCCCCCCCTCCCGGTCCCACTACTCTTTGAGAAAAAGCAAGGCCATACACCGAATGCAAATATGGCGGATCACTCGGTTGTCGCCTGGTACGAGTCGCATGAAAGCGAGGCTAGTCAGTCTTGGATGCTTTATTTTGACCAGAAAGTCTTGCTTCGTTGTCGATTCGGTTCGTTTTGTTTCGCACTACCTACGCGTTTTTGTGTTTCTGAATGCCTCGAGAAGGGATAGAAATCTTTCACCGTTTACCTCTAAGGGAAACTAGTGGATTAATACAATTCGTTGAGCCGAAGAAAAGAAGTCACGATCACCGCAGGAACTCATTTCAGTACAGGAGATCTTAGAAAAGTCGGTTAAATGACAAGCTCATGTGGTGCCTGGTGATGTTCCAACACGATTTGCATGGCCAGAACCTTCCCCAAGGTTAAGAAAAGCTCCTCTTAATGGAAGAAGTTGTTTACGACCGCGTCCACTCGCACGGAATCGCACGAAACAAATACTGCGGTGTAATAACCAAGCGAATGAACTTTAACTGCCCCGTCATTGAAAGCATTGAAAGCATTGAGCCAAATGACAACGACTCGGAGATGAATGCGATCTCTTACACATTTTCTAAGATCTTCCAGGCTGAACAGTTCCTTTGGCGATCGTGAACTACATTGCACGTGTTTGCTTTGTCTGTTTTCCCCTCATAGGTGAACGGGGAAACTGAAAAAAACACTTTCTCTGTAATGGAAGATTTTACTCCCTTCTGTTGGCATCCAGGAACACAAAAACGCGAAGGGAGTGCGAAACAAAACGAAGCAAGACTTGACTGACTAGCCTCGCTTTCATACGACTCGTCCCGGGCGACAACCGAGTGCTTGAATGAACCAGGCGCATCGGCGCATCTCGGCGCAACGCAACTGCTGTTCAAAAAGAACGCGGCCTCTGTTAGGTGCTGTTTCTTTTCTTGTATTTTTGTCATATTTTCCTTGCCACTGTTTAATTTTGTAAAGTTTTACTCCTCCGTGAGTCGAAGGTAGTTTTGCTTTTATTTTTATTCAATGTTTATTCCTTTGTGCTTATAAGAGTAATATTCAGAAAAAGATCATAAAACGGTAACGTGCTGATGCAGCGACACACCGAGCTGTTCTCATCTATAGCAATTCTCAAACTTTTTAACAATTTGACAGGCAGATAATTTTAAAGTTAATTCCAGCATCTCTAAAAACGAACTATTCTTCTTCCCAAACTTTCATTCAGAGACAAGTGTTTACATAATAATGTATCGTCAAAGAGGATGGCTTGAAAATGACAGGAATGATTCAGCATTTTGTTATCCGTGAGCTGTTTTAAACTACTCAAACAAATGGGAGACTATCCAAGACATTTCAGTAGATATGATGGTGCGGATGATGACGACGACGATGATGATGAAGATGGAATACCTAAGATCAGGATTGGAATCTGTGCGATGAGTAAAAAGGTGAATCACAAATATCTACCTTGCATCTGGAGCCGCCCTAAATTCCTGTCACAGCATTTTCACTAAAGCAGTGTATTTTTCAATTTAGGGGGGAGACCCCTAACTACAAAACAGTTGCTATAGATGACTTCTAACCATCATATCTTGGGTTCCCTTTCAATTCTGAGATTAGTTTTTTGCCATGTTTGTTCTATTGGAGGTTGCTTTCACTTTTGGCAGCTTTGACCATATTTGGAAGTCACGTGACAGAACACAAAAACGTTAAAAACTCGCACAGCTTACATCTTTCTCGAATGAAACCAAAGCCAATGGGTGGAGTGCATTCAGATGCAATATGGGTCATAGTGATTTTTTGAAATTTGCAATACTGCAAAAGCTTTTTAACAAATGGGAATCTCCGGCCCACAAAACCATACAGCAGATTTTGCCTCTGAATGCTCTCTATCTATTGGTTTTGGTTTCATCTGAGAAAGATGTAAGCTGCTTTTATGTGTTCTGGTCACGTGACTTTCCAAATATGTTCAAAACTGCTAAAAGTGAAAGCAGCCTCCAGTGGAACAAGCATGGCAAAAAACTAATCCTATGATTGAAAGGGAATCCAAGATATGATTAGTAGAAGTTGTCTATAGCAACCGTTTTGTAGTTAGGGTTCTCCCTCCTTTAATTTCTCGCAAATATTATACGCCAGCAGGAGTTCCAATGACGACATGCAATGACTAATCAGAAGTAGCAAGTTCTTCATTTTTAACCTGATGTCATTGGTCACTAGCAAAGATATGGCAGAGACAAGGGTTCACGTGAACCAGATCTACCCTTGTCTAAACTTCAGAATACCCATCACGATATTTGAGACATTGATCTTCTGCTCTTGCAGTCTCGTAGTCAATATTTGCACAATATAATATGGAAACAAAAGAGAAATACTATTCCATTCAGTGTGTTAAGCGACTATGTGGACTGTGAATAATTTGTCAGCCAGTAAGAAAATAGTGTGCTCCTGCAGTGCCTTGGTCATCTACAAAACGAAGATTAAGCTGACTAAACATAACTGAGAAAAGCATGTAAATACAATGTGTCCTTCCATGAGCTGAAACAAGCATGCTAGATGTGAATATTCATATTTTGTGACTGTGGGGGCACTAGTTGTTCATATGCTCACTTAAAGGAGCAGTGTCATGGCATTTGAAGTCATTTTCCATTTACTTTCAAATTGAAGGAAAGCTAAAAGTAAGAGTTTTCTAATCCCGAAAAACACCAACGGGATTATAAAATGCTGAAATTATACAAGGATTGTTTCGAATGACAACGATATAGACCGATTACAAACGACAAACTTGAAAAAACTTGCCAGTTGTTTCAAGACGAGTTTCCGTGATGCAGCTCCTGTAATATTCATTTTTTGCAACTATGGGAGTGTGGGACTATGGGAGCACTGCAGGAGTTCAGGAGCAGAAGATTAATGTCATGCAGTCATGGCCGGGTATTCTGAAGTTGCTCCCTACCCCTTATTGTAGGGGAAAAGGGTACAAACTGCCAGAGCTTATCCCGGTTTCAGTAGCATTAAGCAGCTGGGAATATTTCTACTGCCCCCTGGATGGGATGGTAGTCCATCATTAGTCCCAGCAGTATTTTGCCAGTACCTACATGTATTTATACACCTGGGTGGAGAGAGGCACTTTGAGAATAAAGTGTCTTGCCCAAGAACACAATGCAGTGCCCTGGCCAAGGCTTGAACCCAGACCATCCGATCTGTAGTCCAGTGCACTAACCATGCCTCCCACATTGTAGCGAAAGCTTGTCTTAAAATAGATGGAAAAATTTGGTTTTATCAACTGGGTTGATAATGTGAGTTGGCCACTGTAGAGAGATTCGAGAGCTGACGGTTTGAGTGTTAGCCTTTCGTTGGAGCGAATAGACTGGTTTGTAAAAAACTGTTGTGACATTGGCTAAGTATAGGAACTGGATGCTCCTGGTCATGGGCTCTTGCTTACATTTAAAATTGAAATTATGGACAATAATTATTGCTTGGTGTCTAGTAGGTTAAACTGGCTCAACAAAGTATTTGCACCTTTCAAGGACATGCAAACCATGCTCAAGTTGATGGAACCTTATGTTTTTCATTGTTATCAATCATTTACAAGTGGCCCTCTGAGAAAAACTAAGTTCACTTCAACCCGTTCACAAGGTCATGTTTGTTAAAAGTAGCTGCAATTGTTTGATCTCAATCCATTACTCTTTTTTCTGTTTTTCAAGGTCCTTTGGCTGTTGCCATAATGGTTGAATACAATAGACAATGCAATTGCTAGTTGAAAGTGGCAAGCTATTTCCGTTTTTTTTTTAGTATACCTGGCCACTCCATGAACAGTTCATTCTCTTACTTTGGATTAAGATTCAGTTCTTGTTCTGCAAGATACAATAAGTAGAGTTAAATAAACTGTCTACTTGACAAGATCCTTTCTCCTCTCCAGGACCCATGATCATTCTGAACTGCATCAGGGACTGAGACCTCTGACCATCTTCAACATCGGAAGTCTGTGATTCACTGACTTACTGTCAAAATAATAATTCTCAGAAATCGGATTGGCTGAAAATTGCAGATCAAGTACTCTGCACATGCTCATTAATTGCACCAGCCAGAGCTCTCAGTTCGTGGTGCACACCAGAAGGATCGTGGGCTCTAGGGATGAGAATGGACAAGATGCATTTATAATGCATGTATCGCGATGTTCCAGAAAATATCTTTACCTCTCCCATCCTACTAGATGTTCAAAATTTTCTTCAAAATTTTTCGGATTTTGAGACCTCTCACCCTCGGATTGTACATGTAGTTGTCAATAATCTTTTGTGGGGATGGGTACATGGATATTTCCTGGAACCACACATTGTTGGTTTAACTTTTCTGAAATTGCAGTTATTTTTTTCATTGTAGACTAACTCACAGCCTATGCAGGAGATTCTGAGTCGGATGTCTGTGTTTGACTGTGTGGACATCTTTGTGTTCCCTGATGACACCATTCTGAAGGTCCCAGTAGAGGATTGGCCCATCTGTGACTGCCTGATTTCATTTTACTCTAAAGGATTTCCTCTTGAGAAAGCTATTGAGTATGCCAAATTAAGGAAACCTTTTAGTCTTAATGATCTGGAGATGCAATATGCATTAATGGACAGGTTTGTAGACTTTAAATAGGTAACTTCATAGCATTATAGGGGTGGTGAATTGTCTCTGAAAAAATAAGGGTCTTGCAAAATTTTAGTCTTACAGTCCCGTTTTTAATGACACAGTATTTAGAGAGGACACCACATCAGTCTCAGCTGTTTTCCATGTGTGTCCTCTATCCAGGTCGAATTGGAATTTAGAAATGTTGGTTTTGAGGAGGGACAAAAACAGGAGAACCTGGAAATAAAAACCCTAGAAGTGAGGAGAGAACCAAAAACAAACTCAACCCACACTGGCACTGGGCCGGAATCAAATGCGGGCCACATTGGTGGGAGACGAGCACTCTTGCTACTTTGTCACCCTCGCTCTCGCTGTGTTGCTTTCTGAGCGGTTCTGAAAGTCTCATGGTCTCTATTTTTTGTATAGCCGTCTTGGTGTCTTGATCTCAATCTCGCAATCCAAAAACACTAGTCTCACTGTCTCGCAAAGTCTTGCATTTACCATTTTCCCTACATTATTCATAATTCCTCTCCAAAGTTTACTAACTGGTAGGGCTTATTAAACAGGGCAAAAAGAGGCAGACGAATCAATGACTGCCAATATCCTGCTAGCAAAATTTATTAATCTTGGGCGCTATGTGCCCGCAGTTCATCTACATGTACTCGGTAAGAAATTTCTTTACAAACGCGATCCAATAAGCGGTCTGACTTTTAATACCCCTTACGTTACGTGAGTTTGTTTTGAATTCATGCTTGACAGTGCGTGACAACTAACCTTTGACAGTTGGCTGACAGATCGCAATTTACATGTACATGTAGCATTTATACAATCATGCACTCCCTAAATCAGACTGTCATTGCTTTATTATTTTAAAAACTTAATTCATGTGTGACAAACGTCACTAGGTCTTGTTACATGTGTTATGCACGTGCACTTGTCTGTGAATGTTCTCTTACATAGCATGTACCCTTGTTCTCTTATAGAGCTGTTCTCTGCCTTATGATATATGGCTCTGTTATCTATAAATAATTTTGTTATTAATAAATTCTCTTTTCCATAATTATTGTTAGTTTCTATTGTTATTTATTATCTTTTCATCATAATATTTGTTAGTTTTTTCTTTATTTTCTTTATTTTCTTTATTTTATTTTTATTTTTTTTATTTTTCTTTATTTTCTTTATTTTATTTTTTTTTATTTTCTTTATTTTATTTTATTTATTTTTTCTTTATAATTCATTATTATCTGATTATTAATTACTTTTGTATTTTCTTTCGTATGAAGGCCATTTTTTATGTCAATTGTATGATTATTATTTTCACCTTGTCCAGCCTTGAGTAGCATATATTTGCTAATAATTTAGGATTGATAATCGATAAATTATTCATGTGTTGTTGTTGTTCTCTGCTGAAAAGAGATTTGTTACTGTAACAAATCTCTTGTTAATAATACTAACAAGATTTGTTTCAAGAGTTAATGTACAAAGTAAATTACATCTAAATGCTATTAGTTATTGAAACTCTGTTTTCCCTTTTTAGACCAACAATGTACAGTCTCCTGGAAAGTGCAGGAATAGAAACACCACGACATGCTATATTGCTGCGAGATGAGGACGGAAATCCCATAAACACAAAATTTGTTGAACTAGATGATTCGGTGCAGATCGGTGACGTGGTGTTCCAAAAACCTTTTGTTGAGAAACCAGTGAATGCAGAAGACCATAATGTGTACATATACTACCCCTCAGGTGCTGGGGGCGGGAGTCAGAGATTGTTCAGGAAGGTTGGAAACAGAAGCAGCGTGTACTCAGCTCAGAGCTCTGTACGGAAAGAAGGATCGTACATCTATGAAGACTTTGTGGTCACTGATGGAACAGATGTGAAGGTAAACAATCCATGGGCTGGAACAAATGGATGTATCTTTTGTTGTGCTAAATTCATTTCCTGCAAAAGACTGGTTGTCTCAAATTAAGCTGGGAAAAAGACTTGGCCTTATGGATATCTGTCCAGTACCTTGAAGGATTCACTGTGAGACCAAATTCAAAAATCCAACTTGCTGTGGACAAGCTGTAATTTCATCTTGCTAGCTGAAATCTCTGAGGAGCTAGGTGGAAAAATAGTTATTATGATTTTTAATCGATTTTGGCTGCTTAAATTTGACATTTTGCTTTATCTTAAGTACAGATTTCTTGCAGTATTGTTTCACTTTCTCTCACAACTACATGTAGCTGTTTAGCACAGATAGCTGAAGTGTGCCATAATTTTATCACTGTATAATTTATTAAATTATTAATTATTATTATTTTAAGGTGTACACAGTTGGCCCAGAGTATGCCCACGCTGAGGCACGGAAGTCTCCATCACTTGATGGAAAAGTTGAAAGGGATAGCCAAGGAAAGGAGATACGCTACCCAGTTATCCTCAATCAGTATGAGAAAGAACTAGCCAACAAAGTCTGTAAACTGTTCAAGGTATAACACAAGTGACTTGTAGATCACTATCTGTCTGTACATTTACCATAAAAACTCATTTGATGGCCCAAATATGATTATGTAATATGTATATATACTAGTATTAACTGTTTCATTTGCTTCATTTGTTTATTATGAATCCAAATAGAAAGGTTATGGGGAAGTTAAACCTGGTCACTATACACCTTGGATTAGTTGTACCTGTCATTATCAAATTATAGTCTTAATTAGCCGTGTTCTAAACAAGAAGAGGACTGGGTAAAAATGCCTAAAATTGATTGGGTTTGACTGAGTTGAAAAGTGAATCCCAGGTCACACGAAAGAGCATCCAAGCCTTATCCAGATTGTGAAATTTGAGCATGATTGGCAAAAAGGGAAGTCAGTGGTGTGTCTTTAGAAATCCCTCAAACAACTGAGTTCAGTAAGGATTTGATGGAGGGACACACCCTATAGATTTCATCATCATCATTGTTTGTATGACTAAATAATTATGACATCTTGTGTGAAAATCTATTGGCAGATAAGACACAATTAACTGTAAATATACAATAAAAATGAGTGAATATTTAAAGCGGCATTATACAGTGTTTGTAGGAAGATACAAAAGCCAACTGTATGGCACTAATTGTTTTTCAAGCAACCAGTCAAATCAATTCAAAACTTTATTTCTGGAAACAAAAATATTTCTGGAAAAAAAATGACCACAAATTTTTTTAGTTGGCAAGAAATATACAACAGCTTTGACTACATTTATTTACAGTTTAACTGTAAAATGTATTACTATGGACTTCTGTTTTCTAATAGCAAACAGTTTGTGGTTGTGACTTGCTACGCACCCATGGTAAGTCCTATGTTTGTGATGTGAATGGCTTTAGTTTTGTCAAGACATCCAAGAAGTACTATGATGATGCTGCTCAAGTGTTGATGAGCCTCGTTGTACAAGAACTAGCTCCTCAGTTGTACAAACCATACAATCTAGACGTGCAAGAGGAAATTCCTGCGGTTGAAGCTCTGGAAGGTACCATGCTTGAGCTAAGGTGTGTAGTTGGTATCATCAGACATGGCGACCGAACTCCCAAGCAGAAAATGAAAATGGAAGTCAGGCATCCAAGGTGAGATAAATGAAAATAATAAGAAGTACCTAAACTACTGGAATGTGTCGGAATGGAAATAATTATCGGTATAATGCTTGTTTGTTAATTTTGTTGTTTTAAGTGATCAACTTGAAGAGTGTACATTTTCAGCCAATTAATAATTTGTACAATGTACAACAAGTACAAATGTATCGATCATCACCAGTGGTAAAATTTCCCATTAGTTTGGCCAAATTTCATGGCCTAACCTCCAATCAATCAATCAATCCTTTATTCACACTATCCTAGGTATTTATACACTATCTATATCATAAACAAAGAGACAAAAGAAGAATGAAATTAGGCCTTAATGTAGAAGTAAATAAGTGTGCGACGTCCAAAGTAGCAGAGCTTTCTAGTTGGACGCCGCCATTGCTAAGTAAATAAATAATGGCAGCATTAACATACACAAAATTAAGCTACTGATTCAAGTTCTGTATCTATCTGTATTTCTGTATTTATTTGTTTAAGCAGGTTTTTTGAGGCAGCAATATTTTTTTAGAGGCAGCAAGATCTGCCCTTCCTTGGGGCAGAGCCATTTTGCTCAGACAAAAGGCTAAATGCTTGAAACATCAGCTTTTCAAAGTTAGTTTGTTACGGTAGTTTGTTTACCTTTATCAATATTTTAGCATAAAATAAAGGTTAATTTTGGCAAGCAGCAATTGTATTAGCCCTCATTTATCTGGGCGGTCAAAGTCTGCATGTGTTGTTTCCATAATTATTTGGCTGGTGTCAATCAAGTACATGTATAGTAAGTCATGCGAATAATCATTCTCCCTTCTCAGTTTTCTGAGGAGAGTGTTCAATCCCTCCCACCCACCCCTTACTTCCATCTACTATTTCTCATATGTAAAGGGAAGCATATTATTACTATTGTCCTTAGATGTTATTAGTAATTATTTACCATTCTTTAGCATCTTTTACTTATGTACAACTCTGAAGACTTATAATACTTATAATATAATAAACTTAACGGCAGGGAATTGCTGCCTGCGGCACCCCTTCAGCCCTGTGCTGAAGCCCCGTCAGGGAGGGGACATTTGTTATCTGGACTGGGTTAACTTAGCCCCAACGCATTATTCCAGCAACAATGTCCGCCTTGCAGTACAGGTATGAAGCACCCCCTCAGCATGCCACCATGTGCTGAGGCCCCTCATCCAATGGGTTTATCCTGTCGGTGGGTTTTATCCGAGCCCTGCCAGTACATTCCCTGCCATAGATTGCCCACTAATTGGTCGTTTGTCATTGTTGCATGCCATAACATTAATCAACTTCTAGTTAATAATCAACTCAATGTACTAAACATATAATAATATACAACCAGTATAGTGAAAAATATTTCTATTTAGGGTTTAATTTCGGGTATGAGAAAAAGTCATTTAAAGTACTGTAATGAATCATATTATACACATAGGCATATGAGCCAGGGGTTCACTGACAGTCAGCCAACAAATGGCCAACAGTCTCAATCAAATGTGTCGGCCGACAAACAGCCGACAGTCAGCTGACTGTCGGTGACCTTTCGGTGAAGTGGCGGTAAGTAATGTCACAATTACCCTAAAACCTTTAATCAACAGATTTATTGAACTGTTTAAAAAGTATGACGGTTTTGATGAGCACAAGCTCAAGTTAAAGAGACCAACGCAGTTACAGGAAGTGTTGAACATAGCCAGAGATTTGCTAGCTGACATCAAGGAGGGAAAGCCAGTCTTTGAAAGTCCTAACAAAATCCATCAGCTCAAAAGTGTTTTGGAAATGTGAGTAAACAGTCACGTTGTGTATCTTAATCTGACACAATAAATAATGGTAATAGGCTGGTACTACTATCCTGGATGTAAACCCATGGGCAGCTTATATAATTTGAGGAATTACACCTAAAATAAGGTCTAAAGCCCCCTATTGTAGGCCCAGATTTTTGTGCAATAATGCCATGATCATTATAGTTTTCCAAAAGACTATGTTACCTGCCTTGCCCTTTGCTAATTAATAGCATTTTGCAGTTTCCCATTCAATCAACCGTCTTTGTTGTTTTCTTTATGTTAAAGGTATGGTTATTTTTCTGGAATCAACCGAAAAGTTCAGTTCAAATACCTTGGTAAACCTCGAGATGGAAATGATAGTGAGAGCAGTGAAAATCGACTGGGGGATTCAGAATCGGACGAGAAAAGTGGAAAGAAGAAACAAGCAAAGGAATCAAAGAACAAGAATGTTGAGGGTAAAGATGACAAGGAAGCAAAGAGTAAGGAAAGTAGAGAAGCCAAAAATCAAAATAGTAAAGAATCACAGGAGAATGATGACCAGGAAGGAACAGACGACAAACTGAAAGTTCCTGTTGACAAGGACCATTCTTTGCTGTTGATTGTCAAGTGGGGTGGAGAATTGACTACAATGGGAAAGGAGCAAGCATTACAGCTGGGGCGTGCTTTCAGGTATTGAAAATATAGCAATCGTCTATATATAATGGCCGATTCCCTCTGTGAGACACATAGGAAATCATGGTACATGTACAGTAGTTGTATTCATCTTCGCACACCAAGTCTCGTTCAAGATGCTGTGTGTGATGAATACAACCGTGATTCCCTATGTGCAAGTCTCGTAGAGGGAATCAAGGATTAACATTGCTAGTGACAGTTTCCAGTGGTTTTGAGCTCATAATTTTTGATGGGTCAGTAAGAATGCAAATCTTCATCTGTTGCTGCCACAATATGGTATCAAACAAATGTGTGAACAAGTTGCGGTTATTTTCTGGACATTAGTGGTTACCATAGCACCAGCATAGTCTGATAAAAACACCCTTAATTTTAGTTTTAAATGATTCCAACTAAAAATGAGCTACATGTAGTTGACCCCGACTTTATTGTTATTAACCTTTAACAAACACACCAGGAAACAACATTTTACAAAGTTAAAAAAATGCCTGGGAACAGTGCCACTTTGAATACATTTTTGTCCAAAAGTTAAGGTGGCTCTGAAACCCCTCAAAGAATTTGTTTTTAACCTTGCAAAAAGTTGTATAATTATTATTCCTTGGAAATGAACTAGAGGGCTTTCTTTCCATCTCCATGCTTCTTCCACCATAGTGAGCAAGAAAACAGGGCCAACTTGAAAGTTATACTGTTGAAGTATATCGTACTCAGGTCTGTGCTTCAGATTCTTTATATAGCATATATATTTTTTGTTTCTGTTAATTAGGAGTATGTACCCCGGTGGTCAAGGGCAGTACTCTAAAATGTCAGGTATTGGTCTATTGCGACTTCACAGCACATACAGGCATGATTTGAAGATTTATGCTTCAGATGAGGGACGAGTACAAATGACAGCTGCAGCATTTGCAAAGGTATCAGTGCACTCTGCACATGTAGAACTGTTATAATCACTTGAAGCAATTATTTTTTGGGAGGAGGGGGTTCAGTGAAGGTGCTTTATTTTGCCTAATTTTCATTGAGCTTCTGGCAAAATCATCAAACATTTTTTTAAATTTGCAGGAACTTTAATTTGTAGATAAAAATTATATAGTTTTTAAAAGTAGTTCACAAAGAGAATCTGTGATGGAATGTTAAAAAATGGTAATGCTAAGATGTACAGTACCTTTTATATGCATAGTAACAAGGAAGACTACAATATGTCTGAATGTACATGTATGATATGTCTGAATCTGTCATGCACGCACGTCTCGCCAATTGAATTTCCATGTATCAACAAGGGGACCTCTTAGTATAAGCCCTAAGGTTTTTGAGGTCTCCTTGCCACTTATTTCTCAATTTTCTATTGCTTTTTTCCTATATTGATTGCAAATATATGTGGTAAATAAACATTGATTGATTGAATCAACGGAACCGCTTAGAACAGTCCTGATTTGTTGTTTGTAGGGTTTTCTTGCTCTTGAAGGTGAGCTGACACCTGTTCTAGTACATCTTGTACGAAGCGACAAGAACACTACAGAGATGCTTGACACCTCTAATGATGCTGCTAAGATAATGGGAAAGTATGTTTGTCGTAAGAACATCTTTATTTTGACGCCAATAAGTCACACACACAGGAACATGAAACCAAACAGTAAACTATCTGACCACACAGAGCTGGAACATCTGCACATGTGTCATAATTTGTGAAGCCTCTGTAGCCATGGACAGGGCTCATTGAACAGAATTGGCTTGAATTTGACATAGCCTTAACTCCATTTCCATGTAGCCACAACAGACCCTTATGGGTTTCTGGCCACATCTATACACAGCACTTAAAAAAAATGCATCTGTACAGTGCACTTGAAATAAAACACATTTATACGCGGCACAGGAAATGGAAATTGTAATTATGTCTGAACTGATAGACACAAATACTAATACATAATACATTTTTGTTTATAGCACCTTAGATGATATTAATTTAGCAAATATTCCTTATTAACAAATTAGTGATATTAATTTATGCTTTATTTTTATTCATGACTTCATTATTTTTATCATCACACAGGGTAAAACACAGGCTTCATGAAATTCTTCATTCAAATGAGGATTTCAAAGAAGAAGATCTTGCCAAGGTTTGTGAAAATTGTTTACGAATACTGACAGGGAACGATTCAAAACAATCATGCTAGAGCTCATTATCAGGGGCAAAGGGGGTATGTGGGAACTTTCCACTCTTTTTGAAAAACACTATTGGTGATATAGAAATGTTTTGTTACATTTTATAAATGACAGAACTTGTACTTTTTCCTTCTCAGCTTTAATATGGGGGTAGTTGCTAGCTAGTGCATAGCATGTACCCGATAGTTTAGTCATCTTTTATTAGCAATTATAATATAGATAGGACTCTGTGCACGCTCTGATTGGTCAAAAACCCATGTTTTATCAGAGTATGAAACATAGACAAAGCGTGTTTTATTGTTTTTTGTCAGCTTTACTCTAGTGAAAATTTGCAAGGTATGGCGGCGAACATTTTCTATAAAGAAATTCCGTTCAAAATTCTGAGAGATTGTCGAAGAAGCTTCTAAGTTCGAGAAGTAGAAGAAGCGAAATAAAATTGCTTCAGTTTATCGATCGTGCGTGTTTTTGTGTTTTTACTCGCTGCGTATAAAATCTATATCATAAAGCAAATCAAGAAGCCTAAGCCATATATTATACTGTCATAAAACACTCCGCACATTTGAGAACACTCGAGAAATGTAGAAAACACGAGTCTCAGGCGAGTGTTTTCTACATTTCCCTCGTGTTCTGAAATGCCCGTCATGTTTTATGACAGTATAATACATGGCTTAGGCTTTATTTGTTAATTAAATTAAGCACAAAAATTGTGTTTGTGACCTTTTACAATAAAGCATTTTCAATGTATTTGTAAAATAACTTTTGTGATCAAACTACTATTGTATATATATTTTTGTTCAGCTTGCACCAACCAAGTCCCGTTCTGTGATCAATGCCATGAATTTTGTGAAGAATCCATACACAATGTGTCAGAAACTTTACAACTTGGTGCATGATCTTACAGGACAACTGAAGGATATGATTGCTCAGAAGGTTTATGATCCAAGAGGTAAGAGTCCCAGTTTGCTACTGCTAGAAAGTGTAAGATGTAATCACACAAATGCAGACGGAACAGCTAACTTGACCTTGTTAGTCATAATGGTTACTTTGAGCATTTTGAGTCATCACTCAAGGAGCATTTTGCAATGAGCCCAAACAACAGTGGGGATTGAGACTACAGTACATACAGGTGGTGGGAGAGCCACACAGGAAAATAATTATTTTGCCTCATAGTAATGTTGTGGTACAAATCGAACGCAGTGACGATATAGTTACATGGGCATGTGTATTCATTTTTAATACACAGATCCATTTCTTTACCATGATGAAACGCTTGAGTTAATGATGCACAGATGGACAAAACTAGAAAAGGTGAGATTACTAACAGTATAATTTTAATTTGCTTAGTTATACAGGAGGTGCGGTGGCCTAATGATTAGCTTGCTTGACTTTAGATTTTTGGTTTTCATGTGACGTCATAAAATTCTGAAATCAAAATATGCTAGGCCTACTAGATTTTCGTTGCCACTAGGTATAAGGTGAACTAAAAACATATCTTTAAGCCAATTTTCAGCTCGATAGAGCATCTTGAATATTTGAGTTCTTCACGGTATGATGCCGTATCTGACATCAAGCTGAGTTCTGTGACAAAGCTGTTTTGTTTACAAAAAGCCTTTCATTTCGATTTTCAGCAGTTAGAACATTTCAGTAATAACAAGTGGTGTTTATGTGGAAGTATAATAGCTCAAGAGCCAAAAGTAATCCCTATCATAGCACAACTGAATTCCAGATGGTTTCGCGTGCATCACGGCGGCCATATTTGTGCCCCTCAGAAGGACACAGATATGGCGTCTCCATACTGAGCTTTGTAAATTTGCGTAGAACGTCTCGGCAAATAACTCGCAAACGGCACACTGTATAGACCTGAGACTTGGAGAAAATCTTTATTTATTTATCATCTACACCAATGAAGTTTTTAGCTTCTGTAATTTAATTTTTTCGAATTTAGTTTTTGATTGCGTGACTAGTGAAAACCACCAATTGGACAGTCTGGGTTCAATCTCTGGCCGGGGCACGGAGTTGTTTTCTTGGGCAAGACACTTAAATGTAACTCTCAAAGTGCCTGCCTTCACCCAAGTGTATAAATGGGTACTGGAAAAATAATGCTGGGGGTATCCCATCCAGGGGGGAGTAGAAATGCTCCTAGTTGCTTCATGCTACGGAAACCAGGATAAGCTTCTGTCTGATGGGCTGTCCACTCTAACAAACACCGTTTGAGCAGTTCTATGTGTAAATGAAAGTCATCCCAAAAATTTAGAATATCGTCCCATTTTTTGAAGACATTCTCTATTAAAATATCTCAAAGTTCCCAAAATTTTAACTACATTAAGGGTGGCACAGTGTCGAGAGCGCTCGCCTCCCACCAATGTCACCATGGTTTGATTCCGGTACAGTGCGATATGTGGGTTGAGTTTGTTGTTGGTTCTCTCCTCACTCCTTGGGTTCTCTGGTTTTCTTCCCTCCTCAAAAACCAACACTTCAGAATTCCAATTCAACCTGGATAGAGGACCCACATGAAAACCAGCTGAAGCTGATGTGGTTTCCTCTCGAAATAAAAAAAATTGCATCATGTTAACCTGAAAATTTTCCGAGCCTCCTGATTCCCGGCAAAATCTTCAGATTCTCCCTCGAAACAAGTCTTATTATTAGTTTCCACCCCTCCTACTACATGTAGGCTCATATGCAGACTCACCTTTGTGTCAAACCACAAGTGAGGCGAGATGCAAACACAAGCGTGTGAGCAAGCTGGAGGTACTTTAAAGGTGTAATGGTTGGTGCATTGGACTCCTGGCTGTGTTATATGAGTTTAGTGAGTGCTGTTTAGGGTTGTGTTTTTGGGTTTACTTACAGTGTATGTGCAATGTGTGTGCCACTGTTAAGTGTTGTCCTTTCTTAGGATTTCAAGCTGAAAAATGGGCAATTTGATATAAGTCTCATTCCAGATATCTACGACTGTATCAAATATGATGTGCAGCATAACAGGTTGGTACAGGATCTAGAATCTCATTTACATGTACATTAAATTGTATTGTTAATTTGCATGTGATTACTGTTACAAGATTATTATAATGTGATATTGTAAATGTGATCTGCCATAATTGCAATAAACTGATAAATGGAAAAAAAAAGAAATATTCCAGTTAGTATAATGCATAGTTTTAGGACGTTTGATACAATGAGAAAATGTTTTTGTATGTGTAGTCATATAAGTGCTTTGCTCGACCTCATCTAGTAAATGTAATTACCAGTATTGATTTTAATGACTGATTGATATAAATGGAACAAATATTGAACGTTGTTGTCACAATACATTGTGATTTTTAAGATCATTTTATTTGATCTGCCCACCACTGACAGCTTAGTATTTTCTGCTCATCCTCAACTAATAATAATTTTAAATTGTTGCAGTACATAATAATTACTGATTAATTTCATTCTGTAATGGTCAAATTTAGCCAACTGAGCCTCAAAAATAGTCTGGAATTGTACAAGTGTGCCAAGGCTTTTGCAGACATCGTCATTCCACAGGTTAGTCATCGAAATAACAAAACGCGCTATTGCATGGCAGGCACACAGAATGATTTGAAAACCAGAACAGAAGATAGATTAATTAATAAAATTGTTGGTTAATTGCTCTAATGACTAAAACTAAAAGAATGAATTTAGAGTTCAGTTAATTTAATAATTAGCAAAGTGCAATTATGGTACCCCGTAATAGGCCCTTTGCATGACCCAGTCACATGGTACAAAATAACACCCTGCTGGCGAGCAAGCTATGCTCTGGGACATGAAGTGGCTTTGTTTTGGATGTCCCTGCACGTAGCTTGCTCACCAGCAGGGTATTATTTTGTACCATGTGACTGGGTCGTGCAAAGGGCCTATTAGGTTAGTTATTTATATTGCTTAATAAAAATATGTTTCAGGAATATGGCATAACAAGAGATGAGAAGGTAGCTATTGCTCAAAGGGTGTGTGTGAGACTGCTGAGAAAGATCAGAGGAGATCTGCGGCATGCTGACAAGTCTGACATCCACACTCGGCTTAATCCTAAGTAAATTCATTTACTATATTTTATCATTTATTAGAGATCAACTTGTGCATCTTGGTTTACCCTGCAGGACAGGGATTTCCTTATCTTTAGCCATATGTAGGAAAAGAGTACCTCGTATACAAGAAATGGAAAAAAAATGAAAGAAAAAAGAAGGCTACTAGACGAGGAGATTGATACTTTTATTTGTTCACCGGATGTGTAGACGAAAAGAAAATTAGTTTAGGAAAGCGCACGACCTCGAGTACAATTGGTGATTAATAGGTACGAGTGATGTGAAAGTTCTGCAATTTGAAAGACATCACCAGTACCTATTAATTAGGAATTTACGAGAAAGTTGTGCGATTTTCTGTTTATAGTACATTCAACAAAATTAAAAGAAAAAAGACCGCATTGTTTCTTACGTCTGCATAAAATTGCTGGAGAATTTTGTCGAGTTCTTCCGCCAAATATTCTTTGAGGTTAAGCTTACGGTTCTCAATTTGCGCTCTCCAGCCCAGCTGCACCACACCTTTATCCAGGTTTGTTTTCTTTTATTTGTGTTTTCGTTGGTTGCTGTTTCTTTAAGTTTTTGAAGCTCGTCCTCGTTAGAGAAAGCAAAACGACTGTCGGCCATTTTTTTCTCTCCCCTTCAAATTTGTGGGTCGAGCGCCATATTACAAGTCAATAGCAAATCCCGAAGTACGTCACAAAGAACACAACAATGGGGCCTAGCCCTTAAACAATAGCACAATAGAACGACACAAGAGTGCATATATTGATTTGGTATATGGAGCATCACCCAAATTTGTCGCGCTTGCCCGCGTTTACGCACGGTTGCTATTGAAACATAATACGTACCCTGAGGAGTACAATTTGGGATTAATTGTACTCGTCCAATCAGAATAAAGTAATTTTGTCGAGTGTACTATAAGAAAAGAAAAATACACTGTAGTGTTAATTATTATAAGTGAACAGTCCATCTGGGTAGTCGAAAATTTCGACTGCCCAGGGATCCAATCAAAATGTTTCTTTTCATCATGGACTGATTTTCCTTGTAATAAGTTTTGATATCTTTTGTGGTTCTCACTTCTTTCTGTAGCTACTCACAGAGTGTGGAGACCCCTCATCGCCATGTTAGGACGAGATTGTACTTCACTAGCGAGAGCCACGTGCACACTGTACTGAATTCTTTTAGATATGGAAAGCTTTTTGAAGTAAGTTGATAAGTTGATAAGTTAGCAATATACATTTAAGGCATTAGTTTCTTTCTTAGATGCGGAAAGAGCGAAGTCGCTAATATAAATAGATTGTCCAACCAACTGCCCTCCCTAGAAGAGGAGACTGCCAGCTAGATTGAGTGTAGAAAGTAAACGTCAACTTTATTTAATTTAGGGTCCCCTCTACTAAATATGGATTTATTAATGAATTACAAGAATTGTTTGCCCCCCACAAATAGGTACAACGCTATTTGAGGCGAGGGGAAATAAAAAATAATGCTAACACTGAGCAAATAAAAAGAAAAGTAGATTAAGATGTATATTGCAGTTTAGTATATTCTCAGCTCCGACTATTGCATTTCTAGCTTTTTGATTGGCTAAAAAACTCAGACTATGAGCCAATAGTCGGAGTTTTACGTCATATGGAAAATAGTGCGCCAAGTTTTTATTTTACGCTTTGTAAAATTGTGGCAATAAAAATCGGCGGCAAACCCCGGTTTGAGAATTTACTAAAACAATTATTCCATACATACATACATATGTGATGAATGTATAACAATTATTCCATGAGCCCTTGTTGGATATGAAGTGATTATAACCAACTCGCGCTACGCGCTCGTTGGTTATTTTATCACTTCATATCCAACGCGGGCTCATGGAATAATTGTTATACATTTATCACATATGTATGTTGTGGTACTTTCGCTTTTTGAGTTGAATGAACCTTACTCTTGGTACAATTTTGATTTGCGTCAGCTGTCTTTCGTTTTTTGAGTTAAATGACGTAAAACCAAGCCAGTGACATCCCTCTGGGAAGCAATCACAAAGGACGGCGCGTAGCGCGGGGAAACGTGCGCGAGGGATTCATTTGCTTTTGGTTTGACTCCTTATTGAAAGAGAAAGTGGCTGGAGTTTTTTTAACCATTGACTGAGGAAAGTGGTGCAAAAATCAAAGCAAATACGAATTTCTATGTGAATTACTTTCGGCACTCAAGTGAAAGCTGCTGTATTGATGTTTTATAACCAAACATTGTATTTGTAGGACATTCCAGATGACCAGTGGAAGAAAGCTGCAGAATTCTTAGCAGAGGTTCCCGAGCTTAACTACATGACTCAGTTGGTGCTTCTGTTGTATGAAGATCCAAAGGCTGACCCTCTGTCTGAGAATCGATTTCATGTGGAAATGAACTTTAGCCCTGGGGCAAAGACTATGGATGATCCAGAGTTTTTAGCAAGGAGTTCTCCCACTAGGAAACGCAGTGAAGAAGAGATGAGGTATCCTTCTGCTTCTATCCCTCCAAGTGTCACGGATACAGTAGGTGGACGTAGAATGGACGAAGTCGATGAAAATTCAGCGGTGGATGACAACCAGCAAGGCCAGGATGAGCCCACTGGTCCACCTACTGGGAAGGAAGCACCAACTGGTCTTGAATCCTCTTCGCACGTTGCCGAGTCCACAAATGCAAATCCTGCACCGTCTGAGAGCATGGAAAGAGAACAAGAAGCTGTTGAAAGCAATAATGGAAAGTCTCAGAGTCCAGAGATAAATTCCACTGAAGAAGAGCCTTGTGAAAGCGGAGATTTGGAGCCTTATGATGACAAACCTTTTGATGAGACTGTTTACGCCGGAAATGAACGGCCACGGTGTTCAATTGGAATTGATGACTATTCAGACTCTGCTTTAGGTGCAAGTAATAGTGATAGTGCTGTTTCCTCGGGTACATCCATCGAGGAGTCATCTGGAGAAGAAAAGCTCTTGACCAGACAACGGAATAGCTTGAGTGAAAGTGAACTAACAAATGCTCGCGATGGAGTTGGCAGAAGGTGTAAATCTGACAGTGAGGTTACAATTTTGGGCACTTCAACAAGGGGTGTTCTGCAGGGAAAAAGGAGTATTCCAGAAAAGACTTCAGTAACATCCATTGCTGAGGAAGGTCCATCCAAACCACATACAGGACCTTCCCGACGCAAGGCACATTCCATTTCTGGGCCCACTTCGACTACCTGCTCGTCGCCAAACAGTCGATCGCCAGATGACTTAAGTATTTGCAAGTTTCCACAAGGTATGTTTGTGCATGAAGGTCAGCTAGCTTCAGTAGGCGAGGGTGCTTGCTATCACCGCGAACATCAGATATACAAATTTGAAATGAATTGGTCTGCGCTGCAGGTAGAGTTCACCTCGCTTGCTGATTGGTTTGATATTCAATGTTCCATATTTCTTTACTTATACTTCGTCATTGTTTCTTATTTCCGCCGCGGAACTGGATCTTTGCGATTTCAAAAATATCGCATTATTAAAAACCCGCGAATAAAAGGTTATCGCGAAAATTAAAACCCCGGTGTACAACCCTTCTCGGTCTTTAATTTCTTCCGATCGTACAACATATAGAGAGAACACATCTCGTAAATACTGAACTTTGTACTGTTCATTAGCAGACAACTTTGCTTGCAGAAGGCACCATGCTATATACAAATTGACTCCAGATATTTAGAGAGCCCGACGTGAAACTTAATAATCGATGGAAATTTCAGTTAGTTCTTTGCGTGTAATATTGAAGGAGATATTAGCCGTTTTCAAAACCTGCAAAATTTCTAGATGGCAAGCGCTAATGAACCCGTGCTTTCTTTGTAAAATTTTTAATTTTCAAATCCAGGTCATGTACAAAAAGTATTTTGTTCATCGGGCTCAAATTTATAGCTTATAATTAATTATATAATAACAAATCAATGCGCGCGTTCTGATTGGTCAATCAGCTATGGTTTATTGTGCCGGTAAACCCATGGAAAAATCGCGCGTCTTCTGAATTATTATATAAAAGCAATACACCTTATTCCAAAATGGCTACCATCTTAATATTCTTTTGTTGGTATTCAAATAAGCCCTTCTTGCCTCGTTTTTAAGCTCAAAAATCAAAAGAATATTTATCTTGAACGAGGCAACAAGGGCCAATTTGTGTGCGCATAAATCAGCGGCCATTTTGGAATTAGGTGTATAGACCACACTTTCTATGGGTTTATAGGGGTAATAACCCACTTGGGATGTTTGGGAGAACACGAGAAAAGTTTGTAAATCACTCGCCTGCGGCTCGTGATTTACAAACTTTTCTTGTGTTCTCCCAGACATCCCGCGTGGGTTATTACCACTATAAACCCGTCATGTAGAAAGTGTGGTCTATTGCTTAATTAATCGTGCCGTACGCTAACGAGGCAAATATTGTGAAGAAGGACTCCCGCATAACATTTTGCTTCGCATAGGTGTCAACATATCAAGTTGTGGATCTGAACTACAGCGCCCATAATGAGATTACCTGTTTATTAAATTTTTGCGGAATTTAGTTTCTTTCAAAGAAATTTTTCTTCCAAATCGCGAAATTTGCTGTTGTATTTTCGTAAAAATAATTAACAAATAAAGAAGCCTAAGCCATGTATTGTACTGTCATAAAACACGACGGGGATTTGAGAACACGAGGGAAATTTAGAAAACACGAGCCGCAGGCTTTATGATATAGATTTTATACGCCGCGAGTAAAAGCAACTTAAGCAATTTAATTTCGCTTCTTCTACTTTTCTCTCGAAGTTAGAAGCTTCTTGGACAATCTCTGCAGCTTGACTCAGAATTTTGACCGGAATTTCTTCATAGAAAAGATTCGCCGCCATCCCTTGTGAATTTTCACTAGAGTAAAGCTAACGAAAAACAATAAAACACGCTTTTTCTATGTTTTATACTCTGATAAAACATGGGTGTTTGACCAATCGGAGCGCGCGCAGAGTCCTATCTACATTACAAGTAACAATAAAAGCTTGTTTTAGAAGATAAGGATGAGATGGGGGAGGGACAGGAGGATAATGGTACAGTTTGATGTATTTCTGGCAACGGTCTGTTCAAATGTTAGTCTGCCTCCGCAGAACCTAGAGCTTTATCGATAGATGTCTAGAAATAGACAACTTCATGGCAGTGGGATCAGTATTGATAACATCTTCAACTGGGAAAGCAAATACCAATTCAGTCTTTTGTGTACGCCCCTTCAGTCAGACACGCAAATCCTGTCCTGCCTTTAACTTTCAGTCGCTTTTCTAGCGCCGATTACCGAATTCAGTCGAACCCAATCGCGTGATTGAGTTCCATTAATCGAACGTTCGATTTGGTTCGATTAGTTACGTCGGGAGAGTTTCGTCGAGTTTTAAGCATATCCGAAATCTAGCTGGTAATCAGTCAACATGAGATAATTTTCAGGACTATAGTTATTGACGCTGTAGTATAAAAAAACCTCTTTGTCCTTAACAGGGCAGGTGTTTGACGTTATTTCTGTCCTAAAAAGGACTACCAAGCTTTCAAACCTCCACGGCACCCCTTTACCCAAACATGGGTAAAGTACACCTCCCCCCTCCCCCGGGTTGTCCGTCTGGTTTGGCATGAAAGTAAGTAAAGGCTTGGGAACTGAAAATCCGAAGCAGTCGTGGTAGCAGAACTCTGTATTTTATCAAATCACTCAAATTTCCGCTTTGGATTCTTGACTTGGCAATAGAGGCTGTAAAAGAGTTTTTATGGTTGGTCAAATCACTATTCAACATTAGGATAGAAGCCACCGGTTGTGTTACTGCAGCATTCAGTTGAATATTGAAATCTCCATTCAAAAATCAAAGCAATGCTGGGCTAATGAAAGAATTAGTCGTTTTGCAGGCGGAACGCTTCAGCCTTTCTGACTTTATGATATTTTAGAAGTTTTCAAGTTTGGTAAATTATCGAAAACGTAAATTAGTTGTCCTTAATAATCCACTTATCCACCATACGGAAAAAGATAGCGACTGGTACAGTTACCTATAATTCGCAAAGCATTGTGGTAAAATGTACAGCCGCCATGTTTTTCCGTTCGTTAGATTGTACTCGGACCCCATGCGGCTACCTAAGCCTTGAGGTTGATGTGATAGTGAAAGCAAATGTATGCAAATAACTCTACGGCCCACAGCCTCGACAAAAACTTTTCTTTAATGCTATATTTTCGCAAGTTCTTGAGTCGCACACGTGTCAAAACGTGTCTTTTGCAAACTTATAGATCTTTAACTGTTTAATGCTGCTGCGCATTGGCTATCTTTAATCAAATCTAAACTAGTCTGGCTGTATCTTGTTTCTTGCTGCTTAACATTTCTTGTGGCCTTGAAAACTGTTAACAAAAACAGGAGTCGGATCTGACTTGCTCGCCGTTGACGAAGAAGATGAGGAGTATGAATACGAAGAGTCCAGCGAAGAGCAACACCGTAAGAGCGGCGTGGAAGAAGATGAACTGCTGGCGTTCGAGGAAGAAGGTGACAGTTCTAGGGACAGTCAGATGTACATCGTACATTATTCTGCTTCTCAAAAGTTTTCTCTATCCTTTATCATTACGTGGTCTAGTTTTCTGCTGTTGGCAAGCAAATTATATTTGTTTCATTGCAGTTACAATACTTATTCAACACATGCGATTAATCAACTGACTGAGGAATTACATTTTAGCCAATCATCCTGTGAGACCCAGGGCAATTAGTCGGGGCAGGTCAATTTCAACACGGCAAAAATTGACGCAACAAGAGGTTTTTTGCCAGATTCATTTCGTCGCTCCCCCCTCCCCCCTTCCCCCCCCCCCCCCCCCCGACTAACTGGCCCTGAATCTTTCAAGATGAGAACTATCTTTAAATGCTGCCTCCTTATGTTTTACGGCCACCCTAAACAGCAGAAAACGAGACTTCGATAGTCCTTGGTTTGTTTTCGTGTTCCATAAGCATTCGTATTTATTGTTAAGTTTGACGTTTTCCGAAAATAGGTCACCCCCCGCTTTCTTATTTTCACTGAAAAGGAGTACGTGTAAATCAGTTTAATTTTAATTAATTTTCGTGACAAAATCGCGATACGAGTCCCATGGCAAGTTTGTACTAATGTTTGTCGTACTAACGTTGACATGGTGATCTGTAAATCTATAATTAAGAATGAAATTCATTGTAAAAGAGTCTGTTGTCAGGTAGACAGCCTATAGATGTATAGCTGTAGATAGAATAAAAACCATAGTTAACATTCATTCGGTGTGCATTTACTTCTCATAAGCACTCTTGGTCACAAAAAATCGATTCAGTTGCATGTCTTAACTTCTTGCTTTATGCTTCACTAGAGAAATTAACCATCGTGTAACGCGGAGTAACGCGGGGGTTTATTCCTGGATGGCAATGAAGTAGTAGTGAGTTTTTAGATCTGATTTCCTTTGCACACTAACAAGACTTTGGTAACTTTTACATGTAAGCATTTAATTTTGACCAGTCATGTGGCAAACTGTTTGTACTTCACTGTCGATCTCTTTTTATAATAGATTAGCAGACACTGAGGTAATAAGAATCATCCCCAAGGGCCAAAATTCTCCCAAAATGAATTATAGATATTGCAGATAATGTATGACAGACAGAGGGGCATTTGCAATGTGGGTTAGACGTCGCCGAGTTGTGTGTTTGGGTGTGTGTGTGTTCTTCACTACAAGTAATGGCAGGCAGGTAGACAGCTATGATGACGTCGAAAGATTGTTTAAATACTTGCAAGCCACACCACGATTGCCGGAATAATTTTAGGGGTAGAGTGGATCTTCTACTCCTCTCTTTCTATTCTCCTACCTCCGTACCCATGCATCTCAAGTCACGCGCACAAGGAGCTTGTCATGGGAAGGCCCAAGATTTTTGCGCGCTTCGTAACTCGTTCTCAAACCTGCAGCAGTTCATTCCTCTTACTAACACCTCATTGACTTTGTCATGTTGCTTAACAATCCAGAACGAACGGGCTAATTTCACCTACCATAAACTGTTTTGCAAACAATAAATTACAAGGCTTAACACAGTTTCCAGCGCATTCCACCTCTTACACTTTGATGTGTCATTACTACTGCTTGGCCAAGTTTCAAAGACCGAGATGGCTATGAAACTGCTCCAATATTTTTTAACTTTGCAAAAAGTTTTATATTAGCATGCTGACCGAAATTCAGTTATAACAAATGGTAGTCACCGAGCTCCTTTGTCAAGACAACAATCACAACTCATTCATCAATGATTGAGCATTTGATTGCATGTGATGTTATTATTGTAACATCAACTGATAAAGAGAGGTGGTATTTACCCATCAAAGTGAAAGACCTGGAAACTTGCGAGCCACCTTCAAAATTAAGGAATAATCCACATGTGATGCGTAACACTGACTGCTTGATTGACAGGAAGGGCAAAGCCTTCATCAGCCAAGTCGGACACCACTTCTGTTCGCCAGCGGAAGGTCTCCTTTGAGTTAGTGCGTGAGCAAGGAAAGACGGATATGGCTGGTCAGCCACTAAGGGTCGTTCAGTCAACTCCTTCCTTGAAGAAAGGTTCTCCAACAAGAAAATTGAGTCTCGGTAAGGGAATTAGAACCTGAAAATTCAATTCCTTATCTTTTGAAGTCCTAAAGGTTCTTTGTCTGTCCGACTCTTTGTATGTGTGTGTGTGTGTGGGGGGGGGGGGAGGGGAAGCAGAAGGGACAGAGGAGGAGACATTATTACAATTGCTCCGTAATCGCCGTCGGTTATTATCACCAAAAATGAAATGTAAGCATTCGAAAAAAACTTTATATCAGAAAGACCCTTCTGCTTTCAATGTTTGACGAGGGCCAATGTGTTGGGTTCTTGGTCAAGACACTTTATCCTTAAAGTGCTATGCCCCAGTTAGAAGTACAAATGGGTGCCAATGAATTGTTCTGTCAATCTGGAAAATTTCTGGGGTGAGTGGGGAGGGGTGGGTATCCTGCTCATGGACAAGTGTTCCATTCTGGAAGAAGTACTTCAAATCCTAATTGTTTTTGTTGTACGAAAACCCCGCGAGTCTTCGACTATGTGGGCAACGTTTTACCCGAGTTCGTTAGATAATCCTGGGTTGCGTTTAACTGTCACTTCAGTAATGTAGTTCTTTAGTAATGTATTTGCTTGTTTTACGTAGGATCTGCATCATCTGCTATCCGTGCGGTGAGAAATCTTTCGTATGCAATTCAAAGTGCTTTAGTTGTCAGACCATACTCTGTTACAAAGAGCACCAGAAACAGCCGCAAACCACCAAGTAAGTTGCAGGTTTCCCTGTTCATAAATTGACATGATTTTCCACCTCGACGAGTGGACAGCTTAATTCAGAGAGGGGGCTTAGCAGGGTGAGGGGTGGGGTACTTAATAGAGCTTTTACTGCAAGACCAGGTAGTACCTGCAATTTCTGTCTCAACGTTGTCAAGCAACTGATCAAGTTTGTCGAGGAATTAATCGCGAGCGCTATTTGAAGTACACTTGTATACGCTTGGAAGAGTTACCCAAGAAGTTCGTCGGATGGACTGACAAATCTTGCTTCGTGTATCTGATCCGAACTGTAGGTGTACTGATGCTAACAGTTTTCTTCGTTTATTCTAAAGTTGCAGAGTTTTACGAGGAAATGACGAAAGTAGAGTCGCTAAATCCCCTTCGAACATTACACAATGCAGTACCACTTAAAGAGATGGACAGCTTCTTTGACAGAGCCAGTGGCCAAAGCGTTGAAGCTGTTGTAACGCCAGCCAGTACCCCGTCAAGAAAAGTTCCGTCAAAGAAGCTCTCGGGGCGTGGATCGTCGCAGCCTACTCAATTACTGGAGAAAATAAACATCTCGACAGCTGAGGACGTGGAGGGTGTTTCAGACCTATTTACTGAATCAATTCAAAACTTAGATTCGTGACCAAGGTTATCCGTTGTCTGTTCTTTACAGCAGGAAAAACGTTTTATGCTCAGTTACTGTGGGAATGTCAAGAAAGCTATTTTGAAATATTTTTTACAGCTGTAGATTTAGTTTTATTTAATTTGAAGTTAAATTTATTTATGATTAAAAGGTGCCTTTTAAACTGTTGTTGGAAAATTGATTCAGAGTGTAGTGGTCTTCATCGGCGATTTTATGGATTTTCAGATCGGAGTGGGGCTTTTCAAACCTAGTGCTTCTGTTATTTTGCACTAATCTCTTATTCAGCGATAGGGAAGAGTGAGCGCTCTGGGAGCGTAACATGGACTGCAATTTGAACGTCGTACTCGATCCCGTACTTGTAAGTACTCTGATCTTAAGGTTCCCATTTTCTGTGAATCGCCAAAAGGTTATTGTCTATTGTCGGTTATCTGATTGTATCTGTGGTCTCCAGCTTTCGTGAATAATTTCTTTATATTGAATTGTTTGATCTACATGGTCAGTTAGCGCACCTCGCTGTAACAGACCCAGTGGAATCTTTATCCTCACTGGGTTTTCGGGAAAAAAATCACCGAGTTGGCTAATTTCCATCTTTATACGATGAAAAAATTGATACGGACGAGTGCTGTTTGGCGGGAAATTGTTGAAGATGAGGGTTTTTACCTTTTTACCTCTTGTTTTTACCTCTATTTAGCGGATATTATCTACTTCTCCAAAAGTGGCTGTTTTATAGTGCCTGGACTGAAGCGACTGTTAAAGCCTAGAAAGGAAGGAAGAGTATCGTAACTATAGCAATTTAGTCAAAGGGTGGCATGGAGGAAGGATAATTTTCCGCCACAGGCGGAGCCTTTTAGGAGGATCTGGGGACATGCTCCCCCGGGAGATTTTGAAATTCAGGTCCTCGGAAACGTCATTTCCAGCATTTCCAAGTTGTTTGATACCTTTGAAACCATCTCTCTTTTGAGCTACTTTAAAGAAGAGAATAGGAATAGTAAATGTCATCGTCTCGTGAATTTTCAACAAGAAAGTCGCCGCCAACTTTGGATCGAAGGCCAGACTTCGCACAGATACATCATGGGTGACTCTCAAAAGATTAAAAGACAATCCATCAGTACCACGAAAGGCCACTACCTCTCCTACTTCGAAAGCGTTACTGTTGAAATAACTAGAAACGTTATCCTGATCACGGATGGCGGCTACAGGGACAGCGTCTTGTTGGGGATTCGTCGAGGGAGTTTTTCACCATTTCAACTTGTTTTTCACCTTCACGTGCATGTTTACTCCTCTTTCCACGTCGACGATGTTTTCGAGTGCGATAATCATCTGAGTCCGCTGACGATGAATCGCTATCCATTAAAGAACTAGAACTACGGGAAGAACTGCCGCTAGTTTCCGCCATGATCAGTCGAAAAAAACACAAACCGCGCGAAAATATACGGGGAGACGATCGTACTTGGCGAAGGGCTGCACCAAAGACAGCGCTCCGCTAAACATTAGCTGGTTTACCTCGGTGTAAGAACCTGACTTTTTCTTTTTTTTTTTTTTTTGAGCTATTGTTTTCCTGTAATATATTGTTTCCAGGTTCTTTGTTGTCTTGTTCGTTCTTTGTTTTACGTCACTCGTGAGTTTCACAGGTTCTTACACCGAGGATAAGCCACATTAGCCTCTGTCAACTAACTTGACACCGATTAACGTGTCCACAAGAAAACCCCACCGTTTATAGAGACATCATCGCGTTCTACTCCGCCTCTTTTTAACGAGCTTAGGATTGTTTTTGGCTTTTTAGTGGCTTTTTCTAGTGTGGTTTTTTAATTACTGTTTTATTTTGATTACTTATTATTATTATTGTTATTATTATTATTTTGGGCAAAAATACGCTACATTACACAGCACAGTCACTGGGGAAGCAAAAAATAGCCGGTAAAATAAAAATATTCACTGGGTACCGGGGATAGTAAATGTCAGCTGGTTAGGGGAAAATAATCCACAGTGGGCCAATTACAGAGCGGTTGTCGTGTTGCGTGTGAAATGACGTATTCGTATAGAGATCTACAGTGGAGATTCGTCACAATAGACCAATTTCGATATTTTAATATTCAGCCTAAAACAATAGACATTACTGCGAGGCTCCGGGGAATAAATCCCACAAACTCTATAATTTATACCCCGGAGCCTCGTGCTGAGGTCTATTGTTTTAGGCTGAATTTTAAAATATCGAAATTGGTCTATTGCAGTGTTGTAGGTGACTGCTTAACACTAAAAGTTCAAATACTACGACTTATTATATGGCAAGGACAATCCAAGCGTTCTGATTGGTTCTTTCTTGGTCGGGATTATGCAATACGGACCATACTACGCTGCGCTCGGTCCGTACGACCTCAGGCCAATATTCCCCAGTCCGGCCCTCGCGCTCGGTTAGTAAGAGGTTAATATTTTTAGACGCAGAAACTTTCAGTATATATCCTGTGAAGAGGCGAGGATGGGACGAAGAAAGAGCGGGAAGAAAGATGAGGGTGAAGTAGGCTTGTGCGGAAAAAGGGGGGAAGGAAGACGACCTCCACCACCCCCCCCCCCTCCCCCTTTTTGTCCCTTTGTCTCTTCACTCGTGTTCATTTCGTTTCAGCCGGAACCTGCTCACAGACTGTTTTCTACGGTGGCTCATATAGGACATCAATACATTTTTTTTCAAATTTACATTTGCAACTTGGTTTCCAACAGCAAAAATCCGAGTTGTGTAAATTTCCAAACTTGCAACTCAAATTTCTACCGCAAAAATCCGAGTTGTGTAAATTTTCAAATTTGCAACTCGAATTTCTTCCGCAAAAATCCGAGTTGTGTAAATTTCCAAATTTGCAACTCGAATTTCTACCGCAAAAATCCGAGTTGTGTAAATTTCCAAATTTGCAACTCGAATTTCTACCGCAAAAATCCGAGTTGTGTAAATTTCCAAATTTGCAACTCGAATTTCTACCGCAAAAATCCGAGTTGTGTAAATTTCCAAATTTGCAACTCGAATTTCTACCGCAAAAATCCGAGTTGTGTAAATTTCCAAATTTGCAACTCGAATTTCTACCGCAAAAATCCGAGTTGTGTAAATTTCCAAATTTGCAACTCGAATTTCTACCGCAAAAATCCGAGTTGTGTAAATTTCCAAATTTGCAACTCGAATTTCTACCGCAAAAATCCGAGTTGTGTAAATTTCCAAATTTGCAACTCGAATTTCTACCGCAAAAATCCGAGTTGTGTAAATTTCCAAATTTGCAACTCGAATTTCTACCGCAAAAATCCGAGTTGTGTAAATTTCCAAATTTGCAACTCGAATTTCTACCGCAAAAATCCGAGTTGTGTAAATTTCCAAATTTGCAACTCGAATTTAGGGCAATTTTCAAACTTTTCTCACATATTCTCTTACATAACGTATGGGCCGCTTGTGAAAACATATATTCTTATTTACACGTAGGTACATCGTCCTATCTGCATCCAGTTCCAGAGAGTGATGTGAAAGCTGGTGAAATATGCTGCTCTTCAAGAAGGAAAGATCTGCTCTGTTTACCCGAGTTCGCAGACGTTGCACTGGAACTAAGCTAGCCCACGGTCAGACCCCGGCTCAAGCAAAAGAATTATTCCTCCTGCTTACCAGGCTGATAGAGAATCTACTTTAGATTCTCGTTTTAACCTAAGGCCCCCTCTATTAGGCAATTAGGGAATTCCGTACCTTTTTGGTAAAACGTTTTTCTTGCTCTTTACAATTTATTGGTCGTTTCTCGGTATTGCGGACAACTTTGCTGGTTACTGTGGGTGCTTTCCATTTACCCTAAAATTTTGGCAGGTTCGGTAAGAATTCAAATGGTAGGTCCGTTTCGGCTCGTTTCGACCGGAATATTCGGGACCACCTCTAGAGAAGGTCCACTTAGACAGTTCGGGTATGGTTAGCGAAATGTTTCAAAATTCACAAAGTTTATATTCATTCACATTCAATGCTATTATTATTATTCGCCAATATATTTGTTCACATTCAACCACAGGCAGACTACCCAATGTTTGAGTTTGTTGCGTTACATCGATTAATGGCGGTTACAAAAGAACAGTCATGTCCAATACACCCGCACTGTATCGATCCGTTGAAGTCATATTCAGTTCGTTCGATTCGTACGAATCGTTTAAATGTTCTACGCTCCGTAGTAGGTTTGACGGTTCTATATTCTATATTACATCTCAACGATCCGTAAATTTCAAACGGATCGTCATCCCTTCTTACGGAACGAAAAGGGCAATCAACGGTCCGTACGTTTCGCACGGAGCGAATAGCTTTCATTCGGTCCGAACTGCATCTCATTAAATGAGAGGCCATGTGTGTGTGTTAACGGATCGTTCAATTCGTTCGATTCGCAATTCTTGCATCTCATTAAATCAACAGACTGTAGTCGTGCGGCTCGTAATTCTTGCTTGGAAGGGAATACTGTATACATGTATATTCCTCGTTCTAAATGTGGAAAATACCAGCGATGAATACTGTACACGCGTATATTCCTCATTCTAAATGTGGAAAATACCAGACATGCTTTCTAGCTGTGTTGAAGAACCCGAAACGCACGAGTGCGGTTCGTAATTCCTGCTTGGAAGGGAATACTGTAGACATGTACATTCTTAGTTATTCTAAATGTGGAAAATACCAGCCATGAATACAGTATACATGTATATTCCTCGTTCTAAATGTGGAAAATACCAAGCATTCTTTCAAGCCGCGTTGAAAAAGCAGAAACGGCAACGACTTCAGTCACTCTAACATATACTCCAAGTGCGTGTTCGCGTGCGTTTCGTAATTCTTGCTCGAAAGGGCAAGCCGGCAAATGCTGTATACATGTATATTCCTCGTTCTAAAGGTGGAAAATACCAGCGATTAATACTGTATGCATGTATATTCCTCGTTATAAGTGTGGAAAATACCAGACATGCTTTCTAGCTGTGTTGAAGAACCCGAAACGCACGAGTGCGGTTCGTAATTCCTGCTTGGAAGGGAATATTGTAGACATGTACATTCTCAGTTATTCTAAATGTAGAAAATACCAGCCATGAATACAGTATACATGTATATTCCTCGTTCTAAATGTGGAAAAAACCAGGCATGCTTTCAAGCCGCGTTGAAGAAGCCGAAACGCAACGACTTCAGTCACTCTAAGTGCGTGTTCGCGTGCGTTTCGTAATTCTTGCTCGAAAGGGCAAGTCGGCAAATACTGGATACAAGTATATTCCTCGTTCTAAATGGGGAAAATACCAAGCTTTCTTTCTAGCTGTGTTAAACAAGCCGGAACGCAGGAGTGCGGTTCGTAATTCTTGCTTGGAAGGGAATATTGTATACATCTGTATTCCTCGTTCTAAATGTGGAATAGAGCGTTTTCACTCACGTGACCAAAAAAATAAATCGGAAACCATTCAGTGGACAGAGTCAAGAAACTTCGACGTTATAGAATATAAATAAAGAAAACATTTCTCCAAGTTTCAGGCGTGTACGTTATTCCAAACTTCAGATATTGGTCGAAATGTATCACACAAATTTACAGAGCCCAGTATGGAGCCGCCATATTGGTGTACCTCTGTGAACACCAACATGGCGGCTGGAAATAGCGTAAACATTTGGAGTTTACTTTGGTTATCTAGGCGACTGGTTACCTATTTTGAACAAACAAATGTTCATATAAACACTTTTCCTAATACTCAAAGTTCTAAAATGGCTAAATCTCGCGAGATAAGTATGCGTTTTTCGACATACATGATCGTAACTTTTAGTCCCACAGGATTCTTTTGGTGGATAAAGACTCGTTTTTAGGGAGAAAGGAAACTGACGCAACAACTGTTTCACAGTATACTGGTCAGTATAAAAAAAAGGACTGTGGACAACGGACTGGGTATAAAACATGGACTGAGGTATAAAATATGGACCAGGACTGCGGACTGGGTATAAAACACGGACAGAGGTGAAAATAAAGTCTTCAAGTCCTCAGCTTCTACGCTCGCATTTGAAAGATCAACTTGATAGGAAGAACAATTTTTTGATTACCGCTTTGGTTAGAACAGTTCTGGACTGTTGGCGTGTGATGTAGCGGTCGTTAAAACGTTCCTTATTGTGCATATTACTGTATAAAACAAGGCTTCTTGCTTTTTTATGATTGTTGTTTTGGTGGGAGGAATTTTGAACGGACAAGGATATCCTTAAGTGATTTTTCCTTCCTTAAATGCTACAATCGGTTAGGTTTTTAAGCTCATGATTGCAAGACCGGTTTCGGATTCCTAAGGAGGGATCCGTTCGTCACTTGCTAAAGCTTGTTTCTAAAGAGCTCTGAGGCGAGCTAGTAACAAATAGCTCTGAGGCGAGCTAGTAACAAGTGCCGATGAGAGAATCAACTCCGCATTTATAGTATCCTGCAGTCGGTAACAGGGTTGATCTATTGTTTATATTACAGTAATTATGCAGATTGGCGGTTTTTACACGCTGCGTGGAGTTAAATCACTCGAATTAGCTGAGTGAAAATGATTTTGCGCGTGTAGCTAGCGCTAGTTGATCAGAAATGGGCTGTTGGATAGTCTTAAAAATCCGTTAGCTTTGTTGAGCGTAGAGATTCGCCAGGGTGATAAAACTTACGCGGGCCTGAAGTTTTTAATGAACCAAAGTTATAATAAAGTCTTCAAGTCCTCAGCTTCTAAGCTCGCATTTGAAAGATCAACTTGATGGGAGGAACAATTTTATGATTACCGCTTTGGTTAGAACAGTTCGAGACTGTTGGCGTGTGATGTAGCGGTCGTTAAAACGTTCCTTATTGTGCATATTACTGTATAAAACAAGGCTTCTTGCTTTTTTATGATTGTTGTTTTGGTGGGAGGAATTTTGAACGGACAAGGATATCCTTAAGTGATTTTTCCTTCCTTAAATGCTACAATCGGTTAGGTTTTTAAGCAGCAAGAAGCCTTGTTTTATACAGTAATATGCACAATAAGGAACGTTTTAACGACCGCTACATCACACGCCAACAGTCCGAAAGCGGTAATCATAAAATTGTTCCTCCTATCAAGTTGATGTTTCAGATGCGAGCGTAGAAGCTGAGGACTTGAAGACTTCATCATAAACTAGAGGGATTTTTCTAGACTGTTCACAGTCCGCTATTTTTTCGTATTTTTCCTCGATCAGCGAAGGCGGTGAATGAATCGCGAGAGAGTTTCCCCAATAAGATGCAATATACATTCCGCAAACTCTACTATGGATCGAGCGTAGCAAATTAACGATCCGTACGAATCGAACGGATCGTTAAGCCGTCTGCCCCACGCACTCAAGATCATCAGAAGGGGGATTTTTTCTAAGTCCCCGTAATGAGATGCAACATACGATCCGTAAGCTCTACTCTACGGAGCGTAGGACATTTAACGATTCGTACGGATCGAACGGATCGTCAAGCCGTCTGCCCCACACACTCAAGATCATCAGAAGAAGTCCCCGTAATGAGATGCAATATACGATCCGTAAACTCTACTCTACGGAGCGTAGGACATTTAGCGATCCGTACGGATCGAACGGATCGTCAAGCCGTCTGCCCCACATACTCAAGATCATCAGAAGGGTGATTTTTTCTAAGTTCCCTTAATGACATGCAATATACGATCCGTAAACTCTACTCTACGGAGCGTAGGACATTTAACGATCCGTACGAATCGAACGGATCGTCAAGCTGTCTGCCCCACATACTCAACTTCATCAGAAGGGGGATTTTTTCTAAGTCCCCTTAATGAGATGCAATATACGATCCGTAAACTCTACTCTACGGAGCTTAGGACATTTAACGATCCGTACGGATCGAACGGATCGTCAAGCCGTCTGCCCCACATACTCAAGATTATCAGAAGGGGGATTTTTTGTAAGTCCCCTTAATGAGATGCAGTATACGATCCGTAAACTCCACTCTACGGATCGTAGGGCATTTAACGATCCGTACGGATCGAACGGATCGTCAAGCCGTCTGCCCCACACACTCTAGATCATCAGAAGGGTGATTTTTTCCAAGTCCCCTTAATGACATGCAATATACGATCCGTAAACTCTACTATACGGAGCGTAGGACATTAAACGATCCGTACGAATCGAACGGATCGTCAAGCTGTCTGCCCCACATACTCAAGATCATCAGAAGGGTGATTTTTTCTAAGTTCCCTTAATGACATGCAATATACGATCCGTAAACTCTACTCTACGGAGCGTAGGACATTTAACGATCCGTACGAATCGAACGGATCGTCAAGCTGTCTGCCCCACATACTCAAGATCATCAGAAGGGGGATTTTTTCTAAGTCCCCTTAATGAGATGCAACATACGATCCGTAAACTCTACTCTACGGAGCGTAGCACATTTAACGATCCGTACGGATCGAACGGACTGAATATGATTTTAACGGATCGATACAGTGCGGGTGTATTGGACAACCCTCCAAAAGAAATATAGATGAACATCAATAAGTTTGCCGCGATTTGCTCTAAATACTACGTTGATCCTACATGTTCAATAAACGTTCAGATGAAATGTTCAGTAAATCTTGTGTGCTATTTTTTGCCCGTTCTGAGCCGTTTAAGGCGTCATTTCGCGAGATAATTAATCGACCCCTGGAATAAAAAGAGAGACAAGGCAGGCAGCACGACAGCCAGCTTCCCCGACCTTGTCCAGATCAAGCGCAAACTGACGCTAAATCATCATAATTCTCACCTCGAAAACGCCGGCATCTGATCGAGCACAAATTTCTTTGTACTTGAGCCGAGCTTGACCATCATCCTTCCAAAAGTTTCTGAGAAAAGCGATCCTGAAGTCCAAAAAACAGCGTTCCCAAAGGAATCTGAAGAATGCGAGTCAGTTCGAATCTACCAATCGGAGGCGACCTTGGGCTTTTGAACTACCAACGGGCCAACGGCAGAATGCGTTGCGATGCGTTGATTGGTAGATTCGAATTGACTTGCATTCCTTTGGGCACGAATCTGACACCGATCATATTGAGAAAGCTGTTTTTTGGACTTCAGGATCGCTTTTTGAAGG
>OX393562.1:32436037-32543537 GCA_947652115.1 Blastomussa wellsi
CACACAAGATTTACTGAACATTTCATGTGAACGTTTATTGAACATGTAGGATCAACGTAGTATTTAGCGCAAATCGCGGCAAACTTATTGATGTTCATCTATATTTCTTTTGTAACCGCCATTAATCGATGTACGCAACAAACTCAAACATTGGGTAGTCTGCCTGTGGTTGAATGTGAACAAATATATTGGCGAATAATAATAATAGCATTGAATGTGAATGAATATAAAATTTGTGAATTTTGAAACATTTCGCTAACCATACCCGAACTGTCTAAGTGGACCTTCTCTAGAGGTGGTCCCGAATATTCCGGTCGAAACGAGCCGAAACGGACCTACCATTTGAATTCTTACCGAACCTGCCAAAATTTTAGGGTAAATGGAAAGCACCCACAGTAACCAGCAAAGTTGTCCGCAATACCGAGAAACGACCAATAAATTGTAAAGAGCAAGAAAAACGTTTTACCAAAAAGGTACGGAATTCCCTAATTGCCTAATAGAGGGGGCCTTAGGTTAAAACGAGAATCTAAAGTAGATTCTCTATCAGCCTGGTAAGCAGGAGGAATAATTCTTTTGCTTGAGCCGGGGTCTGACCGTGGGCTAGCTTAGTTCCAGTGCAACGTCTGCGAACTCGGGTAAACAGAGCAGATCTTTCCTTCTTGAAGAGCAGCATATTTCACCAGCTTTCACATCACTCTCTGGAACTGGATGCAGATAGGACGATGTACCTACGTGTAAATAAGAATATATGTTTTCACAAGCGGCCCATACGTTATGTAAGAGAATATGTGAGAAAAGTTTGAAAATTGCCCTAAATTCGAGTTGCAAATTTGGAAATTTACACAACTCGGATTTTTGCGGTAGAAATTCGAGTTGCAAATTTGGAAATTTACACAACTCGGATTTTTGCGGTAGAAATTCGAGTTGCAAATTTGGAAATTTACACAACTCGGACTTTTGCGGTAGAAATTTGAGTTGCAAATTTGGAAATTTACACAACTCGGATTTTTGCGGTAGAAATTCGAGTTGCAAATTTGGAAATTTACACAACTCGGATTTTTGCGGTAGAAATTCGAGTTGCAAATTTGGAAATTTACACAACTCGGATTTTTGCGGTAGAAATTCGAGTTGCAAATTTGGAAATTTACACAACTCGGATTTTTGCGGTAGAAATTCGAGTTGCAAATTTGGAAATTTACACAACTCGGATTTTTGCGGTAGAAATTTGAGTTGCAAATTTGGAAATTTACACAACTCGGATTTTTGCTGTTGGAAACCAAGTTGCAAATGTAAATTTGAAAAAAAATGTATTAATGTCCTATATGAGCCACCGTAGTTTTCAGTCTGTTCCGATGATTGCGTCATCGGGCACGGAAAATAGCGCCCCTCCGAGATAGGAGCCTGTTCGCAGGCTGTAACATGCCCAACAACTCCTGGGGGAGCGACAACAGAGGAAATTTCTCAAATAGCACACCAGGGTAAGGAAAATCATTGGCTGGGTTAATTAGATTTGAAATTCATACCAAAAAATTACTCCGCCGTGAAAGGTAAAACGCTGTTGCCGGGCTGGTTTCTTTTTTCTTGTTTGCTTTATTAACTTCCCCCAAACTTTCGCACGACCACATAATGTATTCGCTTCACGCTCGACGGGCCAAGGGAAAAAGGGGCTGCTTGTAGTTAGCAGCGCAGTAGCAAACACTTGACCACGTGATGTGAAACCGACTTGCAAAACCATGGCTTGGTTCATTCCAATTCTAATCGGTTTTTTAGCAATTTATCTTGTATGGCGCCTAATGCCGCGATCGAAACTTTATGTTAAAGACAGGTATGTTCTTATTACGGGCTGCGACTCGGGTTTCGGTCGAGAAACCGCCATTCGACTGGACAAGATGGGAGTTTGTGTGTTGGCGACTTGTTTAACTAAAGAAGGAGAACAGAGTTTGAAATCCATAACGAGCGATAGACTAAAAACATTCCAGATGGATGTTTCAGACACACGACAGATAAATAACATTTACAAGGAGGTGAAAAGTATGATTCCTTGTCACACAGGTAAACTAACTAACAATCAGCGGAGCATTTTAAAATGCGGGACGGGGGAGGGGAGGGGATTATCGTGCACCAAGACGGGGGAGGGGTTGGAGGTGGTTTCCGTTGGGTTTATGCCACTCAGATCTCCAAATTCTGACCCCGTTTTCGAAAGAACTTGCATTCAATACATCATTATTACCTAACGATAGTACTGCGCGAATCACGGAACAAATGTACATGTTGATATTACTCCCCTACAAATGCACAAATGTTACAGACTCTTGGTAGTTGGAACAGGCTAACTGCAAACTGGCAGGGAAGATCACAAGAATGAATATTCGGCCAAATCAATGTTATATTGTGACAGCAATAGTTTTGATACCCCCCCCCCCCCCCCCACAATAAATTTTCGTTTGGAGGGTGCTGTAGCCGATCATTGCTGGGAATGAAACCTATACCTAGGCCATATTTTTTTTTCTGATCCAGTTTATTTCATTTAAACATATGCAAGCCAAATATATATGCTGTGTAGCGTGTCACAGGTGATTTATTAACAGTCGCACTTGATCAATCATGCATTGTATCAAAAATTCAGCATGCCTTGCACGGAATGATGACTGTGTAAAATAACCGGTTTCAAAAGTAACGCGCGAAGATTACTTTTCTTGGCAAGTTGACCGACTCACGCTTTCGTTTACCTGAAATGACAGGATTGTGGGCTCTGGTGAACAACGCTGGAATTCTTTACGCGCTTCCCATCGAATGGGCACCGCTGAACATCTTTAAACGCATCGCGGACGTAAATCTATGGGGGATGATTGACGTCACTAAAACCTTTCTACCGTTGGTGAAAAAGGCCCGGGGACGAGTCGTAAACTTCTCTAGTGTTGCTGGTAAGCGAGAGTTAAAAAACTGATTTATTTTGAGTTTCTGAACTGCTACAATAGACCTTTCATTCCTTTCATGTATTTTCCCACTCTTTCCAACAAATTAACATCAAGTTTTATAGCGGAGCTCCGGTGCCAAGCGGACTGAGTTCCATAATCATAGAAATTTGCAATCTTATTGTCATCATATCTTTATTTATTTACCCTCGGGTTGATGGGGCTTGTCAGGCCTTCAGCAATACTATGCTCACATACCGAGCATTTTCCCACCCCAACCTTCACATCACAACTGATCAGACCACAACACCGGGAGCTCCATGCCCTAGCCTTTGCGATAAAAACCACGCATGCAAAGAGATAGGACCAAAATGGCTAGCGGCATAGTTCGCGGGCGTATGCTCCTACCAACGTACAATGTTGATACCAAATTCATAACAAGTTCAAATAGATGATAATCTTAATTCAGCAGTTTCTACCTGTACACTTTTACAGCAACCCCACTGATAAGAACCTAACTTAAAATTTTAGCCTTAATAGGTTCTTATGTGGAGGGGGCTTAAAATGAAAATTTTAGCCTAACAGGTTCTTAAAACCCAGGTTCTTATACGCGGGCTATTACTGTACATTAGCCTAATAGGTCTATTAAAATTAGAAAAGCAATTCGTGCTATTTAATATTATCAACAGGTCGATTTTCCTCCAACTTCTTTGGGCCTTATGCTGTTAGCAAATATGGTGTGCAAGCATTTTCTGACGCCCTGAGACGAGAAATGTATCCTTGGGGAATTAAAGTGAGCATCGTGGAACCAGGTGCATTCCAAACAGAAATGAATAATGCTGGTGCGAGGGAAAAGGACTTAAGACAAAGCTGGGATAACTTGAGTGAAGAACTGAAGGAACAATATGGAGTGGAATACTTGGAAAAGGGTAGGGCGAAGTGTTCAGGAGGAGTCCTGTAAATTCTTTTCTAGAAGTTAAAAACCAGCTTCTCAAAAGTTCGCTTTGAAATTTTGGTAAATCGTCTTCGCCAAATCTTTGCCGTACCGTTAAAGGTGACGACAGCTGTCTTTGATCTTGGTCAAAGATAGGGCACCTTTAACTGTACAAATTTAAAATAAATTGGACAGTTTTTGCTCAAACTGTCCAATTTAAGAAAAATCTGGATACATTCCACAAACAAATCAATTGTCAAGAAAAACTAGTTTGGAGGGCGAAACATTTGCAATGTTCATATATTTTTGGATGCTATATAATAAGGTAACAGGACTACATGCCAGTCCAATTTGGAAATAATTGGATTCAAAAATTCCTCCAACTGCCAAATTGGACTCGGCCTACGGCCTCGTCCAATTTCGCAGTCCTCTGAATTTTTCTCATCTTATTATTTTCAAATTGGACAGCATGTAGTCCTATTACATATACTAATATCAGTATTAAGCCGATGATACACGGTACATCTTTCAACTTTTGTTGCATGGTGACTTGATCAACAAATGTTGAACATAGTTGCGACTTGTTGAAACGCTTGGTTGGTTTTTGAAGTCGTTCAACAACCGGCAACTTGTTGAACGGAATAGAGCCAAGCTCTATTTTCGTTCAACAACGTTCAACAAAGTTCAACATGTTGAATGGCATATTTCAACATCACATGATACACTGTTCAACATTGTTAAACCCCAGTCGCAACATCTGTTGCCCAACAAATATTGAACCGTGTATCATTGGCTTTAGAATTCCAAGAGCAACTCGTTCCCAGTACCTTAAGTTATTCTCGGTTTTCACTCACGTGACTTTTGCCTTGACGACGGTTGCTATCCGCCATGTTGGTGCCCAAACAAACCCGCTCAATAGAGAGATTACAGTGAGAAAGTAAGCGTGACAATGGTTCTTTGCGTTGTTTTTGGATGTTCAAGTAGAAGTGACCGAGAAAAAGGGCTTGGATTTTATCGAATACCTTCTGTGGTAACCGATAAAGGTGAATTTGAAGAAGAACTGACTAGAGAGCGAAGAGAAAAATGGATAAATGCGATCAGTCGCGGAGACTTGAAATCGAAAGACGTCCTCAAAAGTGAACGTGTCTGTGGCAAGCATTTTGTTTCTGGAAAGCCAGCTGCTAAATGGGATAAGCACGAAATAGATTGGGTTCCTACATTGGAACTTGGCAAGAAAAGTTATGGTTCGAAATTAGACCATGAAACTAAGGCGCAGAGAGCTGAAAGGGCAAAGAAGCGAGAACAACTTGCACTCGAACGACAAGAACGCGAAGTGGCAGAGAAACGTCGAAAGCTTCTGGAAGATAGCCTTCCTGTTGCTCAGATCGACTTTAGTCAGCCAAGAACTTCGACTGAAGTAGAGGAAAGTCTAACCGAAGGGAATGAGGAAATAATTTCTTCTGATCTGGCGGCCACAGCAGTAAGCGAAGTTGAAGAAATCGAACCGGAAACCCATAAGGACGCCGAGTGTCAAACAACCGAGTTCGACTACATGTTTCAGAGAAGCCAATATCAAGCCCCAGACAAGGATTTCTTTGATACTGATGATAAAATTCGCTTTTACACTGGATTACCGTCTATGGAAGTACTCATGGTTGTTTATGAGCTCGTCTCCCCACTTGTAACACGGCAAACACAGTCACTCGACAGATTTCAAGAGCTCATCATTGTACTTATGAAACTAAGACTTAATGCACCATTGCAGGATCTTGCATACCGCTTTGTTGTTTCTGTGTCAACAATTTCCCGAATTTTTTCCCACTGGATTGTTTTAATGGACAAAAGGCTATTTCCCTTTGTGTACTGGCCTGACAGGGACCAGCTGTGGAGGACAATGCCCCAGTGCTTCCAGTATGCATTTGGCAAGAAAATAACTGTTGTCATTGACTGTTTTGAAGTGTTTATCGAAAGACCTTCAAACTTGCTAGCTAGGGCACAGACATTTTCAAGTTATAAACACCATAACACAATCAAAATTCTGGTAGGGATAACACCACAAGGGACAATTTCATTTGTGTCTGAAGCCTGGGGAGGTCGTGTGTCAGATAAATATTTAACTGAGAACTGTGGCTTCCTGGACAAACTGATTCCTGGAGACATGGTCATGGCAGACCGAGGATTCACCATCACAGAGAGTGTCGGACTGAGAAATGCTAAACTTGTGATACCAGCTTTCACAAAGGGCAAGTCTCAGCTTGACCCTGTGGACGTGGAGAAAACAAGAGGTATTGCGAATGTCAGAATTCATGTTGAACGTGTGATTGGACTGCTAAGAAGGAAGTATACTATACTAGAAGGTACCTTGCCAACTGACTTTTTGATTAGTAACCATGAGAATTCTGACAGGTGTACTCCATTAGTAGATCATATGATCAGAGTGTGCTCAGCTCTTGTTAATTTCTGCCCCCCAATTGTTCCATTTGATTAGTTCACCCTCTCATTAATTTTTGCACACTGTAAATACCTCTAGGCTTCTCATTTAATTATCCACCTTTGCAGGGTGCTTTTTTAGAGCAAATAGGTAAAAAAATAGTGAATGCCGCATGATCTTAAGACTCACATGTTGGTCCTGATGTAAAGTTACATGACTTGTATGAGTTAAAGGCTGTAAAGTGTTCATTTCAATTTGCATAGTTAACAAGTTTCCAAGACATTACCTTGTTAAAAAAAGCAAAGCTGGGCGGCTAAAAATGTGTAACATTTTAAAAATCTGTAAGGACTGATGTGAAAATATTTTCTCATAACAGCTGGCTTAATAAAGAATTTGTATGATTTGAATGCTTGTTTATATCATGCTTTCAGTCCCTGAATATTCACATCCCCTACGGAATAAGGTAATAATCTCTGCTCCAATTTAAATGCCCTCATTTCTATGTGTTGTATTGCAAAAATATGGGTGTCCTATAATAACAGGCAGAGCATGTATATTATTATTTGTGTTGTGTTATTTAAATGGACTGTATGCTACATCTTAGGGAGGTGGGAGTGAATGGTTCAACTTAGGAAATATCCATACCCAAAAATGGAGAGTTGTTGGAAATTCTGACGAGGGAGATGGGTCTCAGGAGCCAAAATTTATAAGGAAAGGAATATAGAAATTCAAGGGGAAATTGAGTGTTCAAAATATAAAATGAATAAACACTCCAAGATGGAGGTATGGATATTTTCCAAAACCACACAAAAATTTATGTTAACTAGGCTTTGTCTGAATTGCTTACGATCAAAGCCAGAGACTAGAAAAACATGACTAAAAATGATCTTTAACAAAGTTACTGAAGATTTTGCATGTTCCTTTGAGTTCTAAATTGTGCCTCTGTTTCAAAACGAAGGAAACAAGCTGAACCTGCCATCCCTTAGACATTTGGCCAAATGAGGTCTCATACCTCGTACATCAAAATTGATAAATGTGGGGTCTTCGCCAAACACCAGGCAGGTAGCAAACGCAATTGCGAAAACACCACAGTCACTTCCATTTGTCTGTTGCTGGACTGGCTTTGGATCCAGTGCAATCAAACGTCCACCTAATAAATCATTTGTTTGTTCTTCAACCTCTTGAATGATAATTGAGTCATGATAGAGGCTGTCAAAAACATTGACATAGCCAGGCACACATCCAATTGAGCTAGTACATACCCAGTGATTGTTCCCAGTGTGTAAAAGTTGAATAAATTCACCACCAACAACATCAAAATTTCGAACTGGGCCAAGTGTTGGTCGCTGAAAACCTGCGATAACTTGATTCTCGCGCTGTAACAAGACATGGGCTTGTTGGATGATGTCACAGTCTAGCCATCCAATAGGACTATTAATTAAATCAAAATGGTAGTCTGTTAGATTTGCTAGTGCACTGTACTTATCAGTTTCACCTTGTGTGACCTTGGTGACAAGAACATCACTTTCATCCTCACTGCTGGAGGAATCCAACCAAGAAGAACAAGTGGTGGGGGTGGTGGTGGGGGTGGTGGCAGCTTGGGCAGGTGTAATCTTCTTGCATGCTGAGCATTTCCATGTTGTTTTGTTGTTGTTTGGCATTCGCCTCAAATCAAGACACTTGAGGTGAAAGTACTTTCCATTTTTGCAGTTTTCTGCATGGCACTCAACTAACTTGTCTGTAGGACTCGGCTTAGCCTTGCAAATGCAAATGCTCTCGCATTTCATGGCTGCATGGTCTGACTGGACAGTAGGTCCTAGCGATCTTCTAGTGTTCCTTTTCCTTTTGAACTCTGGAAGTCTGGAACAGTGAGGGCAGTACCAGGTCTTTGGCATTGCAACAGATGTGAGCGAGAGACAAGATGGATGAAACCTTTGGTAAGGGCAGTTGTTGTTGCTACATGAAATGCTGTCCTCGCTTTTCTCTGTTCGACAGAAGCAGATGGCATCCTTGCTTGGCAATGTTGGTGGTATTGTGCACCTTCGGGTATACCACCGTCCTAAGACCTCTGGGAGAAGGCATATCCTCCAGAATAATTCAAGTTTGGGCAAAACTAAGTTCCAGTGCTGTACATCTGGATATATACGCTGGACGAACAGGTGGATGTTGTTTGCCTCATCAAAGGCACACACCACAAAGTCATCATACTGGAGATTCGGGACTGTGAAAAGTTGCTGCTGCACTTGAAAGTAGTAGTTGTGGCTCTTTTTAAGCTGCAAATTTCCATCCACTTTCTCCAGGCAGGAACCTTTATGTTTAACATACTCATCAAAGTTTCCATCAATAATAACAATCGGGCATTTAACCTCCCCGCATCCACTTCCACAGCAGTCACATGACACGAGAAAATCAGGGGTGGCATGAAGAAATGAATGTTCTCTGTTGATAAACAAACCACACTTTTTGACTTGAAAATTCACATGACGTCCTTTCATGGATGCTTCATATGCCTTTATGGCAGCACTTTCATGTTTCTGGCCATGCCTTGTAGCCTTGGTGTTGACTTTATAGAGGCTTGGATAACAAATTGTCTTTATTAAAGACTGGGAGGGCTGAGAAAGGTTTGTGTGAAAGGCTGAAGAGCACTGAGATGCTCCAATTCTGCCAGCACGATGTCTGTAAAAACCAGATCCACTTGCTTGATCTCGTGTGCTCACTTCTACTTTGTTGATGTGTTCGTCAGAAACACCCAGTGTCACTTGAACACACATTTTAAGTAACTCCGGGTACTCTAGCTCCAGGTTTTTCGTTTCAAACAAGTCAGGGATAATTGGCAGTGTGCGGCTTTCGTCAATAAACTGGTCGGCATAGGGTTCGATGAGGCTTAGTGCTACAGCTTTGATCTTACAAGCGTTTAGTTTGGCATAGACTTCCTGAATTTCTGCATCGGACGGAATCGCATTCGCATATTTATCGCACCGTTGTTCTAAACTTTTATCGCTTGCTTCCCCAGTAATTTCAATTTTCTGTTCCAGAGTGCTTTTAAGTTTTTTTGCTGATGAAAAGTCGATATCACGTACCTTTGCGTATGGCACTTCATTCACGTAGGTCGGAAGAATCCACGTGCATTTGGCTTGCGTGCAGGCGAGCTTTCCTTGAATTCGTGTCACAGCTTCGATGTAAAACATCACGCTCGCTACATGTGAACACGATTCGGCCAGTCCTGCCTTGCAGCCTAAACAGTGTGCGGAGATAATTGTGCCGTCCTTGTCTACAATCATCCAAATGTTGACAAGGGGATCATTCATTCGCTGTGAATGTCTCACCTTTCCCACGACAACAAACTTGCTCGCAATTTCTTTCCCTTGAACTGACGCGACGAAACCAGAAACCATTTGGTTGTACGCCTCCAAACTTTTAAAAGCCTTGAATTGCTGATTAGTGTAGTAGCTTGTCTCCAAAACTAAATAAGTAAGCAAGTCAGAGACTTCTATAGGAGGCAAACATTCGGCGCTGAATTGCTCACTCGGCATGGCCGCTGGATCGACACCAACCACAGAAATTTTCTTTAAATATCGCTCTCGGACGTGGCTTTCGAGGTTTTTCGCGTAAGAAGAAAGCACTGGTACCTCATCTTGCGATTTTGGGTCACTTTCGGGCAAAACATCCATTGTGAAGGCGAATTTTCGAAGACTTTGTGAGCGAAAGCTTAGAAATGGCATAGATTTGCATACAAATTCTCACCTAACCTGGGCACCAACATGGCGGATACCTAATTTGCATAATATTGTGACGTCAGCTGAAAACCGGGAATACAAGATGCTGACGAGCTGGGTTGGAATTTATTGTTGCTGTTATTTTTTCAGGCATTTCTTTCTTAACTGGTTTTACTGCTTCAACCCATACGAATCAAGTTGTTGACGCTGTTGTCGACGCGCTGACGTCACAGTCACCACGTGATCGCTATTTAGTCGGTTTGGATGCCCGGTTTTTCTGGGTGTGGATGGCGTGGTTACCAACCTTCGTAGCAGACTTCATTGTCACGCGAGTGCTTTTTAGGGAAATAGTACCGTTGACGAGCAAGTAGTGCAGCAGGGAACCTCCTCTCCTACGACAAGTTGACATTGACTTGTTTGAAATAGTACCTGAATTTCAAATTTTGCCGGATAAGCGAGAAATCTCATTTTACCATAAATGCAGGAATTGTCGCACTCTCATTGGCTAACATTTATGGTCGAAAAATGCATCGAAACACAAAGAGAGAGAGCCTGGGTTCTACACACATGTCCAATACAGTAGACATGATAAAAATTTCAAATAAGCCTTCTCCCTGACACAAATTCGGCGTGTACATTGCTGTACATTTGGGCCTGTCGTTGATAATGTTTGTGGCGTTCAATATTAGGTAAGATTTAGAGTGCAGAGCAATTAGCCTTTCTAACCTCGTTTGAGAGTAAAAAGTCTTTTGGTTTACCAACTCAAAGGCTAATTCAAAATTGGCAGCCATTTATGAAATGGGTCTATGCTTTTTAGCTTTGAACTGGTTCTTTTCTTGGTTACCGGATAGTCGACACACCACAGCTAACCAATGACTCCTCGACAATGAAAATACAATGGTTATTCCCTTGTGGACCGGTACTCATCAGCTGATACACGTGGACAGAACCCTGAACTGTTGGACCTTGTGCAACAAATCGTCTAATCTAAAGTTAGGGGTGACCCTATTCGGCGGAATGGCGGAATGGCAGTAGCATGGTTCTTACCAACAAGTAAAAGCTAACCGCAGTTCAGCTTTTTCTTGCGGTTAGCTTTCACACTGGTTCACTTTCAAGGGCTAGGTTGCTTGCAATTAACTTTTAGTTGTTGGTAAGAGCAATACCACTGCCCCCCCCATTCCGCCGAATAGGGTCACCCAAAGTTAGCAATGTTCAGCTCCGAAAAAATTTCGGATCTTCCCGTTAACCAACATCGTTTGCCGTGATTTCCCATGATAGGGAAAACTTTAGAAGTGATTGAGCCTAGAATATTTTCGAAGAAGATTTTCTCTCGCTCGCTTTTTCGCACGTGTTTCATTCAACTTTAAGAGTGAGCAAGGCACCACTGGTTTTGTCACCTTTTCACACAATCGCTTCGTTTAGGTCAAACTGAAATGTCCGCACGATTAATAATAGTGTACTGTTTAAAAATTTCTACGAGTATAATAGCCGGAGTTGAAAATTCACTAAAAAGTTATTCTTCTCGGACAGTTGCCGGATATGAGCTGAAATAACCAACTCGGCCTACATATCCGGCGCTTCCTCGAAGAACAACTAGGGAGCTTTAGCAGTGTATAATGGCACCGGCGACGACAAGAACAACGCGTGGTTAAAAATGAATTTATATTTTCCTTGCAAATCTCGTAATTACCGTAATGTATTCAGTAGTTGTAGCGATTGTATTGGGTTGCCTGTGTTTGACTCAGCCATAAGGGATCATGGGTAGCGTGGATTAAACTAATATGGCGGCCTAAAGCGTGTGTGTGCTTTCTTGTTCGGAATCCACCTCCATCGAGGACCAGTCTGGAGTGCAGACATTACAGTAGTTTTATCACTTTAACACGTAGCTCTAGTAGAAAATATAAAGACAGCGTGACAATCTGGAATACGAAAATTCAGCCGTCGTAGGTAACGTTCTCCAAAATACTTACAATTTGGTCATTTCACGTTGTTGTTTTGCAGAGGACGGCAACTAAATGTACAAAGCTAGAGTTATAACGCACGTGCAGAGCTATTGTACTGATCATTAAATCTTTTGTTTAGCGACGTTCTCGTTGACGTTGCCGTCGTGGTTTGCTAAAGTTCCTTACTGTTAAATGTCTCTTTTCAGCTACATGGAATGATAATGAGATTTTCATTTGAAGATTTCAATGATACCGCACCCATAGTTTCTATTATTTGGGAGGCAAAGGAAAGGGTTTTTTGTTTGCCGTGTCGAAAAAAGTTTCTTTTCTAATGGTTTCTTATGTCCACATCAGTTTAACAATGGTGGTAAATAACAGTTCTCTTAAGCAATTAGCCAGATTGTCAACGGGACGTTCTTTATTGATGCATTGTTGATGAATCAGTAGTGAAAAGCTATAGAGCAGGTAAATAACCTAATAACTATTCTCTCGCAATATAACAAAAACTGCGAACTAGATTCGGGTCAGATAACCTAGCTATCTGGTCTTATTCTAGTCATTCTACAAGTGCGGAAACTCGTAGGAATACGACAGTATAAAACTGGAAGAGACCCCAAGTATTGGGATCGAAAGGTTGAAAGGTTTCCTTGGTATATCTTTAATTTGCTGCATGCTGCACGAAATTTTCTTTAATAGCTAGTGCCGGAGCTTGAGAAGCCCAAAATATGTTAATTGCCAGATGGATTATGGAGCTCGATTTAATAGCTGACTACAGAAATATAATGATTTAACATTTTGTGCTTTTCCTAAGAGATGTTTGGTTTTTATCTCTTACAGCAAGTGTTGCGTGTGTGTGCGTATTTGCTTTGTGTGGCACTCTGATTCAAAATGTCGCACTACTAGTAGTCTTAATAGTGAAACATAGCTGCCATTAAATTTGATAAACATTATCTGAAGAATCAAATCTTAAATTTCAGGAACTTGAATATTGGAATAAGGAACACAGTCAACCCTCTCTAAGACAGACAGCATTGCAAATGACACCAACCATCTGTCTTAGAGAGCTGTCCGTCTTGTAGCCGTCTAACGAACATTTCGTTAGTTACGTATGGACAACTCTGAGCGTTTAAACTTGGGATGGAATATTAATCTACAAACAATTGTTATAATAATAATAATAATAATAATAATAATAATAATAATAACAATAATAATAATAATAATAATAATAATACATTTGTATAGCGTCTTTTCCCAGTGGTCCAAAAACGCTTCACAGAAGGTAAATTAAAATTAAAAACTACAAGTTACCTAACCATATCTAAAAATGTAAGTTAAAAACAACAAATTACCTAACTATGTCTAAAAATAAAATTTACTTATAAAAAGTATAATAGCAATAAAAGTTCAATGTTCCAGGTAAGCCCGTAAAAATAAATGTTCCTTAAGTTTCCGTTTAAAAGTTTCGACTGATTTCAAGTCTCTTAATGACTGTGGAAGGGAGTTGGGAACGCCGCACAGCAAGGAGTTGCAATAATCAACCTTTGAAGTAACAAAGGCATGTACGAGGGTTTTCGTAGTTTCGGTGTTGAGAAACCTGATCTTGGAGATGTTACGCAAGTGAAAAAAAGGCTGATTTACAAACGAGCTGAAGTTAATGAACACAATTTAAAATGATTTTGAGAGGCGGTAATGTTTGATTTCACCCACGAAAAAGACTGGGCGACAGCGAACCTGAGCCGCCGAGGGAACAACTTATCGAAACATCGACGATCGAAATGTGCAAATCACAACTGTTGAAAACCAAACAATCACTACAGAGCATCGCGCTTTACAAAGTCATGCATCAACCCCACCTGATGAAGGCGATCTGTATGCAGTTGGCCATGAAATATCGTGATTCACAGTGGCATTCATATCACAAGCGACTACATCGTGAGACAAACGATTTTACCAAGAGGAACGAAAATAGACTGTACACGACATATTTTTTCCCGCCACGAAAAATATGAACGCCTGATCGAAGGTTAGCAAGAAACAAATTCACAAAGTCACTGATTGAAGCAGGTAAGTATGCTGCTAAAATTTACGAATCGAATCACATAGTCTGGAGAATAGGTGGTATCTCTTACTCCTCTCATCGCAAAGACGCACATCGCAGAAGATTTAACCAATTTTCACATAAGATGAAAACCGAAATCAAGTCATATATTACAGAACAGTAGAGGGGTGTGCGAGGGGAAGTTCAAATTAACGAAAGAAGAAAGCCAGAACTGGTTAGATTTGCAGTCATTTACGCTAAAATATTTGCGTGGAATGATAGTGATATTTAAACCCCTGAGCCATATTTTCTGTTATTATGGAGGAAAAGGTAATTTTTCTGTGTTGAAAAAAAGATTATCCTTCTTGATCAATCATCATTTCTAAAAAAACCCTCCCACCCCACCCATAGTCCATGTTTCTCAGTGGCTTAAGTGCAGTAACATGGGTTAGGAGTGGGGTAGGTGAGGGTTTTCCATGTTCTTTATTGGATTTTTTTAGTGATTGTATCTTTTAACTATGTCGGTAAATAACAGTCATCCTTGACAATTAGCAGAGTGGCGAGGAATTTTCCACGATATGATGTTTTGAGCCCAGATCGGTTCTACCTTTTTGTCTCTCACAATCCACGTGACCGTTTAATGAATTTGTTGTTTGATTCATTTCTTCTCCGTTCACCGGAGACACCCGGCAACAAATCATGGAGTTTGCGGGGTGGCTGTGGGTCGCTTGTAATGTAAAAGACCTTTTTGCGTTAAAACACTTGTTTGAATAAGCAAATATCACACATTTCGGCTTCTCTTAATGGAAAGCTATTGAGCGAGTAAATAGTTAAATACATAAATAACAACGAACACATTCGGAAAATTTTAAGTGGCTTCATGCTTGAATAGCTGCACAATAATAATAAAAGGGTTTATTATTCATGCCACTCCACAGTTATAGTATCACTGAAAATTTTTTAAGGAGTGTTGAAGTATTTTGGTGAGCCCGAAGGGCCAGTCAAAATTCAACTGGCGAGTAAATTGTACAGTGATACTAAGCACTATGAAAAATATCTAATAAGAGATTTTTGATTCAATGTTTTCTTTTTACCAAAAGTCCTTCTTTCCACCGTTTTTTGAATCCTTCACGCGGTTAGAAAAGATAAAACTGCTGCAAGAAACCTGTTAAGCTGCAGAGAAACCTGTACTAGTACTAGAGTATAGAAACCCAGAAACTCTGCTATTTACTAAGATATTAAAGTATTATTTATTGAAATGTATCGAAAGGTTAAAAGGTTCTCACATTGGATTTCTGAATGCTGAACGATATTTTCCTTAACAGCTAGTGCCAGAGCCTGACAAGCCAGAAATATGTGAAGTACACACAGGATAATTAATAGATGGAGCTCGATTTAAATAGCTGCCTACAGAAATGATTCAGTTTATATTTTATACTTTTTATAACAGTAAATGTTTTTTCTGTTCTGTGTGTTAAGTGCGCGCACTCTTCTTTTATTGTTCGTGCCATTTTGATTTATTAGATTTGTGCAAATAAATTATCATTAAACAGATAACTAGAAGCACGATACAATACTACCAACGAAATAAATAATATTTAATAACATTTAAGATTTCGGACGAAATAAAGACACATGGAACAAATTTCGGCAGTGAATCGTGCATCTTTTAGCCGTTAGAAAACTGTGAATGGATACTAATCTGCAAGCAATTGCTCTGTCCCACCCATTAAATCTTTTAATCATTTGTTTACAAACGTGCTGGCAGTCAAAGGGCGCATTAGTTTTTAACATCGCTGTGTTAATGGTTCATTCTACAAACAATCTTAATGGCTCTGAAGTTTATACAAAAACGCTCAATACACATCATTAATATAACCACAATTCGTAAACTATATAAAATGAGCCTTGTAGCTGTTTCCATACATTTCAAGTTGTGGACGAATCCAGAACGGGAAGATGAATTTCGTGGCAATATTGTTGTTATCTGCGCTGACATACACCGCCGCAAATGGTTTGTATTTTGTTGAGTATATTTGTCTCTCTTGTGTTGTCTTCATTCAAAACGATCTGGTTTACGACTGCAAGTACTGTTCCGTAACTAGTTAAACAACAACTGTTTCAATCACAGATTAAACCAAAACCGCTGAAAACGCAACTAACAACACATTCAGAAGCGGTAGAAAAACTGACGTCTTGTCAGTGAAACGATTTTTCTTAGCAAAATAATAAAAAACAAGACGAAGTGTTTTAAAAAGAAACACTTGTGAGGCGACGATAAAGTGAAGCACCCTTTGTCTTAGCTTAAAACTGGAGAACTGATTAAAAAAGTAGCGTAGCAGATACAAGCTGCTTGTAAGGCTGCTGCAACGGTAATGAATGACTTTGAGTTTGATCGAAGCTAAGCTCTGCCGGAACTATAATCTGAACGCTTGCGTGTAAGACGTTACCTTCAACAATGCCAAGGATCACCAACATTTTACTTGCAATCTTTTTTCTTGGTCTGAAACCGCTCCTGTTCGAATTTTCAAAGCTAAGGATTCTAGTTAACACGACTGGTCTCGAGGGAACTTTTTAATTTTGTTTTCCCGAGAATCTCAAGGTTTCCTGGGGAGCCAAGCTACGGAAACAATGCGGGATTCTAAGGAAACAAAATAAACTGGTTCTCCAGTCCGTGTTTTATAGCACAATGAAGACCTTAGAAGTAGCTGTGCAACAGCGGTGCCCTCTGACATCATAGATTTTGCAAATGACATGTAACCAATGAGCTGCCTCAACACCAGGCGTCACGCCTTGCATGGCCGTGCGCGGCGCGCTTTGCGTTTTGAATTGATTTTGCGCGGTTTGCGTGGCGTTCTGGGATTGATGCACTCCTAAACCATCGACCCAACGTTTCCTGCTTTCCCGGTTTTCCGTCTTGACCGATCGGCATCTGGGGACGAGGCAGGCCAATGAGAGCGCGCGCGCTATTGGGTAAAACATTTCAACTTCATAACATTTTTACCATAATTTTCAAGTTCTTTCATCTAGTTTGCAGCGTACAAACGGAGGATGGAGACACTTGCCGATTCCCGTTTAAGTACTACGGTTATACGTTTTATGGCTGCACCGATTTTCATGACGTTAGACCATGGTGTGCTCTGACCGAAAATTTTGAGCACGGAAAGTGGGGACATTGTGAAGGTATAATGGGAGTTTTTACATTGGCTTCACTCAACATTAAATTTTAAGAATTTGGCATCCTGTGTCAATAAATCAAACTCCCTCCTCTTGATATCTAGCTCAATAATAGTTCTTTTTCTTTTGATCCGTTAATATGTGGCGTAGGCAAGGTAGGGGTAGTTTTGAAGGGCCGCCTTCAAAAATATTATGATATAATGATCGTGTTTATTAGAAATATAAGCCATATAATGCGGTGACAGACATATCATACTGCATTTAATCGGTTTCTCGTTTGAGTTTGTTTCGTGTGTTATATTTTGGTTTTCACGTCTTTCATCCTAAAAAGTTAAACTAATTCGAGATGCTCGATTTTGAACGCGACGCACGCTGAAGAAACTTTAGTGGCCAATAAAGAAAACAGAGGGTATTTGCCCCTTGCTTTTTTTTCCGAGTAAATATTTGTTTTATTTTCAAGTTTCCCCGAGGCAACTATCAACCGATAGTTCCGAGACAGAAATACTCTATGGACCCCTTGCATAAATGGCGCCTATATCTGAATAACAATATCATAGGTGTATGAGCCGGGGGTCCGTGGGGGGGCATTTTTTCGGGCAAAACGCTCACGATTCGGGCAAAGGCAGTAGCATTCGAACATTTTATAATTTTTTCGGGCATGGAGGTTACAGCCCCCCAAAGTCCGAAGGTGCCCGTACGCCTATGAACAGCTGTACATCCTAAGCCTCACATTTATGTGAAAAGTCCCTTGACTAGACAAATAATTAAGTGCGAGGCTAGGGTTGTACTGCAAGGTATTGTTATTTAAATTTAGGCGCCATTTATGCACAGATTCCAGGATGACTTCGTAGACGAGATTTCATTTCAAGTTACTTTTCCCGTATACTAAGAAAATAGATCTTCTTTACAGCAGAAATATCAGTTTGCAGCGTCCAAACAGAGGATGGAGACAGCTGCCAATTCCCGTTTAAGTACTACGGTTCTACATTTTATGGCTGCACCGATTTTCATGACGTTAGACCATGGTGTGCTCTGACCGAAAATTTTGAGCAAGGAAAGTGGGGATATTGTGCAGGTATAGAAGCTTGTGTCAATAAACCAAGCTCTCTCTCTCTCTCCCTCTCTCTCTCTCTCTCTCTCTTCTCTTGATATTTAGCCCAATAATAATGCTTTTTTCCTTTTGGTTCATAATGAAGTGGCCTCGGCAGTGTAGGGGTATTTAATTAGAAGGGCCGCCTTTAAAACTTTGTTTATCCTTGACATCGTCATTTATGATATAAAAATTCGTGTTCTTTATCACGTTTATTAGTGAGAAATGTGGCCATAATGTGGTGACAAACATAACATATTAGAAGTTCGTCCCTTTAAAAAGTGTTTTCCGCAAATGAGCAAAGAACATTTCCCAAATTGCAAATTTTTGCTGAAGTAGACCTTGGAAAGGTAATTTACATGACAATAGGTGACCACAGTGCATATCCGGAGAAAATACCCGTATGGATAGTATTCGTCCGTGAAATTTTTATATACGACCGAGCCTAAAGAAAAAAATCTGCATTTAGGGTTTCTGCATTTGATCGGTTTCTCGTTTGATTTTGTTTCGTGTGTTACATATTGGTTTTTCCAAGATGCCTGTTTTTGAATGCGCGCGTGGTGAAGATAATCTAGTGGTGAACAATAAAGACACTGGAAGGTTTCTGTCTGATAGTTGCCCCTTGGAAATTTGATGTTCTTAAAAGTAGCAAATCAGCCCTCCAAGCTTCATTCCCCGAGTTAATATTTGTTTTAAGAACATCAAATTTCCGCGTGGCAACTATCAACCGATGATAGTTCCGAGACAGAAACACTCTATTGTTGAGACAGATTCCAGGAGGACTTTCACTGCAAGTTATTTTTCCCTTATACTTAGAAAATAGAAAATAAGCTCCATTTTTCTTTTTTACAGTAGCAAAAATTAGCACAGTTATTTCTATAGCTGCTTTTCACCGTCACGCCATCAACAAATAAACTCGAAACCATGCAATAAAAAATCTAGTGTTCTTTCCCAATACGTGAACTGTTTAAACTGCAAAAATTTTACGAAAAGACCGTTACTTAGAGCAACACAGCTTTGTCACGGCGCCATCGTGAAGTCACGGCAGAAATTTCGATAATTCAATATGCTGTATTATAAACACAAAGGATACTATCTAGCTGGAAACTTGTGAATAGATATATTTTTAAGATTTCTTTCACGTGCTGACAATAAAAATTAAGCAGGCCCAGCGAATTTTGTTTTTCGTAAAATTTTATGACGTCACGTAAGAACTTTTTGGTGTCATAAAATGATAAAACCACCAAAATGCGATAACTTGTTCTCGTCACTGCAACACTCTCACTAAAACGCACAGTAGAGAATTACGACGCCTATCGCCTTATTATCGCGGACACTATTTGAGTCTTAAAAATCTCGTCCTTGCAGTCATCCTCGTCTTTGAATATTACGGTACCCAATGTATTGCTGCAAAGCTGCTTGTGTGATCATGCAATATTCTTACCTTTTTATTTTGTTTTTATAGAAAACCAAGCAACACCACCTCCTCCAGTAGTGACCACCGCAGCTCCTCCTCCATCCTCAGGTAAATTGATAAAAGCGAATATTCTTGTAATGCGAGCACTAGGCGAGAACGCCGGTGTTATCAACAATCGTAGCTGAACATCGAACCAGAGAGAAATCAACATAATGTTTTTGTTAGCATGTCGAAATTTTATGACATTATATTTATGGTGTCCATTTTATTTTCTTCACTACCAACAGGTGGCAACTGTGGTTCCAAGCCTGCCAGTTCTCGTATCGTGGGTGGTACCCAGGCCCAAAAAGACAGCTGGCCGTGGCAGGTCATGCTGGTGAATCGTGGAGGATCGCAGTTCTGTGGTGCATCGCTTATTGATGAACAATGGGTGCTGACTGCTTCTCATTGTGTTGAAGGTTCTAGTGTAGACGAAATTGCTGTAAGGTTGGTGACTTGCCTAGGTAGTGAGAGGAACGTCTTAAGCAGGAATTGCCAGAATGCTTTACAAACAAAACAGCAGTGCAACCCCCACGCAAAATCTTTCAACCAACAGTTCCCTCCAACATTGCATTGAATCACTTTACCTCCGCTAAATTTAACGTGAGGCGCGGTGCCCTAACGGCTTGTGGACCGTTGGATTTGGTAGGAGTTGGTTTTAGGAGTCTCCTGTATAGAGTTTTTAGACAAGATAGTGTGCTTTTACAATACTTTTATCCTCCAAGGAGAGGTGGAGATGTACTGCTGGGGCAACATGACACAAATGATGGTCATCTCATACAGGAAGGGACCGGAGACGTTTCGAGACGTTTTGGTTCTTAACACTCAATCTGACCCTAATTCCCACAAAACTTTACGTAGAACAATGGGTCCTGATTTAAATTTTTGCATTCATTAATACTTTACAACATTTTTAAAGCTATTTTTACGCAATCTTATTCATAATATGTCATCGCTAGTTTTCATTCTAAAAAGGTATCGAAAATACGTTCTAGTAAGACACACTAGACTAGCTGGACATTACAAATGTGCGATTCGATGGTTTAAATGAAATTGTGTTTATTTTACGTATACTGCAGGATGGGAGCTTACAAAATAAACGACCTTGGACAAGAACTGCAGGTTGAGAAAATCATTATGCATGAAAGCTACCACAGCCCTGTGTCCCTCGCGCACGACATCGCGCTCCTTAAGTTGAAGACTAAAGCAACACTTGGCGCAGGTGTTGGGCTTGTGTGCCTCCCAGACACGAACAACGCCCTTGTACCAGGCAAGAGATGCTACATTACAGGGTGGGGAACATTATCATCTGGGGGTTCTCAGCCAACCTACCTCCAGGAAGCATCAGTTCCCATCGTTTCGGAACACAAATGTAAGAGCTCCTACGGATCAGCGAACATTCACGACTCCATGATCTGCGCTGGTTTGGACTTGGGAGGGGTGGATGCCTGTCAAGGAGATAGCGGGGGCCCAATGGTGTGCGAGTTCAATAATAAGTGGTACCTCGAAGGAGCTACAAGCTGGGGACACGGGTGCGCTGCAGCGGGCAAATATGGCGTCTATGCCAAGGTGCGCTACCTGAAATCGTGGGTCCAGGATAAGATAAGCAGCAACTAAGGATGAGCTCACGATCATGTTAGATTAATGACGTCGTTAAATAAAAGACACATGTAGAAATGTGAGGTAGAATAATAAAGACAACAAGAACATTATTTCTGTGTTTAAGAATTTGTTCTGTTAGTTTAACTTAGCGTCAAGCTTTGAAAGACGAAGTTTGAGTTTAACCATAAGGCCGGGTAACTAGTCTCGCAGCAATTTTTGGGTCGTGACAGTGCTGCTACGACGAAAAAATGTTGTTCTTGTTCTCCCTCGAATCTAAATTTATATTTGGCAAGAATTCACCATGCCAATTATTGCGCCTCAATTTTCAAAGTAAGTCCAACTTTAAACCATTACCAGATTCTAGTCGCATTGAGAGAGCTGGGCCCGGGTAGTGGGGGCGAGGGGGAGGGGGGGTGGTACTATCTTGAACTTTCTAAGGCCCGAAACCGAAAATGACACCCTTCTCAAGGAAAAAACGAAAGCTTAGAAAGGTGTGAACTGGTCACTCTTAATGAATTGTTCAGTTTAAACAGACCGTTTCTTTTCCCTTAAGCTGGCGCGTTTACGCACTGCAATTTTAGCCGCCACAATTTAGGTACCAGAGCAATGCCAAAAGGGGTAAAAACGATACCCTATTTAAGGCCCGAGAACCTCAGAGTGGGCTGTGGATCCCCATATGAACGCCAAGTTGTGAGGAAAAACGAACCTTTATTTATTGCTTTGTATGTACTCAGAAGTCAAATACAAAAAAATACAAAAATGACTGTACACAAAAAATATCATTTGGCTCAAAAGAAGATGAATCTAAATGCAAATACAGGCAACGTAGCCTGAATTTCAGACGTACTCCTCTGGTCGCGCGCTGACTTATGAAGGCATCTTCTGAAATTCAGGCTAAAAGCAACGCACTGTGTTAGCAATTTCAGTGAATAAATTCATGTCGTTTTCAGCCGTAAGAGAGTTTTAGGCTCACTCCACCGCACGCGCACGTAACTATTTTCATTTTAAACGGCGAATTTTTTCTCCTTTTTCTGAAAAAATTGCACGTGTCCAGACTTGGAGCTTTTGAATCGGCTTCGGCCGTCCAAAGGAAAATGGTAAAATTAAACGGTTCGAAAACGCTAATACCCAAGACAGCACACGTGTGCTGCCATTTTCTTTGTTTATTTCTTTTGCTCTTGTTTGAAAGGATGGTGAAGCAACCACCATCACCGGGCTCGCGCTGAACGCGAAGCTCTCTTGTCAATGGCTTATCATTGTAAGTAACTAACCACTGATGGCTACTCCAATATCTTCACTCAGGTGAAAAAAAAAGCGTCTATCGCTGTTACATGTGCTCGATGAAGATATGATTTGAGAAATGCCAGATCACATTACTACTGCACGTTCGACGGCCAAATATAAGCGCGTCGGAAACGAAATGTATTTGATTCGCGCTTGTAATATTTATTGAAAGAAAAATGACTAATAGAACACAGTGAAGAAGTCCCTGTCTGCTGCTTCTTTCTACAGAATCTTTCGCACTTTTGCTTAACGTGCGAGTCACAGACGGCGAGACTTCAACGCATCTCTTTACCCTTTGAAAGAAGTCCGTGTTTCTGCAATCTTTGCTTTGAAGTCTACGAAGTTTTTGACCTTCCGTTCACAACAGATCTGGCAATTCATTTTTTTCCAGAGGTTCGTCATTGCACTCGATCTATACATTTCCTTTGGCGTCTTTTGGATTACACTTGATCTTTCTAACATTCGATCGCGAACCACGAAAGGGTGTCTCGAAAACTCAGACCCTCCAAGTGTCTCGAAAACTCAGACCCTTAAAACTCAGACCCTCCGGGTGTCTCGAAAACTCAGACCCTCTGGGTGTCTCGAAAACTTAAACCCTCTCTGCGTGACACCGATCAATGGCAGTTACAAAAGAAGAGCAAAGAAATATAGATGAACATAAATAAGTTGGCCGCGATTTGCTCTAAATACTAAGTTTATCCTACATGTTCAATAAACGTTCAGATGACATGTTAAATGAGTCTTACGTGCTATTTTTTGCCCGTTCTGAGCCGTTTAAGGCGTCATTTCGCGAGAATTTAGAACGGGCAAAAAATTGGCTCATCCTCGGTGTAAAATCCTGTGAAACTCACGAGTAACGTAAACCAAAGAACGAACAAGACAACAAAGAACTCAAAACAATACGGAACAGAAAAACAATAGCTAAAAAACAAAGAAAAAAGTCACAAGTTTTTACACCGAGGTGAACCCAAAAATAGCACACAAGACTCATTTAACATTTCATCTGAACGTTTATTACTCATGCGCTACGCAGTATGCGCATGAGGTATAAAATGCCCTCCATTTCTTTTTTTTGTGTCACATTTGTGCATGTAATGCATAAATTTACGACGCTCTCGATTGTCCACTTTGGCATGGTGGAGGAGAGGGTTATTTGAAATATTCTAAACCTGCAAATTATAAATGTTTTGTGGTGTTGGCAAAATATATGTATGGAAAGATTTGAAAAAAGCAATATAGTCTAAAATGTATATACCGATGGAGTATCAATCTATTTGCAAAAGAAAAATACGGCGCGTGTTACCAGAATTAAACCACAAGGCCCAACAACCACAAGCTACTTCGCTTTAAATGTTTATCGACAACAACAACAAGCTTTGTTACAACAACAAGCTTTATCGTGTTTTCTTATCTTATGTTACTACCCGTCCCATGTTTTGTGCTTGGTCGCCCTCGAACAATCGCTTATTTACTTCATGTACGCACGTGTTGCGCTGATCCATCGGTTTTTTATACTTGTGGCTGTTACGGAGGAGCCAAACCTTATTAAAGCTAATATTCTCGGTTTTCACTCACGTGACTTTGCCTTGACGACGGTTGCTATCCGCCATGTTGGTGCCCAAACAAACCCGCTCAATAGAGAGATTACAGTGAGAAAGTAAGCGTGACAATGGTTCTTTGCGTTGTTTTTGGATGTTCAAGTAGAAGTGACCGAGAAAAAGGGCTTGGATTTTATCGAATACCTTCTGTGGTAACCGATAAAGGTGAATTTGAAGAAGAACTGACTAGAGAGCGAAGAGAAAAATGGATAAATGCGATCAGTCGCGGAGACTTGAAATCGAAAGACGTCCTCAAAAGTGAACGTGTCTGTGGCAAGCATTTTGTTTCTGGAAAGCCAGCTGCTAAATGGGATAAGCACGAAATAGATTGGGTTCCTACATTGGAACTTGGCAAGAAAAGTTATGGTTCGAAATTAGACCATGAAACTAAGGCGCAGAGAGCTGAAAGGGCAAAGAAGCGAGAACAACTTGCACTCGAACGACAAGAACGCGAAGTGGCAGAGAAACGTCGAAAGCTTCTGGAAGATAGCCTTCCTGTTGCTCAGATCGACTTTAGTCAGCCAAGAACTTCGACTGAAGTAGAGGAAAGTCTAACCGAAGGGAATGAGGAAATAATTTCTTCTGATCTGGCGGCCACAGCAGTAAGCGAAGTTGAAGAAATCGAACCGGAAACCCATAAGGACGCCGAGTGTCAAACAACCGAGTTCGACTACATGTTTCAGAGAAGCCAATATCAAGCCCCAGACAAGGATTTCTTTGATACTGATGATAAAATTCGCTTTTACACTGGATTACCGTCTATGGAAGTACTCATGGTTGTTTATGAGCTCGTCTCCCCACTTGTAACACGGCAAACACAGTCACTCGACAGATTTCAAGAGCTCATCATTGTACTTATGAAACTAAGACTTAATGCACCATTGCAGGATCTTGCATACCGCTTTGTTGTTTCTGTGTCAACAATTTCCCGAATTTTTTCCCACTGGATTGTTTTAATGGACAAAAGGCTATTTCCCTTTGTGTACTGGCCTGACAGGGACCAGCTGTGGAGGACAATGCCCCAGTGCTTCCAGTATGCATTTGGCAAGAAAATAACTGTTGTCATTGACTGTTTTGAAGTGTTTATCGAAAGACCTTCAAACTTGCTAGCTAGGGCACAGACATTTTCAAGTTATAAACACCATAACACAATCAAAATTCTGGTAGGGATAACACCACAAGGGACAATTTCATTTGTGTCTGAAGCCTGGGGAGGTCGTGTGTCAGATAAATATTTAACTGAGAACTGTGGCTTCCTGGACAAACTGATTCCTGGAGACATGGTCATGGCAGACCGAGGATTCACCATCACAGAGAGTGTCGGACTGAGAAATGCTAAACTTGTGATACCAGCTTTCACAAAGGGCAAGTCTCAGCTTGACCCTGTGGACGTGGAGAAAACAAGAGGTATTGCGAATGTCAGAATTCATGTTGAACGTGTGATTGGACTGCTAAGAAGGAAGTATACTATACTAGAAGGTACCTTGCCAACTGACTTTTTGATTAGCAACCATGAGAATTCTGACAGGTGTACTCCATTAGTAGATCATATGATCAGAGTGTGCTCAGCTCTTGTTAATTTCTGCCCCCCAATTGTTCCATTTGATTAGTTCACCCTCTCATTAATTTTTGCACACTGTAAATACCTCTAGGCTTCTCATTTAATTATCCACCTTTGCAGGGTGCTTTTTTAGAGCAAATAGGTAAAAAAATAGTGAATGCCGCATGATCTTAAGACTCACATGTTGGTCCTGATGTAAAGTTACATGACTTGTATGAGTTAAAGGCTGTAAAGTGTTCATTTCAATTTGCATAGTTAACAAGTTTCCAAGACATTACCTTGTTAAAAAAAGCAAAGCTGGGCTGCTAAAAATGTGTAACATTTTAAAAATCTGTAAGGACTGATGTGAAAATATTTTCTCATAACAGCTGGCTTAATAAAGAATTTGTATGATTTGAATGCTTGTTTATATCATGCTTTCAGTCCCTGAATATTCACATCCCCTACGGAATAAGGTAATAATCTCTGCTCCAATTTAAATGCCCTCATTTCTATGTGTTGTATTGCAAAAATATGGGTGTCCTATAATAACAGGCAGAGCATGTATATTATTATTTGTGTTGTGTTATTTAAATGGACTGTATGCTACATCTTAGGGAGGTGGGAGTGAATGGTTCAACTTAGGAAATATCCATACCCAAAAATGGAGAGTTGTTGGAAATTCTGACGAGGGAGATGGGTCTCAGGAGCCAAAATTTATAAGGAAAGGAATATAGAAATTCAAGGGGAAATTGAGTGTTCAAAATATAAAATGAATAAACACTCCAAGATGGAGGTATGGATATTTTCCAAAACCACACAAAAATTTATGTTAACTAGGCTTTGTCTGAATTGCTTACGATCAAAGCCAGAGACTAGAAAAACATGACTAAAAATGATCTTTAACAAAGTTACTGAAGATTTTGCATGTTCCTTTGAGTTCTAAATTGTGCCTCTGTTTCAAAACGAAGGAAACAAGCTGAACCTGCCATCCCTTAGACATTTGGCCAAATGAGGTCTCATACCTCGTACATCAAAATTGATAAATGTGGGGTCTTCGCCAAACACCAGGCAGGTAGCAAACGCAATTGCGAAAACACCACAGTCACTTCCATTTGTCTGTTGCTGGACTGGCTTTGGATCCAGGGCAATCAAACGTCCACCTAATAAATCATTTGTTTGTTCTTCAACCTCTTGAATGATAATTGAGTCATGATAGAGGCTGTCAAAAACATTGACATAGCCAGGCACACATCCAATTGAGCTAGTACATACCCAGTGATTGTTCCCAGTGTGTAAAAGTTGAATAAATTCACCACCAACAACATCAAAATTTCGAACTGGGCCAAGTGTTGGTCGCTGAAAACCTGCGATAACTTGATTCTCGCGCTGTAACAAGACATGGGCTTGTTGGATGATGTCACAGTCTAGCCATCCAATAGGACTATTAATTAAATCAAAATGGTAGTCTGTTAGATTTGCTAGTGCACTGTACTTATCAGTTTCACCTTGTGTGACCTTGGTGACAAGAACATCACTTTCATCCTCACTGCTGGAGGAATCCAACCAAGAAGAACAAGTGGTGGGGGTGGTGGTGGGGGTGGTGGCAGCTTGGGCAGGTGTAATCTTCTTGCATGCTGAGCATTTCCATGTTGTTTTGTTGTTGTTTGGCATTCGCCTCAAATCAAGACACTTGAGGTGAAAGTACTTTCCATTTTTGCAGTTTTCTGCATGGCACTCAACTAACTTGTCTGTAGGACTCGGCTTAGCCTTGCAAATGCAAATGCTCTCGCATTTCATGGCTGCATGGTCTGACTGGACAGTAGGTCCTAGCGATCTTCTAGTGTTCCTTTTCCTTTTGAACTCTGGAAGTCTGGAACAGTGAGGGCAGTACCAGGTCTTTGGCATTGCAACAGATGTGAGCGAGAGACAAGATGGATGAAACCTTTGGTAAGGGCAGTTGTTGTTGCTACATGAAATGCTGTCCTCGCTTTTCTCTGTTCGACAGAAGCAGATGGCATCCTTGCTTGGCAATGTTGGTGGTATTGTGCACCTTCGGGTATACCACCGTCCTAAGACCTCTGGGAGAAGGCATATCCTCCAGAATAATTCAAGTTTGGGCAAAACTAAGTTCCAGTGCTGTACATCTGGATATATACGCTGGACGAACAGGTGGATGTTGTTTGCCTCATCAAAGGCACACACCACAAAGTCATCATACTGGAGATTCGGGACTGTGAAAAGTTGCTGCTGCACTTGAAAGTAGTAGTTGTGGCTCTTTTTAAGCTGCAAATTTCCATCCACTTTCTCCAGGCAGGAACCTTTATGTTTAACATACTCATCAAAGTTTCCATCAATAATAACAATCGGGCATTTAACCTCCCCGCATCCACTTCCACAGCAGTCACATGACACGAGAAAATCAGGGGTGGCATGAAGAAATGAATGTTCTCTGTTGATAAACAAACCACACTTTTTGACTTGAAAATTCACATGACGTCCTTTCATGGATGCTTCATATGCCTTTATGGCAGCACTTTCATGTTTCTGGCCATGCCTTGTAGCCTTGGTGTTGACTTTATAGAGGCTTGGATAACAAATTGTCTTTATTAAAGACTGGGAGGGCTGAGAAAGGTTTGTGTGAAAGGCTGAAGAGCACTGAGATGCTCCAATTCTGCCAGCACGATGTCTGTAAAAACCAGATCCACTTGCTTGATCTCGTGTGCTCACTTCTACTTTGTTGATGTGTTCGTCAGAAACACCCAGTGTCACTTGAACACACATTTTAAGTAACTCCGGGTACTCTAGCTCCAGGTTTTTCGTTTCAAACAAGTCAGGGATAATTGGCAGTGTGCGGCTTTCGTCAATAAACTGGTCGGCATAGGGTTCGATGAGGCTTAGTGCTACAGCTTTGATCTTACAAGCGTTTAGTTTGGCATAGACTTCCTGAATTTCTGCATCGGACGGAATCGCATTCGCATATTTATCGCACCGTTGTTCTAAACTTTTATCGCTTGCTTCCCCAGTAATTTCAATTTTCTGTTCCAGAGTGCTTTTAAGTTTTTTTGCTGATGAAAAGTCGATATCACGTACCTTTGCGTATGGCACTTCATTCACGTAGGTCGGAAGAATCCACGTGCATTTGGCTTGCGTGCAGGCGAGCTTTCCTTGAATTCGTGTCACAGCTTCGATGTAAAACATCACGCTCGCTACATGTGAACACGATTCGGCCAGTCCTGCCTTGCAGCCTAAACAGTGTGCGGAGATAATTGTGCCGTCCTTGTCTACAATCATCCAAATGTTGACAAGGGGATCATTCATTCGCTGTGAATGTCTCACCTTTCCCACGACAACAAACTTGCTCGCAATTTCTTTCCCTTGAACTGACGCGACGAAACCAGAAACCATTTGGTTGTACGCCTCCAAACTTTTAAAAGCCTTGAATTGCTGATTAGTGTAGTAGCTTGTCTCCAAAACTAAATAAGTAAGCAAGTCAGAGACTTCTATAGGAGGCAAACATTCGGCGCTGAATTGCTCACTCGGCATGGCCGCTGGATCGACACCAACCACAGAAATTTTCTTTAAATATCGCTCTCGGACGTGGCTTTCGAGGTTTTTCGCGTAAGAAGAAAGCACTGGTACCTCATCTTGCGATTTTGGGTCACTTTCGGGCAAAACATCCATTGTGAAGGCGAATTTTCGAAGACTTTGTGAGTGAAAGCTTAGAAATGGCATAGATTTGCATACAAATTCTCACCTAACCTGGGCACCAACATGGCGGATACCTAATTTGCATAATATTGTGACGTCAGCTGAAAACCGGGAATACAACTGAAATTAAGCACCTTTGAGAATTACCTTGAGCGAAACTGTGAATAGATTGAGCAAAACTGAACAATTTTTGAGCAAATCTGAGCAAACAGATCTCGATCAACACTCCTGTAAGCTCAGTGATCTTTTAGAACTCCTCAGAACGCCTAGTGATCTCTGAGAACGTACAAGCACATGAGTAAAGGCTCAAACATCAGGTGGTCCGTATGTGATGAGGGCGAGTAATTGTTTTATTCCCTGTTTAGTCCCGGGTTTAGTGTATTCTTCAAATGCTTGACCACAATTTTTACAATTTTTTGTACATTCCCCCAAATAGTTAAGCCCAGAATTCACCGACTATTATGGTCGGCAGGAGACATTAAAGAACTCACACACTTATCAATATTCCAGTCCAGTCCAGTCCAGTTACCAATAGTCCGGTAGACCAATCGTACGCGCGCGTGATAAACAACTTGGGAGTCCTGTGCTGTAAAGTGCGCGGCACCCAAGTGCTGCGGCCTCTCTCTTCTGCATCGGATTTCAGAGTAAGTCCACGTGGGATTTGTCTGTTTACTTCTTTTTTTTTATGCAATTTTGAAGCCCTTTTATTACAAGAAAACTACCACTTATTGTGCATCATGTGCTTTTCGATCACCCGTTGCTATTTTTGACAACATGTTTTCTTCGTTTTCGTACAATTTGGGGCAATTAGTGACTGAAGATTTGGCCGAGATTTGAGCACTAGCACGCATCCCTAACTAAAGCCGGTGGTATGGGTGACTTCTAACCATCATATCTTGCGTTCTCTTTCAATCCTGGGATTAGTTTTTTTGCCGTGCTTGTTCTAGTAAAAAACTGCTCTCACTTTTTATGACCATATTTGGAAAGTCACGTGACCAGAACGCATAAACGCTAAAAACTCGCACAGCTGCCCATACTCATACTCATTTTTCTTGGACAAGTCCGTCCAAGGGGGAAATGTGCAGTGAGGTTATCCCTATGTTAAGCGCCAACCCTTGATAAGAGGCCAGACCACAACACCAGGAACCTCGTTCCCTACTCTTTGCGAGAAGTGTGTGGGTTCTTTAACGTCCCCTGCTTGCCATAACACTGAAGATGCAGGAGACGGGACCTATGGTTTTCGTCCTTATCCGAGAAGACTGGAATGTCTAACCATTTGCAGATGTCATTGCAAAGGCAGCACATTCTCCGTAGTACGGAATTGAAATCCACAACACTGAAAAAGTTATGACGTCACAAAAAATTTATGAAGTCATAGCTTTTTGGTTAACATGAATCTCCACACTCTATTCATTAGCTTTGGTTTCCTTTGATAAAGATATAAGCTGTGCGAGTTTTTGGGTTTTCTGTGTTCTGGTCACATGACTTTCCAAATATGGACAGAACTGCCAAAAGTGAAAGCATCCTCCGATAGAGCAAACATGGCGTAAAACAAACCCAACATTGAAAGAGAACGCAAGATATCATAGGTGTATTTAGGGGAGGGGCCGAGGGGGCAGCGGCCCCCTTTTATTCTTTTTTCTTTTTAACCTATCTTCCGAAACGTTAACGTTACGTAACTTTGTATAAAAATTACTCCCACAATTCTACATGCTGCATCTCCTGATAAGTGGGGGGGACTCCCTCAACTTGCAGGTTCTTGACAGAAAAATGCTTGAAATGGCCCACAAAGTGCTGGAATTACATGCCATTGTGCAAAACCTTGCAAAGCGGTTGGGTTGGGGGATGGGGAATGCGAGGTTTTGAGGTTTGCTGATAATCTGTCTGCATATTAAACCATTGACTCCTGTGCTGGTCCACTTCTGACGTCATCAGCTTTGACCAAAATAGGTATCACTTTTACTCAAGTTCCAGGTGAGGGCAATTTCCTCAGAGATTTTGACTGAAATGTATAAGCATTTTCGCTGGAAAGCTCTGGGATCCCAGACCCTTGAAAGACAAGCCTCTGTTACCAAAGTTTTAGGGCTTTACTAATTAATAATGGGGTTTCATGCTGCAAAATGATGGGGCTTCATGCATTGTGGCAAAACCTTTATTGTAATCACCCCTCAGCAAATAGCTGAGCATAATTTATTTCTGCACCAAATGGACTGCTATTAAAATACGTGAGAAAAGCGAGTGAGATCGCGAGACAATCTTCTTTGTAAATCTTCTAGGTCAATATCAGTTTTCCCTATCATGGAAATCACCGCAAACGATGTTGGTTAACAGGAAGATCCAAAATTATTGCGCGGCTGAACATTGCATTTCTTGTATAAGTCACGAAGGACGTGCTGTTAACTTTCCCTATCTAGCTGACTCGATCTCGATCAGTCGCAGATAAAGATAATCGGCAGTCACAAAAATTTAGTGCTTCAACTACTTGTTGCGCTTATTTGAACGCTTGGTTCTGCTGGACCTAACAAGATTTGTCCAGGCAAAAGGTAACAAACTTAACAGAATTTTAAGCCTAATTTGTGATGAAACAATATATTTTCACTTTCTGGGCAAAATAGTTTTGGTTTTCAGATCTTCCCGTGCACGCCCTGTTTATGCCGCTTTACTCGTTTTGTTGTATTTTTACAAGCGTTAATAAGATTAAATCTTTTGCATCAAACTTCATGCTTCTTAGTAGAGTTTGTTTCAGTATTTACGTTAACTAGAAAGTGCTTTTTATATTTATTTGTAGTATTTCTTCTCGCCGCGAGCAAAATTGTAAACAACACCCATCTTGTTTTCATCATTTTACCATATTTGGTCAAGTTAAGGATATTGGCTCAGATCCATAACAGAAGGAACCAATCAGAAAGCTTGAAAATCAATTTCCTGGGGTTGAAAATGTACTAATCTGGAATATTCCCCAGTTTTGATGGATTGTAACCAAACATATTTTCAAAGTCAAATGGAGGCTGTTATGTTTATTGTCCTTCAGATAATTTTTGCAACAATCATTTGGGGAATAGTCTTGGATATTCCCCAGTTATAGCTGGGGCATATTCAGTCATGTAACGTGTTTAGAACAATCACATGCGAGAGAAGATATTTGATGGATAATTAAATATTTTTATAAAGCATGATTTATTTCTGTTTTGAACAACACTTTCCATTTTATAATTCAAAAATTTGCCCAAGCTTGATATATTTGTATCTGCACTATGCTATTATGCAACAGTAGAAATATACCAATTTGTATGCAAAAAGGTTACGTAGGCACTCTACAATTTTTAAATAATAAAGCTGGCCCAATTCATAAATTATGAATCTTTAACCCAAGCAACTTGTATTAGCTTTTGTGAAGTTTGTTTCTTTTTAATACTACATATATATGTAGCTAGTTGAAAATAATACATAAATGATCCTCTGAATGCTTTCTTATATGTGTTTTCTTTTGACCTCAAATTGAATACAGGGGTTCCAAAAATTCATGAAAATCTAGTTATGGGGTGGGGGAGGGGGCAGGAGGAGGTGGGAGTGGGGGGTTGGTGTAGCAGTCCTGGAAATCCAGGCAGGAAGATCAAGCCATTCTATGGAGGGGTGTGAATTTTCTTTGGAATAACCCAATGATAGGTAAAGTTTTATAGTTTAATAGCCATTGCATCAACGTTGAAAGAATTTAACATTCCGCTTGAGGAATTGCCTGGTTACCGTAATGATAATAGGTAAATTGTTCTAAAATGTTGGAGAATTTAGAGGAATTAATGAACTCGTTATAATATTTCTACATGAGTTTTGCAATGCACTGGTTACCATAATGATAATTACAGATTAAAAAGTAGGAGTGTTAGGGGAATTAATGAACTCATTATTAAATAGTTTTAAGCCCTGATCAAATTGCACATAATAGTCGATGGTAGTTAAATCATCGACAACTATCATGATCTATCATCAACGATCATGTGCACAGTAGCTGTATCAGTGTTGTAAGTAATGTGTGACATTCATTAAATAAATGTAAAAAATGCGCATAGTCAAAAAGGAAAAACTATCATTGACTATCACAGAATTTGAACAAGTTCGAATTAAATCATAGTTGATGTTCAGCGATGATAGTTTGTGTCAGTTGGTTGTGCATCAGGAGTGTACTGTGATTCTGATTGCCTTAAATTGATCATGTGACGTGATAGTGTTTATTATTATTATTTATTAGACAGAGTCATGTACAGAGTGCTTCTGTCAAGGATCTATTGGCTAAGAGTTGCCGTGTGGAACTTTTTTGTTCTCAAAACAAATAAATTATTAATCTCAGAAGCGAAGCTTTGAGGGCTAATATGCTAGTTTTAAGAACATCAATTTCCAAGTGGCAACTACTGGTATGTTTGACTAGTGGAAATGAGAGTGATGGCAAATTTTCAGCTTGGTAAATTTAATGTGAAAGATTAATTAATCAACATGACACGAGTGTGGGACAAAGAAAAATTCTGATTCCCCGACAGGAATCGAACCCATGACCTCCGAACAGCAGGCGGGTGCTCTATCCACTGAGCTACGAGAACTCCTGGAGAGCTAGGGAGTTTTGACTATCATGTACTATTTGACCAGGGCATGCAGTAATTGTCTACGAGTTTTGTGACATGTCACTTTTGTCATTTTCTCTGGACAGAAAATGGCTGGTGGACGCAGCTCTACAGAAGGCAAAGGGAGACAAAAGAAGAAATATGCGATAGTGGAAGTGGTTACAGATGGTGAGAGGCAACTAGAAGTGGCAGCAGGCTCAAGTGGTGGTGTTGATGGTGGAGAAAAGATAGAAGAAGTAGCTGTGCAGTTTGTTGGGGATTCAGACGTCGAAGTTGAAGAGATGGTGCAGGATGAGTTGGTAGCTGCTGCCATGACAGAGCAGGTGGAGGAGAAGTCTACTTGTACTTGAAAATTACTGAACACTGATTCTTTTGTTTTATCTCACAAATATGTGGCTCAGCATGGCAGATAGAATGGGAATGGATGGTTTTACAAATTTGAGAAATGTATGGTAACCACTCTTCCAGGCTAATAATCGGAATGATCGAGATTGGTCAAAAACATTACTTTGTGTGAGACTTGCAAACATTACAAGCAGAGATTGTACAGTACAGACTGGAAATCATCAATACTATCAATAATTGACATGCTTCTCTGCATCCCAGGGAGTGGAGGGGGGGTGATGTCCATTAGAAAGGGACATGGATGCTTGACATCTTGTTAAGGGGTGTACCAGTAAATGCTGGGTTCTGGTTTCCTTTGGGGTGTTCAGGACTGTGCTCTAATACTTGGGAAACCAAAATTCATAATTTTCACCCTGAGCAAGATCCAATTTCATGTGCAGCACTCAACATCAAGGTCAAATTGCATGTGTTGGCAGTCTTTTGACAAGCCATAAAAATGCTTATAACCACACCCAAACTGAACCTGACTCGGCCCCAGTCATCTCTTATGTAAAAAAAAGAGCAGGCATGGGAAATGATGGGAAAGAGGCAGACAAGGGAACGAGCCATCGTCTCCCACCTTTCCTCCTTCCCATAATCCATTGCGTCTTACTATTTTCTTTTTGCAGACAACTGGAGACAAGTCAGGCACTGAACCCATGGGCGTGAGCCCAGCCTGCAGTGGGGTAACCATTTGGTCACAGCATCTCTAGAGGGTCCCCTATACCTCTTCTGAAAACCGTTTCACGCAAAAATAGCTGGCCTTTTCACGCATCACGAAAAATTCGAGAAGCAGGTCACGGAAAAGGCAAGCAATCACGTTTCACGTAAAAAATACAAAGGCTAAATCATGTGTCACATAGAAATACAAATTCTTTTTACACTGAGACTTACAGTTTGCAAAACATACAAATACAATCATTACAAGAATGTATTTAAACATTTTACCGCACATTACTGAGTGTGCCATCTCTTGGTAATTTCAGACTCTCGTCTTCGTAAAAATGCAACCAAAAGACAAATTAACACTAGGCCCTCCTGGTTGATTGTCGCTGTGGTTAGTTCTCAGTCCTCCAGCTGGAATGGGCAGGCCGTGCGCTTTTTAAATCAAGTCCGGTGTAGTTTACGAGCTTTAATGGCGCTAAAATCTCCAAACAAGTGAAAAATTATTCCCGCAAAAGTCTTTGTTTCACAAATCACGCGTATGTAAATGCATATTTCATGTAATAGATCAAACACGAGCGACAGTGTTTCATCGGGATATCCAAACACCGAGAAGAGAGTTGAAAATACGACGCGCAGCGGAGTATTTTTAATGAACTTCGAGGTGTTTGGATAGCCGATGAAACACTGTCTCGAGTGTTTGATCTATCTTCTCAATCGAAACTAAAACTACGGTGAAAACGAAGAAATAAAATCGTAAAAATCTATGCTAATTAAGATCACATTTCCAAACCACGGTTACGGTTCTGATTTCCTTTGTTTTAACGTGATGAATTATTAATGAGTTTGAGAAGGATCACGAAAAAATAGAAAACCAGTTTCCCGAGGACTTGAAAATATAGATTCACGAATCTCGGAAAAAAATAAGTCCTCATTCACGCTTCACGCAAAGCAAAAATGCCCATTCCCGGTCACGAAAAAAGTATAGGGGACCCTCTCTCTAGCCTGTAAAGGCTTTGTGCAGTATGTATCAAATAATTCATATTTGAACTGCAGATGTAGATGACAGTGAAGAATGATCATCGCAGTGAATTTCCAATTTAAGCAATTGGAAAGAAGAAGCCTGAAAAAATCCAGGCTTCAACGGGATTCGAACCCATGACCTTGGCAAATACCCGTGTGATGCTCTACCAACTGAGCTATGAAGCCACACATTGGGAGCGAGGTCAATTTATTGAGTACATATTTTCCCGTGGAGTGAAATGATGTCAAGTATATAATTATGAAATAATTCATATTTAAACTGCGGCTGCAGATGAAAGTGAAGAATGAACATTGCAGTGAATTTCCAGTTTAAGCAATTGGAAAGTCGAAGAAGCCTGAAAAACTCAGGGCTTCAACAGGATTCGAACCTGAGACCTCCGCGATACCCGTGCGATTCTCTACCAACTGAGAGTTATGAAGCCACACGTTAGAAGCGATATCAATTTATTGCGTTCATATTTTCATATCCTTTCTCTTGTGTTTTAGGGGAAAAAGAGTAATTGTTTCAACTTCAGGGCAAAACTGCCACGAAGTTTCACCGAGGGTGGCATGGAGGAGGAGTACCATGCACTTTGTGTCGTTAAGAATGCCGCAAACTTAGCTGAACAGAAGGTCCTGAGCTGTGTTGCTGAACGTGCCATGAGCTGGATTCGGCTGTCTTATAAGAAAATTCATGACAAAGACCTGCCAAGGCAAGCCTGTAAGTGAACAATTCCAGTTTTATTTCAAATTTAATATGGGAACCGTCACACATCAAAGTGATCGGGGGTGATCAGTCTCCTTACTTGTTGGGAGCTGCGTAATTGTGTCCAACTATTTAATATCTGGATTTTTAAAAATCCTCTTGTGGGAGATAAGGTGGATTAAAGCTTAGTGCATGGTTGACTACAGACAACAAATCTTGGTTGGAGTGTTGTATCACATTCTTCTATGGGGAAAACGGTGAAAAGGCAACCTCCGCAAACAGTTCAGGTAAGGTTATCAAAATCTGAGTGATTGGTTATCCAAGAAAGCAAGATGACAGTATCTTGAGTGCTCATAATTGACAATTGCTACCTCTGCCCTGCAATTAAAAGTCGTAATTTTTCGTAGCTTTTATGTATAAGCACACGCTCCTTGGAAGCCAAGTGTTGTTGGACCTAGCGAGTCCTACCTACCCACCTGCTGTGCCCATAACACCCCACTGTTAGCTGCTTTATTGACCAAGCCGGGTTTGTGAAAATGTCTGCAAAATGCCTTGACTTTCCTTGTTTTTTTTATCTGATTATTGGACTGCATCTTTAACACGCTAGCTCTATTTGGCCTTCTTGTTATGGGCGAGCATCCATTGATGTAGAGTAGCAATACTTTTACTTGCTATGGAAACTGTGATAAAGACTGTTCTCTTGGACATTGAGTAGTGAGTTGACCATTTTTTGTCTTACAAGTCGCGGATGTTTTTTTTCAGGCCGTGTTGAAGAGTATCAGGTTATGGAAACACTTGAGGCAATTACAGGGCTCAACACCAGCTCTACGACAACCAAGAAAGCAACAAAGCAAAGCAAAGAGCAGTCCTCCTCTAAAGACCCAAACGACGTCCGGCGCTCTAAGCGCTTGGCAGAGGCCTCGAAAAGAGACGAACCGCCAAACAAGAAGTCGAGAGAACAGGGAGTAACTGAGGAGGATAGCGAAGATGGTAACTGTGAGAATGAGCACGACAACGAGGATGATGAGAAAGAGGAAACTTCCATAACAGAAACGACTGCCACATCTGACATCTCCGTGAACACTACCGAGGAGGAACAAGTGAAGAATAGCTGGACAACCACCTATCAGCGATCACCACAACCAAACACCCGCATGTCCTATCTGGGGGAGTTTTTTAAGCACCTCCAGACGTTCCCTTTTGGAGAATTGACTGAATCTGAAGCTCTTGAACATACACGGAATGTGCACAAAATGCTGGATAACATCGATCCGACCTCTACCAACATAAATTGTCTCCTGGATGAAAACACCATATGGGAATGGGTAGATGTCCGTATAGAACGAACAATGGCAGGGCGCACTGTGCAAAAGTATTTGCTCTCCCTTGAGAAATTTTATCATTTTATTGCATATGAACGGCCGCACGAACTTCCCAGGTTAACGAAGGCTTCCAGTATGAAAACAAGGGAACTCCGTGAGCTCTGCCCGAATTGGAGGAGAAGTGTAAATAAAATTGCTACAGAGAGGAGGTGGAAAAAGATAGAAGGTGATCCCGAGGCTCTTCAAAGTGCATGCGAGGAAGCTGTAAGCAGGAAGTTGCACGCATTTGAGGAGAATATCCTGGGACTTAGCAATCCAACCCCGATGGGTTCCCAACCTCTGAGATCGAAGTGGAAAACAAAAGACGAGAAACTGCTGCTCCAGTACTTCACCTTCAAACCTCCGAAAGAGGTGATCCGAAGGGTGTGCGAGGATGTCGAGGAGCTGCAAGAGATAGTGGACAGAAATGGTTTTGAACGATTATATGAAAAAGTTAAAAGCCTCTACAAGGGGTGCAGGGACTTGTTAGGATAAACGGTTCAACAAAAACGAAAAAAGAAGCTAATTGTTTATTAATTCAATTTATAAATCTTTAGCTTTTCCTAAAGTACCGTTATTTTCAAAATTCTAGTTTTTCCTCTTCCTAACAATGGCACGTGAACGTTGTTTGTTTTGTTACAGCTTATATGAAACAGCTTTACAACACAGAAACATAGCAAAAAAAAGCCCACAAAATTCAGAAACAAATGTAATTTCAGCGTTTTTGAATTTTTATAATTATAACTTGGAAATGCAGAACTCAAAAATGTAGGTTGTCCTGTAACGTTGTTTTCACATCATTCGATGTTGGGGTCGTTTAGTAGTCGTTCAGTTATTGCCTTGTAAATAAGAAGCAACCGTTGATTTTGAGTGATCTTCAGTGTATCTTCACGTCGTTTCAGTTGCTTGACCAATCACAAATCAAGATCATTTTGGAAGCGACAGTTGATGTTTACTGTGCTGAAAATAAACTTCACATTTAGCAGCAATTGTCTGCAGACTTTACTGAACCATATACAAGCATCGTTCGGAAATTTGAAGATATTTAGACAAGAAGTGAGGCACCAGGATTTTAAACCCTTAATGACCTCACGTCACGGAAGAAAATCAAGCGGCAAATGAATCATTCTTTATAAACTTCTTTCGTATCTGTTGCTGTTTACACTTGGCATTTTCCTCCAGCCACGAAGGTCTTAAATATATTTCTCTTGTAGTATGTTTCAAAGCTCTGATCAAAATATTTCTTACAGTCTCTAAGAGGGATTAATAGAAAATGTCCAAGAAGTTGAAATTTATGCGAAAACGTGTCACACACTTGAATAAGTCTGATAACAGAGTTTAGTAAAATCCAACTAGTGGTCTATTATCAATGCTGCGTTCTGATTGGTTGAGCTACTACCAGGCTATATGTTATAGCCCACTAGTAGCGAAAGCGCCGGCTTTGAAAACCAAAACAATGGCGGCTGAATTGCGTTTTGCTGAAGTTTAGGACGAGTATTTGAGCTCATTATTAGATAAATCTATACTTTCTATGCTTTCTAGTTGGATTTTACTAAAACAATTATTCATCTCGCCCTCACGGCCTCTGAGTCAATAGCCCATGAGGCCAACGCTTGCTCCAGTCACGTGTTATCGCCGGCACGTGCCTCTCACATGCTGACCACGAGCCTTGTTCCCAGCACACCTCTTGTATGTTACTCCCATGCGTTTGGTGCGAGCTAAGGATGGAGACTTTAATTTGCAACGTGAAGGGGCACTGTGATAGGGGTTTGGTGTTTTCAGCTTTATTCATTGCTAAAATCATTACCTGGTACCTTTTCTCGTACCCATAATGCTCCTGCTGGACTAACAGAAAGATATCAACGCAGAGAGCAAACCATAATGAATTTCTGGCGATAGTTTCAAGGAATGGCTCTAGACTTTGAAAAAACCGACCTTTTTTTTTCAAAATTTCAATCCATTTCCATCTTTGCCATCCTAAGTGATAGGCGACAACAAACGGTTTCAGTGTAGTGATGTAGTTTAAGGTAACAAAACTGCACCATTATTTTTGGGTTTCCATTGATGCAGGAACATATTTCAGCATTTCAAAATGACGCCAAAATACCGTGACAGTGCTCCTTCAATACCCGATTTCCTCTGAGAGTTGCGCGCAGGGAATCATGGTAGTTGTATTCATCACGCGCGCGACATTTCGGCGCGAAATTGAATTCAACTACCATCAGTCCCTGCGCGCGCGTCTCAGAGGGAATCGGTCAATTTGAAGAGAAAAATGGCTGTTTCTTAAGTACGATCGTATCGTCGAGATGCTTCGTCACTTGGCTTGTGAAAACTAGAGTGCAGTTTCGTTTTGGCGCGCCGTTGTAGTCTTGAGTTCTTCTTCCAGGAGTGATATTCTCTCTTTCATAGTTCTCACCTAAGAAAAATCAACGATACAAAATACGTACATCAACTGGTAAACTCGTATAATCATGTAACATTACGAAGGACAACCAAGTAAAACGGAGCAGTTTTACTCTCAAACTCTACATGATTACAACTGACAGCGAGAGCTAACAGAATATTTAATTAGCTCAAATACTGGCGGGAACGGGTCCCTAGAGAAGGTGAGTTACGTAACTTATGCTAATAACACATCTATTATAACAAAACATTTGCAATGTTTGCTATCTGCTCGAATACCATGGAAATAAAATTAAACAATTAGATGTCAACTCTCTTTACCAGCGACTCTGTTGCTAGTAAGACGGACGCCTCTATAAGGCGAACTGTTGGTGGTCTCTGCAAGCCGCTTTTCAGTTATTCTGTACGCCGGACACCTCTCTACAAAAGACAGTTATGACAGCCCGATTGTGCCCTTCCTTTTGTTTTAGTAATGGACGGATATTGCATTGAATTTGGTGGTGTGTTTGGTTTCGTTATTTAATTCACGCAACCGCACAGTGAAATCAAGATGGTTTAAATTCAGAACTGCGGCGCGATCAAAATTTCCAATTTAAAAAATGGTGTAAATATGATCAAAGTAACCGCGTCACCCTTCGCTTTGGGTAAATAGTATTCTTGGTAACCGAGAAGTGATGCCAGTACCTGAACAGCAATAACGCACCAGTCATTTTAAATCCCTGCCATCCCCCATTGGGGGATACCCGGGGCATTCACTTTTGCCGTCAGTGAAATGCAGTGAAAGCCCCGCCTTGAGGGGAAAAAATTTAGAGTGATCTCTCCGGCCCTCTAAACAGCAAACACAATTCATTCAATAGATTATAATTTATTAGAGCTTTCACAGGATTCTTTTCATACCACTGAAGTCAGGGTTACTTACTTTTACCTTTGTCTTCGTTTTCACTGTTTAGGCATACAAACCGTCTTAGTCAGTTGTTCAGCCTCCATGTTTTGAAAGAGGTCGCGAACCATGAGTGAAATCCCCACCAAACCCCCGCTCAGCCCGATGCATTACCCGACTACCGGGGAACATAAAACGAGTGAAAACGAGGTGAAACCCCACGGATTGCCCTGCGTATCCCCTAATGGGGGGGGGGGGGGGGCGTGCGGGGATTTTAAATAACTGGTGCACAAGCATCACTCGTGGCATACCCTCGCACACACGGTACCCCACCTGAGCGTCGTGTCTTTCCACCATTGTAATCATTTGCTGTTCTAATTTTCTTAGCCTGGCTCCATGTTTCTTCTTGGCTTTCTCGTAAGCCGCCACGAGTGCCCCATTGGCTTTTTTCAAGTCTGCCACATATTCGGCTGTTTGCTGATGCCTAGTCTCGGAATTTTTCGACAGGGTTTCCAGAGTTTCAACTAATTCCTGGATTCTTGCTTTCAGCTTCTTTTCCCTTCTGGCAGCTTCGTATAAGTCCGGTGGGATGTCTTCATCTGATGTTTTCAATTCCGCGAGGGTTATGGACGGTGTTCCCGAAGCACTCCCCCCTGACTTTTCGTCCGACTGAAAGAAACAAATCAATTAGTGTGCCGTCTAACAAAATGAACTTTGCACTTTTGGCAACACGAGGTTGTTTCGACTGCAGCTGGTTTCCCTTGTCACGCAATCATATGCCCAGTAATTCCAGGACCTTATTCGCTTGGGCGATTTGTTTCCCATTAAAGACCACTTGATATTCTAGAAAATTATTCTTTATGCAGCTAAAAATTTCTCATTCATAATACAGGGGACTATTTGAAAATTTGAAAGCACGAAATCCTAATAGCACCATCACGTGGTCTGAAATGGGGATACAAACCGCCCGACCGAATAATTAACAATTACCCTGCAAAATCGCGCGGAATATCGTCTGATACTTAGGCGACGAGGCCGTAGGCCGTGTGGGCTAAAATCAGTCGATATCCCGCAGATTGAGCAGGATAATTGTTTTATTATTTAACAAATTGTCAACAAAGAGCACCTAGAAAAATTGCCGTCATGCGGCGCTTTGCGAGACTTCGCGAGACTACCGAATTATCGTTACTTAACGTATACAGCAGAATATCTGACATCTGCAGTTGACGGATTCAATATCCAGGACCATATTTGACCAGTGTTACAATTTGTTGAATAATTAGCAATTATTGAATTCGGCTTTCGTAGGATATGAAGAATTCTGCAGATCAAGGAGGGTGTTATCCACAGAGGCCGAATAACACCCTCCGAGATCTGCAGAATTCTTCATATCCTACGAAAGCCGAATTCAATAATTACTTTATTATTCATTCAAAATATTTCCCCGTTGTTAAAGGAGTTTCGCCATTTCGCTCTCTGTTTTTCTGCTCACCAAAATATCACAATCTCGTTCCCAGGTTTTCTCGGTCAACGGTTCAATAATCTGCAGCGGGCTGCACTTTTGACGTCATTTTGACGTCATTGGTTCAATAATCTGCAGCGGGCTGCACTTTTGACGTCATTGATTCAATATGACGAAGATTCTTTCCAAATTTGGCGAACAGCGGCTGGTTATGGTGAATTATGCGTGTGGTTTTAACCAATTAGAAACCAGGAAATATTTTGAATGAATAATAATAAGGTATATTACGTGCTTTACCAAACGGCTACAATTGAATTTGGTAGTTCCTTTGCAAACCGCGGGCCGTAACTCAAGTCACTCTTTTTACTAAACACTAGACACATTTTGGGTAAACGCGATGGACTAACAATCCTGTCAAGTGAGGCTTAGCCAAGCTTTATCTTTGCCTACCTTACTACTAGCTACGCCAGCGTCTTTCTGCAATCTCCGCCGCCTCCGTATTTCATCTTGCATCTCTGTTTTTAAATGTTCAATGTGAACCAGGTACGCCTGTTCCTGTGCATCACGTGATGTAATCTTGAGCTCCAGAGCTTTCTTCTCTTTTTCAATTAAATAATTCTTGGCTTTTAACTCTGCTTTTTCTTCTTTCAGCGCCATTAACTCCTGCATAAGCACGGCGTTTTCCAAGTCCACTTTTGGATCGAGCGGTTCAAGTTTTAAATCCTTAGGTTGGGCAACCTCGTGCAAGCTTTCCAGCTCGATTACAGTTAAACCGACCGTAGACCGTTCGGATTTTAATTGCTGAATGTAACTTTTTAATCTCGCCTCTTCTTCGGGAGTAAATTCCATGTCATTTGATGAACCTGTTGAGCTAGTTCTACTGTTTGATGATACAGAATCCCAAGGTTGACCGCCGCCATTGTGACTATCGAAGTTACGATCGAGCTTTTGCAAGAACAAGCGGGCTTCGCTTTCTGCCGTTCGTCTCCGATTCACGCATGATTCAACATCGTCGGGCACACGATCGTTGTCGTCCGCTTCGGCTTCTTCTGAGTAAATAAGCCTATACGGCGAGTCCGTTGGTGAACTCGTGTAGCTGTGAAGCCCTGTTTTAACACCGGCAGCGCGACAGTTAGCAAAAAGCCTAGCCTGTTCTGCTTCAGATAACTGTAACAGCACTTCATACGCCTCGATGACCCGGTCAGAAAAGTTTAACGCCAACTGGAATGCGGTGCAGTTGGACTCGTATTTTCCCATGAGTACACACATTCGGTCAGCGTTGTTTCGACTCTCTTCCAAAGACAACGAGATGACATTGTTTTGAGCTTGTAACTGATCAAAGCGACTTGTTAACATCTCGATTTCGAGCTCGTATTCTTTGAGTTTTTTGTCGGCCTGTGTGTCACAGTATGCGAAAAGTGCTTTGAACACATCTTGTGTGGTTCTACAACTCTCCAGGGCTTGAACAAGATCTGAAGGCATTTTTCCCGATGTAAATTCCGGTAATTGACTCTACAATGGATAAAGAAATCATAGTTAAATTAGCGTTTAGGCTACTTTCGACTGAGTGTTCTAAAACCAAAATCAATGGCAATAGACCTTTCAACCGACACGGAGGCCATTTTGAATTCTATTGTTTCAAGTAGCTATTATGGGATGCCCAGGGGCAAATTAATATGTATTTGCCCCCTGGGTATCCCATAATAGCTACTTAAAACAATAGAATTCAAAATGGCCGCCGTATCGGTAAAAAGGTCAATTGCCTGAAGTGCGGGAAAACTCGTGTGAGCGAGTCACGGTTGGTTTGCGTTTCATTTCTGATTGGTTGTGAAAATGGCGCGTTGTTAAACCAATGACTGAAAGTGATGTTACACGGGGAGATTTTTTAATGATGATTTTTAATCCATTGGCGCCAGGGGATTTTTGAAAAAGCGCTTTTGGGACTTTTGTGACATTTTAAGGTCAGTTGTGGGCTAAATTTGCTTCCAAATACTCAAAACTTCCTTTGCATGCAACATGAAAACATGCCTCTCTTTACACTTGCGTCGTGTTTTATGACATTTCTGCTCGGGCATGCGCAGAAGGCTTTTCGTTTTTTCATATTTTTTCGCTTTTCCTTTTTCTCCTTTTCTCGTGGTCTTGCTGCAGTCGTTGGCCTTCAACTGGACTTGCCTTCAGTCCAAAAATTTCCGAGAAAGCGTCATTCAAACAGGATATTCTTGCCATGAAGTAGGTTAGTTGAGGTAATTTTTCCTTGGACTTTCGCACTCAAGTTTCTAAGCATTTCCGTGTTTATTTCACGCTCAATTACCTCTGTCACACTGATTTGGGTAAACTGGAAAGATCTTTTTCTCCTGCAGAGATTGAGTATAAGTGATGCCTTTTTGGTAAAACGTAATGACATCAGAAAGCGGAACAAAGGGCAATGTTCGCCATTGCCAGTTTTGGCCGGCACGGGCGCATTTATGTAAAAAATATTCACGAGGTGCGACGACAAAAACCGACAATGCACAAAATATTTATGAAGTCGTTCTCAACAAAAGCAAGTGATTGAAATCGTGTGGCACAAACCTCTTATTTCAAGTATTTTGGCGAAAACAATAGAATGGGCTATTGCATTTATTTTTTGAACTCTCTCCGTTGAGGAACAGTGGCATTCTTTTGGGGAAGAGGAGAAAATTTTTTGAGTAAGGAGTAAGACTGAAATTAAGAGGAATTCTTAGGGGGGTCGGTACAAAGTTATGGAATTCATCAGGGGTAAAACCCAGAAATCCTTTGGAATTCGTCAGGGAGAAACTTATTTCTAATGGCATTCCATTGGGGTCAGCACATTTCTTTACAAGTTAAGGCAATTTTACTGGATTTATTTAGGGGTTAGACTAAAAGACCTATCCTCAACATAGCACAATATGCGTTAACGACTCGACAAGGCGATTTGTTATTTCTGTATGGAAACTAAAGCAGTTGTTAAATGTCGTCTCGTGTATCATCACCTTAGGGGAGTAATACAAAACCAAAGCAAACACAAGTCACTTTCGGCAATCAAATGAAAATCATCGAAAATCGCTTTTGAAGGTGAAAATTGCCGCAATACATGACTCAGTCCTCGTACGTATACAACTACATATAGACTGGTAAAGAGAATCGCGTGCTCAATACTCGTCCCGCCTCCCTCCCGCCGTCTCATATAGACTGGTAAAGAGAATCGCGTGCTCAATACTCGTCCCGCCTCCCTCCCCTCCCTCCCGCCGTCTCATATTCCACCAACAACTTCCATATTGATGACGTAGCTCTACAGAAATCCGTGTTTCTGATTGGTTATTACAAGGTTTTGAATTTTTGCTTGCAAGTAACGACCAACCAGAGACACAATCAGTGTAGATTCTTTCGGTCGAGTCTCACTACGAGTGGGGAAATTCACGGGAGGATAGCAAGGCTGCGGAAAAGTCGATTAAATTTAGAAATATTTCCGTCCGTTTTTACCACTCTCACTAAAATCTCACTGAAAACAATTCCACGTCATATCAAAAGCTTGGAGTACTCACAAGAGCTCTGATACAGTTAACCCCGGTGATGCCTCCACTTTGCATTCCATCGTCCACCATTTTTGCCAAAACAGTTATCTCCTGGCTAGAACCATGCATAGACGAACCCAGATCACTAGTGGCACCAGGCCTCCAGAACGCCTGACTCGAGATGGACTGGATACTACCTGATGGGTGACGTAACGGTACTACTGGGCTGCCATCAGACGACGCCCACACTGCTCCTGGAATGCTTGGCCTGCGTATCTGTCCGTTTGGAGTGGATTGAGAGCCTCGACCGTGGCTGTGGATACTCAGATTATCAATGCTGGAGCGCCGTGAGATACGGGGCGATGTCAAAAAACCTTCTTTACCCGCGACGTCTGAGCTAGCGCCAATGCTAGATTGTCTACTATGCATGCGGAGTCCTGATTGGCCGGATGATGGTTGCGTGTTTCGTCGTGGCGTGCTTGGGGACCGAGGCTGGGTTCCCTGTGACTGCAGGCTGTTAGCTCGTGTTCTTGCTTGCTGTTCGTACTGAAGTGACTTCTGATGGAGAAGCTTCAGTTGGTCCTGCATTTCAAGAACCTACAAAGAAAAGCAAAGAATTTAAACTCGAAGCTTCCTTCTCAGCAGTTCTCGGCGTTTTATTTTGCACACAAAATTTAAAATCTCGTTCACTCTTTAGTTTCCTCCAAATTTTTACCCGATTAACAGTGATACGATGAAGCATACGCTCAGAAGAAAAACTTCAGCAAGCTGACAAAGATTTTTGCACAAAGATTTTTGGGCAAATATCTTCCTCGTTTTCCTTCACAATTTGTAATATTGAGAGCTTGTTAAACCTCAATATTTTTCAAACAAATAAAGTTTCGATTAGTTTAAGCACAGAGGCGAAATTGATTGACATCCAATCTGAAAACTCAAATTTTCGCCAAACATTTTGGTCGGTGAGGGGGGGGGGGGGTATGTGTGATCAGTAACTACTGTTGAGTACCGTAAAAAGAGGGCCTACCCTTCTTCTTAGCCTGTCCCTCTCCTCCCTAAAGCCCTGATTTTCAGTCTTGATTTGCTCCAAATCTAGCTCGGTTTTCCTGAGTTTTGCCTTCACACTATCTCTTTCACTCGTCACTGATTGGAGCTCCTACACAAAGATAAAAATACCTAGCATTAGATCGCGGGACAAGGACACAAATATCATAAACTGTCGTCACGTCAGCCCGTCAATAGAGCTTCCTCTAAAGACAAAAAAACAGACAGAAAAAACAGTTCCTCTGAGTATTTGGCTCAGAATTGCTGCAATATGCTTAACTAGCCATTCACTGTAATCAATTAATTGTCGTCGTGACGGTAGGCCTTTTGCAACAAATGGTCACATGGTACAAAATCCGCCATGCTGGAGGGCAAGCTTATTATTGTTCCTGCACTGGGGCATCCAAACAAAGCGACTTTATCCAGTCAAGCTCGACTTTTCTTTGTTTTAGACGTCCCAATGTGGAAGTAATAATAAGCTTGCCCTCCAGCATGGCGGATATTGTACCATGTGACCATTTGTTGCAAAAGGCCTATTACCAGATCTGTCACCAGCTACAAATTCCATTATTTACCGTTATTATTTATTCCAATAACTTTGATTTAAGGTTAATAACTAACAACACGATGTAACAAGCTGCTACAAAAAAACTGCGATGACGAGAATTTGGGAGACTTCCCACGCAAACTAAGGCCATTTTCTGATGGCCACTCAAGAGTTATCTACTACACTCACGTCTGGTGTTCCTATGCTTCCTGAGGACTTTTTTCTTGTCACCCACTCTTTTAAACTTGTCTGCTGTAACTGACGTTCCACTGTAAAGGGAAAATAAAACTGTCATTATCATAAACAGCACTGGGATTACACTGAAACACTGCCAAACGAAAAGGAAAATCTTTTGTAATATAAGAATTAACGACAAGAATGTGGTTAGAACCTGTGCCTTGTTCACAGATTTAATGTTCAAAAACAAAACGAAAGTCATTCTCTTTTTAGCACCACTTAGCTCTGGTAATAATTAAAGGTACACTTCATGGGGCTATGAAAATGAATTTTGGAGTCCTGGCTCATGGACTTTTGAGGCCCTAGCCTGCCTAACATTTTGAAAGAACACAGGGATCCCATTCCAGCCAGAAATGTGCCAAACGTAAAAGTAGGGCCTGCAGCTGTTAGCCATCTTATTGGACTCAATTCAAATCATGGAGATGATTGTGGTCAGCAGCAAGGAGTTGCTGGTGTCAATGATTACTCCCCCTTGTACTACGAGCAGTAAGCAAACGATGACACCTCCAATGCAGATATCTTTTGACTGAGTAAAATCGGACCTCTCAAAAGCTTATTGCAATGGTCAGAAATCATACAAAGAGGCTAGACATTAGGAAAAGTCACTTACACAACTGTTTCTTCTTTTCCAGGTCAAGACACTGAACTCTCAGCTCTCTGCATTTAGCCTGGAGGTCCTCATGTTCTTTTGCTGTCTTTTCGGTGTCACTCACAGGTTTTGAGAGCTGTTGTGATGAATGCAATAATTCGATATTAAATACCATCAAACTAATTAAACACTAGTAACAATAACACAAGAACTGTCTATATTACACAAAGATGTCAGGGGCATTTGATATCAGTGGGTATGAGAGGAGAGATCCCCACATTAATGAATAACAAAGTGGGCCGGAAACAGATGAATCCCAGACTGTGTGCATCAAAGATATAAAAAATTGTATAGCTTTTTCGAAACTTACAGTATTGGAAAATAATAGATACAATGTACAGGGTACAAGGAAGTTCACAGGGTTGTCAAAATAAGCCGGCACCCGGCACATTTCACCTGCTATTCCGAATAATGTGCTGGCTACTCCGAATGTTAGTAGGTCAGTTCTAAGCATGATATTGGAGAAATAAAATGAAAATAGCCGCCTACTTTTTGGATGGAACCTGCTACTCAAAAACCTACTGACAACCCTGAGTTCAGTTTTCCAACTTGGCCTTCAGGCAAGCTCTAGCCAGCCCAAAAACGTTTTCAGAAGTGTGATGAATAAATGAATAAATTAATTCGTGAAAACTTTTACTTGCCTGTCGGGCAAGTGAAGGATAAAATCCACTAGCCCGATGGCAAAATCCACTAGCTATTTGACACTAACTTCCATGTATGCTGAATGTATGTCAAATTAAAAATAATAAAAATGTGAAACAAAGGAATAAATACAGTAAATGGTTTGAACCCATGGGTAAAAATCAATTGCGTGCTGAGAAGGACTATTGTCGGTGAAAGTGACTGACATTTCAACAACCGGAGCGGAAGTCATCATGACTCCTGCTAAGGTTGTCGAAGCGTCAGTCACTGTCACAGTGCTTCTCAGGACTACCCTCACCTTGACGATCAAACCACGTGATTAATTAATGCAACAACAATACACCACATACTGATTGTAGTTGATGCAGTGGCTTTTTCTCAGTGTCTTCAGTGGTTTTCTCGTCCTGAGGCTTCGTTTCCGGCACTGTGACTGGCTTCTTTTCCTCCACCTTGGAATCAGTGTCTTGCCTGTCAATGGCAAATGCCAGCCCATCAACTACTTTAGACAACTCATCATCAGTGTTATCATCATTCACACCTTCCTCAGAAGCCAGGCTGTCAGAATCACTCTGTGAGCCTATATAAAGAACAAACACCTTGAGAGACGGCGACAAAGTGGTGGCTGAACTAGCAAACATTCTACTTGTTGCTGTTTGCAAAACCCACTCAAAGTTTACTCAACAATTGCTAATATACCTAGAAGCTTATATGTATCAGTCAATTCAAAAAGTGTCATTTGGACTAAAGGTAATATTTGCAGGGAATTTGTTAGCAGGGTTGTCAAAATAAGCCGGCAACCGGCACATTTCACCGGCTAATCCGAATACAGCACCAGCTACTCCGAATGTTAGTTGATCAGTTTGAGCGTGATATTGGAGAAATAAAATGGAAATGATGGAACCTGCTACTCAAAAACTTACTGACAACCCTGGTTAGCCTGCAGGCGGGATTCGTGGAGAAGTACTTTTGTTTTTGAGGAGGCCATCGTTGGAGCGGCAAAGCTGTGGGGAGATTGGTGAGGAGTCTAGTTGAAATCCCGCCTGCTCTAATGGATGGGTTTTTTGGAATTATGCATTCACCCGGTGAACAAGAATTTCGGATTGGCTGATGGTGGTGAAATGCCAGTCAAATGTTAATTGATACTTCATCTTTCCCATGCCGCTGGTCACAGAAAAAATATCCATGATCACGGACAACAAATCTGCGTTAACATTTATCATTTTTTTTTTAACTTGGCTTTTTAAATCTTGCAATGAATTCTATATGATGCGACTAAAAAAATCAAAGTACAAAAATTTGATCATAGTACCACATTAAATGCATAATTCAATTACCATGCTCTGATGTCTGTGACTCTATTTCATGTTCTTCAGACTCATCAAATTTATCCACAGAAGCCTGAGACAGCTTCTTGTTGAGCTCAGCGATAACACTCTGTAGTTCGGTGATGTGTTGTTCACTATGTTGAGCTTGTGTGGTCAGCCTGTCTTCATAATCATGGATTAGCTCCTTACGCTCCTCTGCAGTTTGTGCAAGTGAATCCCGCAGTTGATCTCTTTCCTCAGTCAACTGTTGCACTTTACCTGTAAGCTCTACAATCTCAGTTTTAAGAGAAGCCAATGCTGCCAGATGAAGCTAGAGATGAAAATATTCCCACAATAAATCATAGTACCATTCAAGTATTACAATTGGCACTTTTCCAACACAGAGATTTCAACACAAAAAATATGGCATCTTTGAATTCATAATTCAATTTGTTAAATTGTTTCCGCATGCATATATCTTTTGTTCTCATCGCTTCAGAAATTGAATAGAACGATTTTGCTAAGATTTTCACCAAATGTAATTGGATGCTATTCAATTTATTTCAGACCAAAGTCATCTGACATGAGGCCTGGTGAACAAACACTTTAATAGCATTCAAGAACTAAGGCAATTTTGTTGTATTTTAACACCTTAAAACTTCGCCATAAATTTTCTCGAAATCGCTCTTATAAAAATTCTTCAAATTTGGCAGACCTCAAGAAAAGTATGTCAGGTCAAAGATCCAGGAAGGGTTTTCCAAAATTATCTCTTGGTGACAAGTTATTCGGTGTTGAGTAAAGTGGGGCATGACGTCACTATGTTGCTATGGTAACTCCGATCACGCTAAAACGTATTTCATCTGAAACTTTGATCTTTCTCTAATGCACTTGGAGCAATCAATTTTCTGTCAGATACTCTTTGGCGGTACACCAGCTGCTCAAAGTTGAAAGGTATCGTCACTCAAAAATCCGATCGAGCCATCTTAAACTTAATCAATAGCCCAAAAGCAAATATGAAACAAATGCATTAGGCCTACCCTTTGCAGCCTGAGAAGATAAAGCAAGCAAACTCTGTCTACTGTGCTACAAAACATGGTCTTTAAACAATGTTGAAAATCTACATCTACAACCAGAACTCGTTGTGTAAAATTGGGACTAGCATGATCAGAAAATATACACTGTACACTGTATTCATCCGGCCAGTCTTCATGTGAAGTACAAACCAAAGCATTTGAACATGAATCCAATAGGGCTCAATAGCCTTTTAGACATGCCCAGATCAGGTTCAAGAAACAATCACACATAACAGGAATTAACTCCTCTGTCTGTTGTCATAACGTGAAAGTCATAAATAATATTGCCACTCAAACTCACCAACACTTTTAACACAGCTTTTTAATTAAAAATAAATCCAAATTTATTAATAACAAAACAATTAATTTTATCTTGTGCCAATAAGCTTATGCAAAAATAAAAACAAAAGCAAAAAAGCACACACGTGCACAAAAGCATTTCACAACTTTTAACTGTTCAACATCGACAAATTCTGTGCTATTAATAATACTATGTATCATCCAATTATGCAAAAGCCAAGAGATAAAAAAGTATCATACAGAATTCAATGAAAGTTAAAATTGTCTCTTCTGTGCTACTAAACAGCTACAAAACTGTATTCTAACCATTAGTTTGTTTATTTTAACATATAACCACGTTAATCATTACAATATTGGTTTCAACTGTAACAATTTGCCTGACATTTGTGAGCACGCAGTATAACTGTATCAATTGTGTAGCTCCAAAAACATATCCATAACTCATATACAGAAGGGCTTTCTTCCAAGACCCACCAACCCTCTGGAAATTCCATTTCTTTAAGCTTTTTGGTCTTACAGAAACCCCTGACCCCCATGAGTTTCCAATCCCTTCTGTGGGGAGGGGGGTGGTGTAACGATTGCTCTCTTCCTCCAGTTTACATGTCATAACAACATGCAGGGGTTTCAAGTGCCAGAATCCCACTGGTTACTTGCATGTTATGCCAAGTGCTGGCTACTCTGGTCATAGCAATCAGCTTGCGACAAAAAAGCTCGCGTATAACAGCTGCCTCCTCTTCCCAGTCACTGATGCCTACTTTAAAACATTTTGAAACCCCTAAACATGATTTATTTCATTTGTCTATTACCTAACACTTTATTGCATTCACTACTCTGTTATAATTCAAAGCAGCAATTCCATATGTACACATACCTTTTTCAAAATATCTATTTCATATCATAAAAATTAAAGAAAATATCAATTAAAAGCCTCACCACTACAAACACACAGTATCAGTGTTAGAAAAAAATAGAAAAGAAAACATAATTGTCACAATTCATGATCAAGTAGCTCGAACTACTTGCATGCACCATATTTACCTGGCAAGTATTAGTCAATGGACAAGGCTTACTCCGTTTTGAGGTTACTCTTTGCATGACAGAATCATAAACATTCAACGCTCAACGTCGTAAACATATAATTTGGGAAATTTAAATCTACAAGTGAATTACAATTATATCCGACTATGACCAAACCCATCACCAAGAATCATATTTTGGGGCAATGTTTATGTTATAAGTCAGTCATGCATGTATTTTCATTAATAATTTCTGTATATTGGCAACAATGCAATTGGACATATGGTCAGGAAAACATGAAAAGATTCTGAAGGTTTGACAAAGAAATTTTACGACAAGAAAAATGCTATTAAATAATTAAAAACTCTCTCGTCACCTTGATCTTATGCATGTTTTAAACTCCTTCATCCTTCATCTTGTTGCCATAAAGTAAAACAAGAGTTCTATCTCTTGAAAGAACCAGTTGGTCTGGCAACACACTCATTCATATGCCACTTAACCACTTGTCTAACATTAGCACCAAGGTACAATGAATAAAAGGAGATATTTTTTTGTCAAAACAATAAAACTTGCTAACCAATAGATTCTGCCACGATTCTGCCAAATAAATCATTTTATCACTCCACTTTATTAAATTAAAGCAAAAGCAATTCATTGTAAGCAAATTTGCATAAGTTAATACTGCCAAAGAAAAGATGTTTCTAACTGTTTTCAAAAATCAAACAATATGATTATTATAGAAAGACAAAATAACTCTAACCAGCTGTTTTCTGTACATAATTAAAAATTTCATTTCACCAAAGACTACTGAGACATGCCATGACTCAAGAAAATGATTTAATAAATAATGTACACATAATTTGAATTTGTAATGCCATGAGTGCATGTTTTGAGGGAAAAAATATCAGTTAGGATAAAAATGTTCAAGTGTCAAGTGAATACCCCTGAAGCATGTTCATTTTGTTATAACAATAATTAAAACAAAACCTATGTCAAAGAATGTCATACCAACAAAAATGACTACTGATATTGACAGCATAATAGGAATAAAAATGTTAAAAATTTATAATTAAAAAATTTACTCTTGGGTAAATTCCTTTCTGTATGCTAAATATTATTTGTCACATACAATTCAAATTAACCAGTTAGAAAGGATACTGAAGATTGAAGTTTATTTTGCAAACATATTAATAAGTAATGGCCGAGGGTATCACTTTTCATTTAATGTGTACATCAAGAGGGTTTGATTTAAAATAAGAAAAATTCAGGTGAGATATCAAAAAGTGTAAAACGTCAAACAAACAATGGGAAGAACAATTTGAGAGCAAAAGAACAACAAAACATGGTTGAGATTTGCTTGAGTAGATGCCTATAATTAATGCAGCACGAAGCAAGACAATGCATGATAATTAAAAATAGAACCAAATAATACAATAAATTTCTTCAGCAACTTTTTCTTTCACAAAATCTCCTTTACCAATTGCCACCTATTTCTTTAGTGTTGGGACAATTTCAAAGTTCATCGGTGGACAACATCTCCTGTCTTGATCTTTTTTGATAACAATCAGATGGTAAGCTGGGATTTCCATCAGTTGATAGGTGGTTATAGTCATCTTTCTTCTGACAACTTCTGTTGTCAAATAAATAGCCAGTGAAAAAACAACTGAGAGCGAATGGTGAATTTGAATTTCTCTGACTTTGACAGTTCTCAGTTTTGATTGGCCAGGTCAAGTTAAAGCCAGCAAAAAAGTCATCAGAAAGTTGTCAAAAAATGTCAAAATTTAATTAGAAACTTTCTCACTGACAACAGTTTAAGTAGCGATCCGACTACGAGCGATAGCAAAAACAATAGACCTGCGGCAACAGGAGCAGTTAATTTCTGGCAAGAGTAAGCGTGCTAATCAAGTTATATTTAGTTATGCTATTGGATGAAACGAAATTAGTGCGAAATTCAAATGGTTGTCTGGAAATTTCAGCCTTTACAGTTCGATTGCACAACTAAAATTTACAGAATGTCTTTAATGTCACTTAAGCTTTAAACATGAAAAGAATAAAAAAATCGTGTGTGAGGAACTTTGGTTTCTTGCGATACACCCCACCGCATGCAATAAGTATGTGTAGCCTTGATTTCGTCCTAGTTTTGACAGATTTGTCAATTATTCACTTCCATGCCAATTCATTGTGATGGCAGAAATTATCGGCTTCCAATTTACCGCTAAAGCACCAAACATTAAAAGTAAAGCAAAGGGAAACAATAAAGTTATGACTGCAATAGGTCGGCATAAATAAGTGATAACAAACAAAATGAATGTTCACGGCTTTTATTGACCATATCTTCACTGCTATCCAATCAGTCCGCGAAATCACAAAAATAGCCTTCGTCGAGTCCATCTAATTGCAGGTCAATCCCTCCATTTGGTAAGCGTGAGAATGTCTTCAAAAGAAACAGTTCCAGTTTTTACCCCTGACAACGGATGTCTACGACTGACTCGTAGGACAAAAGAAATGCTATTATCAGGACACTGAACTGTGGGTTGTATGAAATTTTCACACTTCGTAATCTAAAAACAATTTGGCACTGAAATACCTCCTCCGAAATGCTTACTGCACTTAACTTCAATTTCCAATCTTCCTCTTTCGGAATCTAATCTTTGGGTCAGCTTGGGCAATATCCGAAATGTTGGCTTCCCAATGACGTGACATCAACACGAAGACTCGAACTTCATAGACGCATACTTCTTAAGGCCAATATTAACAACATATACAAAATGTTTACAGTCAGAACGCTATTCACAAAAAATAGATCGCTCTACTTTCAATATTATATACAACGGAAAATCACGTCAGACTCTCGCTTACAAGATGTCTACCGCGCGCTGTAATCTGAATCTCCAAACTTTCATGGTCGATAACTCGGGACGCTCACACCCGATTATTTTACGTATCAGCGTAACAATAGATCGTGATAGATTCTTTCAATGGTCGCAGTTTTCCGGGCAGGAATCAGTTAAAATCGTGGAAAAATCGGGAAAGAAAGAGTTTGGATGAATCAGAACACGGTATTTTTATTAAATAAGCCAATTAAAATTATTTGTTTAGGAAATTCCATTGCCATGGCATGCTATCGCTCTTAGCCGGAGCATTACTTAATGTGTAGCACTGCAACATAACTTATTTATACAAGTTTATTCAAATTCATATATACTGGTACATAAATTCGAAAAGGGAGTTTAGTGGTCAGCCCTATTAATAAAAGTCCCACCAAAAAAAATTACAAAAAAAAGGTTAAAGAAAATCAATTTGGTAAGTTACAACTCAGGGGCTGATTTATTAAAAAAAAAAGGTTGAAAGAGAAATATGTAATTTTACATCAAAGCACCTCTTGCTTTTTTCAGAGTGGAGTGTTCTCCACTCAGCCTTAAGGCACAAGTCTCACAACTGTAGGTCAAATCTCAGGCCAGCTTGCACTTAATATGGATAAAATTAATTTAAAATTTTTCAAACCAGTTACTAGATTTTTAGTTTAATTAATTTAGTTTTTAATTCATTGTCGCAATCTGAAACAAAGGGAAATCAAAATGAAACTGGTTTAAAAACTTTAAACTAGAGATTAGTTTAAAAACACACACAATGGTACATGTACATTATAACTTCAACCAAAATTGCTTTGGCAAAAAACGATAGCTGCAAGCAGGGAAATACTCTCCGAGTTAATAGATTCTAAAAGTTAATAACATTTGAAAACAGGGTGACATTCCTTTGAGAGATCTATTAACTAGATCATCAAAACATTGGATCAATGTGACTTGGATCAAAAGTGTTGGTAAAAAAGTGAGGGCTGGCCCGTCAGTCACAGAAATGTGTGACAAATTATGATATAATTATATCATCTTAATCTCAATTGAACGAGGCATCAAATAAAAAAGGGATAACTCGAACAGCATGATTTTATTAGTAACTCTAAAAAACTCATATAAATTTTGCAAATTTCCTTTTAAATATATTTGCCTTCCAGCTCTAAACACTATTCAAGACATGTAGCATACATATATTGAATCATTTGACGTGTAAATTACAACCAAATTTGTATACGACTTGTTTGCAATAGACACGCAAACATGAAACTCCCAACGAAAAGCGAACGACTTTGAGAAAGTCTAAGAAAGCCCCAGTTATTTTCTTGTTGAGGAATTTTAACACATATATTTAACGCACAAGAGGTCAAATTGTATTCTGGCACAAGTGATATAGATATAGTCTGAAAATGATGACAGAATATTATTTATGTTGACATTCAAAATATAACCTCGGAAGAGGTGATAAGACTGGAGAATGCATCAACATCACAGAGGGGGTATAAAATGCAGACATGTCGTCCAACTGCAAGGGCTTTAACAGTTAAATAGAACTAACAAAAGCATTGCCCAAAATTAATTACACGACTTTGTCCTAGAATACACAAATTGCTGCGGGCACACATTGGCGATTAGTCTAAAGATAGTGGTAACTCACGAAATCTCTTTGTTTCAGATCAGCCCTGACTGTGATAAACAGACTGTCGGTCAATTATCTACAAAGCGTTTGAATTCAAAGATTTAATCACCGACATATTAAAAACTCGAAATTAATTTCTTGTCGTTTTCCTTTTGACAGTGAACGATCGATCGTGACCGTTTTGATGGCTTCTCTAAAAATAAACACAGGTTGAATATACAGAGGTAGTTCCTTTCAAACAACTGTACTTTGTTTTCTAGTTGAGGTTTACAGTAAACTTTGCATCTACAAGATTGAAAGTAAGGGTATTGAAAGGCTTGGCTTCCAGAAGCAAAAATTATACGAGCTAAAGAAAGCTTATGTTTAATTGTTCACTAATTTAATGCATGTTGAATTCATTCCCGGTAAAGGCTGGGAATAATTTATTGGTCACAAGTTTTCATGTACAATAGACTCTAAAGACACATTTAGCTGTCCAGAGACACGCTCTAAACTAAACCGAAGCCAGTTGAAAACATCGCCAGTCAAATCGACAATGTAATCAGCAAAAACAACATTCCACAAAACCATCATTAGATCAACATGGTATATAATTTCCATTTAAAATGAAGCAAATCACTCTCGCAGTTTGCTAATTGTTTGCAATTACAATGCAAAGAGAAAAGAAAGAAAACAAGATCCACAAATGTTGAAAGATTTCACCCTCGATGAATCTACCTCAAGTGTTACTACCCCAGCAGAAAAACCGGCAAACAAATTTTTCAATTTTCTAACCTTCATCACTACATACAACATTTCAATTCAAACAACATTTACAAAAGAGTCGCATAGATCTTTGCTTTAGAGTGATAATCCCAAGGGAAGCTTTGATATTCGGAAGACTCAACGAAGATTCCGGAAATGCATGATGACCGCGCAACAATGCGATATAAATATTCACGCCCGACAATCAAAATGTCTTGTGTTAACTGCAGATGATGATATGAAAACACTTAACAATGAACTCACCGTATTCGCCAATTCCAAGAAGTTACTCGAACGTGATTGTCCTTTTGAGTTGGCCACAGACATAATCTGTTGCAGGGTTGGATCGGCGTTCAGATCGTGGGCACCGCTATCAATTTCCCAACTTTCTTTCCCGCTTGACTTGTCGTTCAGTTTCCTGGCGCTCATTTCGTCGTTTGATTTATTTGCCGTCACTTTTGATTTCTCATGTCCTTTTGGATAAACTTGCTGTCGAAAGTGTTCAAGTGAGGCTCGTCCATCGTGGTTTTCCGAACCCAGTTGAGTGATAATGTCTCGTACACTGTTGTCCTCAAGTCCCAGTTGCTTACATGTTAACGACACATCAGGGCTGCGAACAATTCATAACAGACACAACAACAAGATAAATAAACCCCCGGTAAGCCAGTGAATGGGTCCCAGTAAGAGCGGTAGAATGATTGAACTAAATCCACTGTGACAAGTATAAAGGACAATGTTTTGCTGTTTGTCGGTTTGTCACGTAAACCCAAAAATGCAATGACCCGAAACCTCACACTAATATGGGCTGGATGCGTGATTAACCTACAATTCAACAAGAATCTTAAGACTGCCAATCCTTAAGAAATAACGGCATACCTTTCAAGAAAGCCAGTGACCCGTCCAGCACTTGTGTTTAGAATTTTACGAATGTTATCTTCCAAACTTTCACTCGACGTTCGCCTCGAACTCTCAGACGATACCGACAAACCATTTTCGTTGTCGCTCATATTACGCGGGCGAGTTTTCCGGTTTCTCTTAACTTAAAACTCTTCTTTGAGTCTTTCGTAAACCCTGGGGAAAATTTTACCACTCTAAAGAAGACGCTTCATACAGAAATATATATATAAAGACCGAAAACGATCACACAAATTTCTGGTGGTATAAAATAATGTTCTGAATGGCGGGGTATCGGAAGATGATTGGTTGCCCAGCTCGCGACAGGTTCAAGTTTCGCTGCTTTCCGGGGTGGACACAGGCCGTTTATTAGATGCACTTCCGTTGCGAGGTGCGTGAAAAATATTTCTTTTACAACGATAAAAAAAACTTGAAAGTCGTCAAACAAAGTAATCCTATCATTCAATTTTTTTATCCCAGAGTAAATTCAAAGACAGAGATCTACTTCATTTAAAAAATGTACAGCTAAGAGCAACTTATCTCACCATACCCTAGAAGACAGTGTTTTTTATAAAGTGCCAACTTGCGCACAGGAAACTGGGATATTTCCTCTCATTTCAGTACATTGTATTTTGTCTTTTTATGAATGGGTCAGGTGGTTCCTTTCAGATTATTTTTCTTGATCATAAATTGAAGTAATTCAAACATGCTACCCACCGTGACACTTCATGGAAATAAGATTTGAGGAAAGAGCAAAATATAGTTCTTTCAATACTTTATTTGCAGTTGTTTCGAAACAAAGACAAACCGCAAACAGATAGTTCGAATTTTTCCGAGGACTTCACGCAGATTAAACTTTTAGTGTTTTGTTAGTTTTTTTGCCTTATCACAGGGTCATCAGAACATTTGTACGTCTGGGGCTTTTCTTCTTTTGACGAAACGGAACTGAAAATTATATTTGATTTGTTTGACGATTTTACCAATGAAAGACCTATAAACGCTCTTGAATGTATTTCATGATATATTCGACCTAATTTATTAGATCTAATTAGCTAAATGGCACATTTTTCCTTTGAAAATGGAAATAATCTGAATAATTCGAACACTTGGATTGAAACAGTTGTCAATATTATAAAAATCAGATCTTTGTTTATATCTCATTTTGTTTATTTCTTTGCGTTGAGCCTTTCCGTTCGCAGAGTCCGCAGTAGCTAATTTTAACTTGACTGACCGAAAAAAAGAGGGTTTTACAGGTTTATTCTCGGGCGGGATGGGATGGGGGGGGGGTCGGGAGTGCCGTCGTCAAACTCGATTATCAGAAGTTTCGTCGTCTTGTTAGATTCTTGTGTTTTGTGCTGACCTCTCATTCGAATTTATAGGACTCTGTGCGCGTTCTGATTGGGGCTTGAAAACGAGCGCCGGAGGCGCGAGTTTTTAGGGGGGTCTGGGTCTCCCCCAGAAAATTTTGAAAGTTAGAGGCTCGGAAATGGTATTTCAACATTCTCCATGAGATATTTCTTAAAAAAAGACAACCTGGCTAAGAGTAATATGACATGTACTTTGCTTGCTTACAGCAATATTCTGGAAGTTTTGTAAGCTTGATACATATTTTTCAGCCTTCCACGATATATCCTGGCTTTAGTACACTAACCTGGGTTTTTACACACCTCCCCGTGTGTGGAAAGGATGCGAGTAAGGAAGTACGTAAACACGAAAAGTTTCCAACAGGCTTTGAACAAGGTTGTAGCTTTTTAGTAGGATTCAAGCAATAGTTTCATCTGGTTAGTGCTCTTTGTATTTTACGTCTTTTCTAAAATAACTACTGAGTATGATTATTCAGTCAAAAATTTGATAAGATATTATTCCATGCTTAAAACTGACTCTGGACAAGAGACATGGTATACCGGTAATGGTCTCTTGCTCTGGAATGACAACAATAACTGTCAGTAACCTAATTCTTTTTCTACAAAATGGCGCTTTTCCGTTTACGTTTACCTTTTTTAATTATTTACATTTTCCTTTCTTCATTATTTCTTCATACGAACCTCATACTAAAACAAAAAAATGTCGTCGTCGTAAAAAGCGGGGAGCTGAAGCCCCCCGTCTCCGCCGTCCCTGTCAAACGTGTTCTATCAAGTTAGAAGTGAAGAATGGTACAAAGAAAAATACTAGGTTTTCAGGCGAGTTAAAAATAGAAGACACGGACGTGTACGGTACAAGCAAGGACGTAAGTGACGTCATTCATGCAAGTGTGCAGTTCGATATTCTGGGTCTCTGAATACACATAACACATTGATTACTCGATATTTACAATAAAACAACAAAAGTTTCAAAACAGAGCAAATGTGTTTAAGGTGTTACCATTTGTGAACAAGCACGAGGATAGGCGGGAAACAATTCTAACGAATGAATCGAAATTTTGAACTAAGGGGCGATTGATCATGAAGTAATTATAATTTTGAAATTAGAAATACACAGCCGGTCAGTCTTATTCTATTATTTTACCGCCCATTCTTTTGAAAATCCAAGAAATTAGCGTCATTGACAAATTGCCAATGACAAACTGCGTCTTCACAGTTCTCCTTTAAAACTGTGATCAGGATGTTGTGCGTGAATAGGAACTAGTGAGAGAGAACTTAAACTTACCTCGACCGCAGCGATTTACCCGGGTCTGCCCTTCCAGATGCGCATGAAAATGTCGACTTCAGCCTGGCTACCACTTGGCCTACTCTTGAACCCATGCCTTGCCTTTGTGTTGTACTTGTCTGTTGTAGAAGCTTCACAGATACATCAGAACACTTCTGAAGCCGATGCCATCATTTCGTCAAAATCCTTGGCCATTCTCAGTCCATGTAAGGCTTGTGATTGCAAACTATAGACTGGTCCATAACCGGGTATGTAATACGACGAATTACTTTCTTTCGTGCTGTGCAGAGTAGAGAGCTATATTCATCTACCCGATTTCATTTATAAAACTGACTGATCCCCTCATATGGAGGTATGTACATCATTACGAGCCAAATACCACGAAAATAAATTGGATTGTTTTTTAAAGGATTTATCTACAGGAGGTTAAGGCACGTTCCATCTCCTGTTTTTAGAATGCTAAAAAACGAACGATTTGTTAGTGTTCATGAATGTTCTGGACATCGCGATCAGACACTGTGATTAGTGTGATAATTGCAATTTTTAGTTGTGATCATTTTTTAAAACTTTCTCGTGAGCGAACAGAGTCACTCAGTAACTCAAATGTCTGTCTCCTTGAGTTGTGAGGCGCTGTGCAGGCGTAGCGGTTTAAAATAGACTTTTCCTCTTTAGCACTGTTACCGGATTATGTTAATATCGCTTTTTGATTAAAAAAATACCGTAACCGATTACTGCGGGATTTAATCCCACAACAATGACCCCTCAACAATGAAATTTCTGGAAACGATATATTTTGCTTTAAAAAATCATCTGGGAGTTAACATAGCTTTAGGAAACAGCATCGTCGCCAAACCATGGGACCAATTTTTGCTTGATTATCAAAACGTTTTCAAAGTACATAGTGAAGACACCAGATGCAAAAATATTTTTCATGAAAAGTAAATCCGCAGTAAATCAGCTTATTAGCTAATCCTTCCAGGCAATACAGCTTCGTATATGGCTTAATTTTTTATATCCGTTTTTGAGAAGAATGTACACTAGCACTCAAAACGGTTCGCGTGACCTGTCATCAACATTCACGAACAAGAAGGCGTTTGGGGCGCCCCTGCGAACGTCCTATATGAGAAACGTCAATTATTTCATCGCTCGGTTTAATTAACCATAATAAGAGAGAAAGGTTTCTTCGGTTGTCCTGAATTACGGCCATTCTTATTTGTTTTGAGTTTGCGTGTGGGTGACTAACTCTTCCTCCACATCCTTCCCGTTTTTACGATTTCCGCAGTTTAACAACCTCGTTCCCAGGTTGAGTTCTTAATTCTCATGGAGCTTAAAACTGTCAACGCAGCCATAAGGAACAAGGCGAAGTGAAAACAACAAAATTCGAAACATGGTTCGGCCCAGTGCTGGTTAGTGTTGGCAAAATATAACGGGTGATCAATATAGCTGTTGTAGGATATTTAAATTTCTGTCCACGATCGACAATTAACAGGATGGGCGTTGCCTGGCTGCTATAATCAGACATGGACAGGGTATCAAGGTAACATAAAGAATTGATACACAGATGAGTAACAACAAGCACTTACATACGAGTGGTAATAGGAAAAATAAACTTCACGTGCTGATCAGTAGAAAACCGTGTTTTTATCAGAAAATATTTTAAGGAACTATGGCTTGTTTTCCAAAGAACATAGAAAACATTGCGCTTGTGTTTTCTTTGGAGATACTCGTGAACTTAACCTCTTTAAAAACAGCTACGGACTGCCGGATGTGGAAGAATACAGGTAAGTAAACACACGTAGAACCATGTGAATTGACCAACGCAAAAGACAATCTTTCTCTTTTCAGCCTGCCATGTTCATAACCGAGTATCATGATAATCTGAAAGAGGCGAAGTGACCGTAAATATCGAACTATCGTATCTTATTTTAGGTAAAAGGCGCACAGAATACTAGTAGTGAACTGCGGATGGAGATGAAAGTGAGAGATGATCTTCGCAGTAAATTTCCAAACTAGCAATTGAAATAAAAAAGCCTGACTGAAAAAACTCAGGGCTCCAACGGGAATCGAACCCGTAACCTCCGCGATACTGGGGCGATGCTCTACCAACTGAGCTATGAAGCCATACATTGGTAGCGAGCTCAAGGTTTCGTGATTTTCGATTCTTCCTGGACCCGGTCTCGTCCTCACGAGTACGACTTGGAGGTAATATGGCGTATCGTGGCGGTAAAGCCTGGGGAGAATAAGACAGCGCATGCGGACGTTCCGTACAGAGTGGTGAAGTGTGACGTCACAAATATTGAAGTTTTTGAAATTATGGGATTCATTAAGATCTTCAGAAAGTACATGATGAAGAATGCCTACTTGCCAAAAATCAGCATCTCATTTCAAATTGGGGGTGAGATATTGGCCCTTTCATGCTTAAGTGATTGTAGTTACTGAAACATGAAAGGGCTCACCCCCAATTTGAAATAAGATGCTGATTTTTGGCAAGTAGGTATTCTTCATCATGTTCTTTCAGACTACGTCAGCAAATCCAATAATTTCATTAATTTAGTTTTTGTGACGTCATCACTTTACCACTCTATTCCGCAAAGCCCAATCGCATCGCTAAAGTAACGACGAGTGGTCTGGCCAGTTGAATCAGATTCTTTTGGCAGCCATTCAATAAAATTTTAGCAGAATAAACTGAGTCTGCGCATGGCGATCGGAACATGGCTAGACTCTGCGCGCGGTCTGGTCATGTTTAACAGAACAGCAGGCTCTATGGACGAAATTGATAAAAGCCGGGGACTATACGGAAGTGAATCATATTCCCATCTTACATTATTTATCAAGCTAGAACTTGCAGTCGATGTGGGTTTGGGTCTGCCTCGTTCCCAGGCGTGTAGTGTTTTTTATGGGCTGCGAACAGTCTACTCCGAGCGCCTTTGTGTTTCGTCTAATTTCTGAGTGCAACAGGTTCAGAACTCCACGCGCACCGCGCTCTGCTCAAAAAAGTAAGGCTATCGAGGAGACAAGCCGCTTCTATATGTACGTAAAGCCAAAGAAACAAACCTAACAACAATTTCTCCACTGAAAGGCCGTGGGCACTTTTAACAACACCTTTTAATCGAATGTTTAAAACTAAATTATAAAAATTTCTGTTAGCTAAAATTCTCTGATTTTAACGACTGATTTGAGTCATATGATGTCTTGCATAAAAAATAACTATAAAAATATTTCGATTTCTTTATGTAATTATCTTGCTATTAACTTTGATATTTCTATTTTCTATTTATTTATAATCGTTGCTAACAATCTAGTCAATAAAATACAATTTAACGTGTGCAGCATTAAACTATGGATCAACTATTATGGTATGCTGTACTTATGGCAGACTCGTACCCAGTCGCTATTTAATCACGTGCACTCTGGCCAATTAAAATGGACGAGGACAATCCAATAAACCAATAAAACATGGTTTTGGTTTTACTTCTGATTGGTTGAGAAAAAAAAAGTGACGCGAGTTTTTCAAACCAATCACTAAGTGTGGAAATGCAAACGCCAATTACTTTAGACACTCGAGTGAAAATCGCTCTATTCCAGCCATGATTTACCTGAAAAGACAAAGCCGAAAACTTCTCTTCGCCCGCGCGCTTTGTTCTTGCCAGCTCGAGGGACCTTAAGCCTGACCCGAAAATCCCATTTTGATGACGTTGCCCTACGTCATCGGTGTAATGTCTCTCACTGGTTATTGCTTGCGCGCGAAAATTCAAAACCCAACAAAAGTCGAAAGCAAGAAACTACACGGATTTGGAAATTTTCGGGTACACTGTCAAGGGTCTTTCCACGAGGGGAAACAATCGCGAAGTCGCGAAGAGATTGATGTGTCTGTTTACATAGGTTAAAGAAGATAACACTACCAAGAATAAGAAGAGAGTTAGCAGAGATATTTCGGGTTCTTAAGCTCCTGCATTAGCTCCAAGCCATTTTGTGATGGTTTCTTCATATTTCTTGAGCCAATCGATGTTAGCCTGTGTTCGCTCGAGGGCCTGTTTACGAGCGTTTTCGCTTGTTCCAGCTTCAGAACGTTCAAAGAATGCCTTCATCTGAAAAACAATTCAAAACTATTACTAATAAAAATATCTTCTGTGCAACTTGCCTTCTTATTTTCTTTTTTTATCCATAACTATTCTCTACTGATAAAGGCTGCTGTCGAAAGGATTAATAAAATGATTCACGCAAGTATCCTAAAGCCATTAGTAATTATTATATGGCAAGGAAGTCTTGAGGAAATCCGACAATTCTTGTGGTTCTTTCCGTCTTGGTCGGGATTTTGCTATACAGGCCGTTTCCATAAAAACGGTCCTAAGCCGTGAATTTTTTTGCTTTCTTAAGCTGGTGAATTTAAAATTTGCGAAAAGAAAATAGTCTATATAAATAGCCTAATTTATTACTGTTTTTTTCAAAATCGTGGTAGCTTATTCTTTCCGAGTTGCTCGCGGCATCAGGGTGGTGGAAGCCCTTTGAAAGTGCGACAAATAGTTTATATAAAAGAAATCCACAAAACCTGCTCCAGATCCGCCTCCGTACTAAACTGAGTCACACTGTTCGTCAGACTCGTTAAACGGAAAGTACTGGTGCTGAACCTGCAACAGTAGCATACATGTGTCTGAGTAACGCCGTACCACGTTCAGCTTAGAGCTCGTCACACAACGCTTATGACACCACTACGTGACGACTAAAATTAACGGCTGCAAAACATTCAGGAGTCAATCTTCATTTGGCTTCAAAAAGGATTCAAAGAAGCACAGAATTATGTAAATAACAAAAAGAGAATATTAACTGCGATCGGCACTTACATGTCAAACAAAGCTTTCCAGTTGTTTTGGACGAACGTCCATGCCAGATATTTTCCCACAGGATTGTAAGCAACGTAACTGATAACACTAACCGCGTCCTGGGACCGAACCTTGGAAGAGTCTAGGGAATAACCCAAATACCTAAGGAAAATCAAATACAAATTTCAAATGATCTGGAACAGAGCAATCTCTGTTAACTGTGAAACATAGTTAGTGCAAGAAAAGTATAAAAGACTGTCAAGTCTGGGATGCTAGTTCATCGCAGGGGTACCTCCCACTACCAGCATTAAGCTGGTACCCATTTATAGATCTGGGTCAAGACAGGCACCATGAGAATAAAGTGTCTGGCTGTTGCACATTAACACAACGCAGTGCCCTGGTCAGGGTTTGAACCCCGACCACCTTATGCGGAGTTCAGCGAGCTAACCAATAGGCCACAATGCCTCCTAAAGGAATAGCATATAACCCGCGCGGAAGTCGTATAGCCTCGACAATTCCATTCACCACCATACAACAGTGACGCGATCTGACTACAGGTTTACCATCCTCTGTTTTTGTGGCCACGCGTCCCAAAGATTTTCAAATTTGTTACTAACTGCTTTCGTGCACTTCAGTTCAAATTCTTAATGGTGCTATTTTTCTTGCGACCTGAGACATACTATGCAGATCAGCCTCTCCCGTGATTTGACCTCATTTTTGCATCACCTGTTTTAAAAGTGAGAAATGAGTTCAAATGACCATAGAAGCGGAATAAAGAAGCCTGAAAAAATTCAGGGCTTCAACGGAATTCGAACCCGTGACCTCCGCGATACCAGTGCGATGCTCTACTGACTGAGCTATGAAGCCACACGCTGGGAGCGAGGTCAATTTATTGAATTCATATTTTCCCGTGAGTGAAATGACGTAAAGTACAGCTATATGAAATAATTGACATATGAACTGCGGATGCAGATGGCAGAACATCACACTGGTATCGCAGAGGTCACAAGTTCGAATCCCGTTGAAGCTCAGAATTTTTTCAGGCTTCTTGATTCTTTATTCCAACTGCTTAAATTGGAAATTCACTACGATGATCATCTCTTACTTTCATCTAAATCTGCAGTTCATATATGAATTGTTTTCATATACTTTACGTTATCACCTGTTTTGTTAGATGTTCTGCAAAGTTCGATTAACAGCTTACAGAAAAATTGTGCTTGCACTCCAAATGTTAATCAACAACTCCTTATATGTCCGTTTTCAGAATGAGCAAAGTAATCAGTTCATTGAGTAACTACACTTGCAACTGCACTGCAATCTGACGCAGAGCATGCGCACTTACATGTTCAAGATCCATGTCTCACGTGAACCAGCCAGTGCATACATTAGCTTAATCTTCTCCGATGCCTCAGAAGTGTTCAGGTATTTGTTAAATAGCCAATTCCATTCGTCCGGGCCAGTACTAGCAATCCCGTAATAGTAAACCAGCGTCCGCATGTCCACATCTATCTCAGATCTGTCAAGAAACAACATAAACTGTTTTATGAGCTGCTGTTAACACGGTTTGACAACCCACCGAAACTCTTGGCCACTGAAAAACGCCGTTTTCCATTACATATAGGGAAGATATCAGTGACGTCACCCATTGTCATTAATGTGCCAACCAGAAAACTATTGGCTAGTGAAACAAAGAGCAAAAATAATGTTTGTAAACAAATATCTTCCCTATATTTTACGGTGGAGTGAAAACTAGGATTAAGGTTGTTTCAGCTAATATGAGTCTAACGAGTGAGGCCATAAATAGCAATAATGTAGTATAGCCTAAAACTCACAGACTAACTGGCTTACAAAGCACTAAACTCCGGTTTGCATGAAGCACCCATGAGTATCGGCACTTTCTCACCCTCCTCTTCCATAGCAAGTTACTCCCTTCCATAGCATGTTGCCAGATTTTCCTAAAAGTTCATCGTTACCTATTTGGACTTCTTGGTTTAGGGAAGCCTTGCAAGAATTGTCTTACCAGTTATCACCACACAATGATCCTGGCTGCCCTTGAAACCCAGATCCAGAAATTTTCTAACAATGGTACCACTGATTTGCGTTAAGTACAGAAAGGGAACAGCAGAAAGAAATCAACTTTGATTCACATCGTTAGGTTCATCACGTCCAGGGATTTCTAGCAATTCGTTCCTCTTTTCCAACTGCTTCAAACCCATTATATAAAGTTTCCAGGGTTCAATTTAAAGTTTGGTTAGTTTGCATGTGAGAGAAAGGAGTAGAATTGTTTTAAGACGATCGGCTATGAAAGGCTGGCAGTACAGCAGTCGAAATATCGCGATCAACTCCACTAAGTAACTCCACCGTGACACGACGAATAAATATTCATTTATCTTCCAAACCATGATCAACAATGATCATATTTTAATGAAAAAAAAATAGACCATGGTTTTTGAACTTAGTAGTTATATACTTGCACTAGAATGAACGTTACCTTTGTCCAATTTTCCATTCTTTAAAAATCTTAGTTGCATTTGCAGTGCACTCTGTGTCCCCTGCACTGCAGGCTGCTCCAAGAATTGAACTTCGAAGGTATCTGATGGAAGCAATGATAATCAAATAATCTTGTCAATCTTTTTCTTTTTAATGACAAAACTGGCTAGGTCAGTCTCTACTCACTTTTGAATGTGCTTATCACCCGGTTTGGCTTCCCATCCAAGCTTATCTGCGAGCGGTTTTACCTTGCTTCTTAGCAGTCTCTGTCATAAAATTAAGATGCAAACAAGTGCATCAATAGGAAATGGCCAAAAAGAATATTTAAAAGAAAAAGGATTGACTGATGAACTGACTGAACAGATAGCTAACAGACTAGCTGGCTGGCTGGCGGGCAGATGGATGGATATGCACTGGCCGACTGGCCGACTGACTTGATGGTTGCATACCGTAACTAAATGATTATCCAAACAAGAGCTGACTGGCCAGAGAATGACTGACTGACTGACTGACTAACTGAAGCAGCAATCCTGGCAGAACAAAAGAGAAAGATACTTTTATCAGAAATACATAAGATAAAGAAAGTGAGAAATGATTATCGCATTGAATTTCCAATTTAAGTAATTGGAATGAGGAAGCCTAAAAAAATTCAGGGCTTCAATTAGATTCGAACCAATGACCTCCGCATGTCTCCGTGAATACTGGTGCGATACTCTACCATCTGAGCTATGAAGCCACCCATTGGGATCACGGTCAATTTACCAGTACGTAGTTCATTATTTCCTATGCTTTACGTAACACATAAGAAAATTGAACATACGAAAACTTGCTAGTGGAAAACCTTAGGGTATGTTCTAGTGTCCATTAATACAGGGTATCTGCTTAAAACAGCTTACCATAAAATATGTTTTTGGTTAATAATTTTTGGACCAAAAAGTTTTCTAATGAATGTTTAATTTGATCCTTCTTGGAAGCAATGTTTTATTTTTTCAATGATGTTCCAATGATATGTGTGTAAGTAACACATTATTTTATTATTATTATTACTATTATTATTATTATTATTATTATTATTATTACTATTATTATTGTACAAGGGGTCTATCAGTCAATCTATCACATTCAAACAATAGCTTATTATTTTATCATCTGCTAATTAGAGGTGGACTTCATTTCTGGTATCAGGCATGTCGTTGGTCAAATCTTAGGTTTAAACAATATATTATTCCTTAATTCTGTTTTTGGTGTCTATCTGCTAAGTAGAGGTGTACAATATGGTAAATAAGGGAAGTACAAAATCAAGGTGAAAAGAAATTCAAAATCTCGGGTTACCCTTCAGGCAAGCTGTAATTTCATTTTACTGGCTCAAATCTCTGAGGAGCTAACCCAGAAATATTGTTGTTTTAATTTAGTTCAGCTGAGCACTTAAATTTTACATTTTTACATCTTTACCTTTAAAAGGTTTGTATTGTTTCAGTTTTTCTCAAACTGTCTGCTGAAATTTGCTTTGTCAGAAAAACTACAACAACCAACTTTGGTTCACGCATGTCGACTTCAAGGTTACCTGTCCAGCAACCTGTGATAAGAAGACATTAACCTGACTGATCGTTTCACTAGTCCTGGACTAGCAAACAGCCTTTTGTCACACCCTCAACATTTTGGGATATAAAAAGCTGTCTGCTTGATCTTCTAATATGTTTAATTAATATGCTGACTTCACTGAAATGTTTAAGATAACAGAACACTCTTTAGTTTAGTGATTTTTACATGAGTCAAAGGCTCAGGTGATTGTCCAACCACTCCCAGCACAGTTCCTGCTACATCTAGAGACCAACCTGGAAGTTGCCATTTGCAGGTCGGTCACTAAGGATGCCGCCCAGGTAATCCAAGCTGTTTAATGCCGTCTTCCAAGGAACATACTGTGTTTCCCAATCCAAATACTCAAGAGTTGCCAGAGCAATGTCATATTTTAAATATCCAGCTCTGGTGGGAAATTGTGTCAGAAATTACAAGTAATAGCAACATTAGTTCCAAACATTTAAAACACCCACAGTAACTTCTGCAAAAGACTAATTTTTTTAAAAATTAATTGTTAAGTATGATGAAAGCATTAAATATGATGAATAATTACTTAGTAAATGCACGGTTCCAGAAAATACCCACACCCACCTCATGGGTGCGGGGTGGTTAAAGACCAAAAATTTTAAAGGGAAGTATGAAAATAAACACTGGAAATTCCAGACGGGAGGAGCGTTTCTTGAAAATGTCTCGGAGACAAAGATGACTCTTACTCACAAATGTTCACTAGTGGATATTTTTTCAGTCGCAAATCCCAAAAAGCACTCACATTTCTCGCATTTTGCCAGTTTGTGAGAGTTAATTTTGAGTCCTGAGTGTGCCAGGAGTATTTTGTGTTATCTAATGGTAAGAAATTTTCCACCACACTACACACCTTGCTAAGCTGAAAGCATCATCAATTAGACTTGATCTGTCCTCTGCAGTAAAAACCTTAAACAAAATAAAATGCAAAATTAACACCTCTGTGAACCTTAACAATCATTGATCAGAATCATATTTCTCAACAGGAACAGCAATTCACGAGAATATACTCTCGAAATGATGAATATAAGAAAGCACAAAGAACATTAAGAAGAATTAATATGTTCTGACAGTGTAGAAATTATATACTGTATACAGAGGGAGGTAAATATACAGCAGGCAGGCAGGGAGCTAAAGGCTAAATTTTAGTGTCAAGCTTTAAGCTGACCCTCACAATGGGTCTACATACTAACTGGGGCACTTCTAAAGGTTGTTTCAAAGTTTGTGCATAGATAAAGTAATAATAATATTCTGCACTTCTATAGAATCTCAGAAGACTTAAAATCAGCTCTATTATTGACAACCATTTGATAGAGAATTCTGTACTCACTCTATGATCGTCATTGAGTTGCTTAATTAGAGCTTTCCAGTTGTCGACATCATAATTAACTCTGTAGTATCCAACTTGCTTAAAGTTCCCTTTGATCCACTTATTTGTGGGCCAGGTGAACTCAACTGCAACATGAAACAATTTTAGCATCTTGCTCAAAATGTTGGAAAAGATAGTTTACAATAAAAGTAAGTAAATGCAAGAAAGATTCAGCCACTTATTAACAAGTGATTGATTGATTGATTGGCTGATTGATTGATTGACTTACTGACTGACTGATTGATTGATTGACGGATTGCTTGCTTGCTTGACTGATTGATTGGTTGGTTTTCTAAATCAGGCTGATTTATCAAAACAATAAATTATTGCAGTCAAACCTTTATCAGATGAGGTGTTCATCCAGGTCATTTTAGGGTCTTGGGGTGAATCTTGAAACACATATGTCAAAGGAACATACCACTTATAACTGTCACAACAAACAAACAAACAAATAAATCAACTTACATTGAAATAATTAAGTCTTCCGTAGAAATCTTGCCATAAAAATCCATAGCCTGTTCACAGACACAGAGAGGTAGGGAACACTTGGAGGTGGTTCATTAAGACAATAGACAGAGAGCTTAATGTGGTTACATTACTTTGTATGCATTGCAGGCCTATGACACCTGCTAACATTAAAGGCATGAATTGCATACAGAAGACCAGGAGGCCTAAGCATTTTGCACAATTAACCGAACATTGTAGGCATGCAATGCACACAGAGGATGTTATACAGACAGAAGGATATTAAATACTTTGTAGATTGAAAATGTAAAACTTTTCTGTCTTTTCTTTCGTGTGAAAAGTGTTTTAACAGGTCAATGTCCCTAGTCCATTCTCGTCACCTGCCCACTTCACAATGTATAGAGTTTGAAAGGATAAATTAGATGTTTAACACTCACTTGAATGGAGATGGTACTGTGACATTAGCATTAGGATCCAACAGAAAATGTTTCTGTGTGGCTGTTGCCTTGTCTGAGTTGCCGACGCGTTTGATTGTCACCAAGGGAAATCCCATTTGAAGCGTCCAAGTGTCCATGATGGTTTTGACATCCATTTTTGCTTTCTTATTTTGGATAATAATATATATAGAAGCAATATTACTATTAACTGAATGGGAGGCAATGTATGGGTATTCTACACATACTGTCAGGGGAAGATTTTGATAAAGTTCAAGACAAGCGACAAATTTTATGACTAGTAATACAGTGAAATCCCAGTTTCTGAAACTCAGAGGAAAACCAAAATTGGTTTGAGAAATCAGGAGTTCCAAAAATTTTTTTTTTCGAAAAATTATTGCAGTGTTCCACTTAGTGAGGCAAATCCTGGGGAAACAACTTGAGAGATCCGATGGTGTAAGAAATCAGAATTTCACTGTATTCAAAACAGCGAGAACAGAATTAAGTACAGGTACATGAACAAAGTTACAATCAAATAAGAACAACAGCATTGCAAGTAGATATTGATAGAGGAGTTTTCACTTTATTGAAATTGATTTGCGTTTGATCTGAATTTGTATTACTAGGCTCAAGATTGCTTTAAACAACTGCGACTTGCTTATGCATATAATTTTCCCGTGCTTTGTGCCAGCTACATCGATTCACTTTGTGGTTTGATTGGTTCACTGGATTGTCTGTGTCCTCCGTGGTTGGCCAGAATAAATATATTTTGGTTTGGTTTTATGACACTTAATAAAAAACTGTGCTGGAACACTATTTAAGGATCCGTAGACTGTTACAAAGACACAGTTACCTCTCCTAAGGCATTCCAGAGGTCACTGGACTCAGCATTGCCAAAAGCATACTTCCTTAAGTAATACTGTTAAAATTATAGAAACTATCAATTAATGAAAATGTAACTAAACAACATATTACTACAATAACTGGTTTTAGGTTTCACTAATAAAAACACTACATATAATTACAAAGATTATAACAATTCCTTTGTTTAGACACGGTAGCAATTAAAGCTACAAGCTTGTGGGGCTGTGTATTCCAGATCTAACTGGAATTTGGAAGTGTTGGTTTTGTGGAGGCGGGAAAACCCTCAGAGCAAGGACGAGAACCAAAACAAAGACAACCCACACATGATGCCGGGCCCAGGAATCAAACCCGGGCCTCATTGGTGTGAGGCGAGTGCTCTCACCACTGCGTCATACCTGCTCCCCTGGACAAATGTTAAATTTGATACTTATTATTTGATACTTAGACTAAAGGCTTTTCTCTTAGAGATTGAGACATTTTTCTGACTTTTGGAGACTGAGATTGAGCCCCAAAACAGCGCCGCTAAAAAGGAGACTTGGGATGTTCAGAACCACTCACAAAACAAGACTGCGAGACCCATGACATTTTGTTTAAATTTGGCGAGACTCTTTGGTTTTTCAGACCATTTATCATCCCTAAATGTGAGATGCAGGTTTCATAAAAAATGATGCACTCTTCAGTTATTATTAATAATCACTTACACTTAGGCCTTCCTTGAACTTTTCTCTGCCAAGAAAACCTTCCAGCATTCGAATGATAGAAGAACCCTGTGAATGAGATCAGAAATGTATTGGGCGACTTGTTATTTGTACGTAAAGTTCAGTGACACGATTGATAAGCTTCCAAAAATAGCTTTCCCCTTGGATTTCTGAGGTTTGGATTAAATCACCTTCAAACCTTATCACATTGATTGTCCTGTTGGTTACAAAATTTGCAAATGATATATCCACTACACATTTCATAAGCTTTCTTTGAACATCTCGAAAAGAAATCATTCTACCATCGATCAGTAAGTAGGTGATGTTTATCGGGATTATTATCGTTTCTGGGTCATGTTTACTATGTGTTTTCACAACAAATTTTCTTCTTTGGAAAACTGTCGGTAGCCTGTCGGTAGCTGTCGGTAGCCTGTTGATAACCTGTCAGTAATCTGTTGACCAACAGTCGACCGACAGTTGGCCGACAGGTTTTTCGAGGAGCTCTTCTTCACAATTACCAAAATACCAATTCCCAGCCTAAAAACATGTACCACACTGATCAGAAATTGTTGCTGCATTGACAACATTTTTTAAGTTATTTCTTCTAAATATTTATTGATTGCCATTGCAATCAGCTAGAATGGTCTAGTGTCTTGGGAAATGCTAATAAAATGAACATCCTTCTGCAAGTACCTGGCTAAATTATTCTCTTGAATATAGACGTGACTGGCAGGTTTCTTTTACAGGTCACAAGTCAGAGGTATGAAAAAAGACAACTTCAACAGTTACAGAATGCAGTGCAAAATGCAGGGGCCCTGGTGCTTGTTAAGAAGTTTGTAATTCCGTAATTGTGGAGTTTTCCTTTTTTCCTATCTCTGACTTGTGACCTGTGACCTGCAAAAGAAACCTGCCAGGTGACTTGATAAGGATTAATTTTTGTATGTTGTAACTTGGGAAGTTAACTGATTATACAACACTAGCTATAACAGTTTTTAGTATCAGATTTTCTTTCCTCTGACTGGTAGCAAGAAACTGAATGCATACACACAACTGTGAGGGGAACTGAGAGAGCTACGAATATCATTTCTGAAATAATATTCACAGTTCTCATAGGTTTTGGGATATTTTCACTTGTTGTTACCATTAATTGTCACTATAATGTTTAAATTAATGCTTCCGCTAGGCAACATACATCTGCAATTTATATATTACAAAGTTTACCTTGCTGTAGGAAATCCTATCAAACAACTGTTTGATCTTCTTGGGGTGATCAACTTCAACTGATATAGCATGAGAGCTTGCCAAGGAATCAAGTGGAAAAACTAACTGAAGATCAGCGAGAAGAAACTGCTCCATCTGCAAGAAATATGAATAATCATTTACAAGTTTTCGTTAGAAAAGAGGTTGCGTGGTCCCCTTTACTTCCCAGTTAATGACCTTGATATGACAATAAATTCAAAAAGAAAAAAAAAGCCAAAAAGAAGCAATTAATGAGCAGTAGTTTTTTTTCTCTTAGTTTATACTCCACTACTAAGGCAGCCTGCTCATAGCAGGTAGTTTCAGTAGAAGCGACTAGGAGTATTTCAACTAGGTCCCCCCCCCCACACACACACACACCCATGGATGGAATGCTGATACATTGCAGGGTTCACCCTCAAGAATTTAATTTGCTGAACACATTTATACAGCCAATGTAAGGTCTCACATGAATGGCTTGATACCCTGCGGGAAAACAATAAACCAAACAACATGAACAATGCCTCTAGCCCCTGAAACAATTATTATTAATAGCAACTGCTACCAGTAGATTTACAAGCTTACGAGAGCTGCTACACTATACCGATCTAGACACCAGAGTGGTAAGATGCACTGTGAGAGTAAAGTTGCAAATGCCCACGAACAAAACATGCACAAAAAACATATTCTGGATCACTGTCCATCAATCTGGACTACAGGACACTTACATGACCACATCTTCCAGAACATTGTTGTCCCAGATCCCACAATTCTTCTGGTCTTATCAACCGACATTACAAAAGCTAATAGGCACTTACCATTTCCCAGTCTGGTTGGGTGTGGTTCACTCCTAAATACTCCACAAAACTGGCAAATCCCTCATTCAGCCACAAGTCATTCCACCACTTGGGAGAAACAATGTTTCCAAACCACTAACAAATACAAACATTCATAATTTGACATCCAACTTAGTGTCATTACAAAAATATAACAAATCTCAATTGAAATTTTCAATTGAAATCTGCCTGTGTAAATTAACAACTTTTAAGACAGGATAAGGAAAGTTATGGCCCTTAAAAAAGCTTGTTCGTAATAATCATTATTATTTATAACTATCAGTATCGTTCATCATTAGTGTAATTAGGTCTGTGTTTAAGGCTAGTGGACAATCGGGCCGGAGCTTATACCAGTTTCTAAAGCATGAAATGTCTAGGAATAATTCTACCCCTATGGATGGGATGTTAGTTCATCACAGAGTTACCCCCAGCACTCAATTTGCTGGTGCATACCCATTCGTATATAAATTATTTATAATGCACACCTGGGTGGAGAGAGACAGTGTGACAACCCAACTGTCCCAGCCAAACTCAAATTCAAACCTGTCAAGCTGGGGTCTGGGGTCCATCGCACTCACACGACGGTGACAATGCCTCCTTCATAGACATAGCATTAAATAGTAAAGTCAGCATAGGAGCCTAGTGGCCCATCAGGGACGGGGGGGGGGGAGAGGGGGAGGCAGAGCTTATCCCGGTTTCCTTACCATGAAGGGACAGAGAGTATTTCTACTCCCCCTTGGATGGGATGCTAGTCCATCGCAGGGTTACCCCCCAGCATTAAATTTGCCAGTACCATTAATACACCTGGGTGAAGAGAGATACTGTGAGAGTAAAGTGTTTGCCCAAGAACACAATGCAGTGCCCCGGACAGGGCTTGAACTCATACCGTCCGATCCAGAGTCCATTAGGCCACCGCGCCTCCTACAGAGCATTAAATAGCATCTAGCATTAAATCTTTATTTAATCAGGTAATGTGGCAGAGTTGAAATGTCTTTGCTTCATACCTGATGTGCTAATTCATGAGATACAACCACAGCTACTCTTTGCTTATTCTTCTCAGAGGACACACCTTCATTGAATAACAATGCCGTTTCACGGTAAGTGATCAGTCCCCAGTTTTCCATGGCTCCGGATGAGAAATCAGGGATGGCAATCATGTCTAAATTTGGAAATTTTGAATTTAAAGTAGCTATTAATATATTGCACGCCCTAGGCTAGTGTGTGTAAGTAAGAGAAAGGAGCCCTGGATTGGGGAGGGGATTCCTAGCTTGAACGGAAAATTTGCACCCTGCACCCACCAAGCCCTAAAATGTACACACCTTCTTGTCAGCTTCAGAAAAACTTGGAAAAACATCAAAAGTTCAGCAGTATCATGTTTGAAGCGAACCTACACTTATTAACCTTGTTTGGGAAGAGGATAACCAAGGTTGTAATATTTCTCAAAGTATGTGATGATATCCTTTCCGACATCCAGTGCAAACTTGGTTTGGTTCACCTGGGCTGGAGTTGTCCATACTCTGAGCTGCAATCACATTCAAAATGCTTCTTAGTACTTGTTATTCAAATAGTGTTAAAATTAATACTCTCTGTCGACCAGAATGCTTTGTGTGCCTTGCCCGAGGTTCTTAGCCCACAAAACCTCCAATTTGCTGATTTGCAGATCGTTTAGCCCTTTTTTGCTCTTAAATTCTTTATAATCAAACACATCCATCTGGATTGCTCAACAGTTAGTACTTGAATGGCAAGAAAATATTATCAAGGAGATTATTTGGCCATAAATTGTTCACTTGTTGCATTTTTGGGAAGGTAATTAAACAACTGCCGGTATGAGATGTAATTTTGGCCATGGCGACTGCGAAGAAACCCACAAAAAACTCTATCCCTTTGTCCAGGATTGGTGGAGAAACAAAAAAGATGCACTTAGATACAAGAAAAAGAAAAAATCTGTTCCTGTTTGCTGCAGTAAGTGACACTGATTTTCCTTTGTGTTGCTCGCCTGCCAGAACAGCTGATTATACAGATGAGAACATAATTTACAGGAACTGTAGGTAAAAAATCATTGACTTACTGTGATATTATCATACTGCCCAGTGGTTGCATTAGTGAACTGGAAATCGCATACAATGAATGCCAGCAGGTATGTGGACATAGCTACAGACTTTTGGAAGTGCGACTCTATTCGTCCATTTTTTAAAGTATTCTGCTTGACAACCGGCATGTTTGACAGTGCTCTGTAATCTTTTCCATGAACAATCACAGTGGAAAATGTTGCTTTCAAGGCAGGCTCATCAAAGCAAGGAAGAGCTTTACGAGTATCTGTTGGCTGAAATTTTGTGGTTGCGAGACGCCTGAAAACAGCAAAAATACGTCATTCTGCAGCTGTATGTTAAGTCAAGTCAAGTAACTTTATTTAAACTCGGTAAAAAAAACATCAGGCATATAACTAATATAAAATTTTTAGCCATTCATATAATACATATATATATATATAACCTATGAATCTAACTTATGTAATAATAAGATAAAAAATATAATAAAACGGATGTACATATAATATTAAATAATGAATAAATAAATAAAATAGCAATAAATTAAGTTAGCCTGCTTTCCATGGATGTCGAGTGTATATTATTTAAAGAATTCCTTGCAGCCAGAATTAAAACTGTTTATGGATTCCGCTTGCCGAAGAGTCGAAGGCAAACCATTCCATAGGACCACCCCGCTATACCAAAAACTATTTTTAAGATAATTGGTGCGGGGGAGTGGGACATCAAATTAATTGATCAATCAATGATCAATCAGTGATCAATCAATGATGCAAAATTTGGCCCACTGTCCCATAATGGTTGAACAGAAAACCCCTAAGCCTTTCTTTCAGTGGGGTGGGGGGAGGGGGTATTTAATTAGGAGGGTAGAAAATGGATGGCGCTAATTTGTAAGGTAGAACTTTAGGAAAGTTTTAAAAAGACAGCTCAAAAATGCTACCACTGGGGCTGTTAGAGTCTCCCTGCACAGGGGGACATAGTCTCCACCCTCCCCCTCTGCCCCATCCCCTTAACCTAGGGAGCATTCTTTCTTTGAGAAAGCATTTCACCAAGTTCAAAAGCGATATGTTGCAAGTGGTTCTCTAGTTCTCCGGATACTCTACACTGCCCCCCCCCCCCCCCAACTCTGGGTTCCCACTTCTCCTTCAATTTTATTTTCACGCTAGTTACAGAACAATGCAAGCACATAATGTCATACCTTTTTTCACCTTTTTCGTTCGTGTAGGTACTAATGTACAGTCCATTCAGCTGACTCGAAAACGTGGAGTTATAGCTCATGACCACCACATACTGACCAACTTCAAGATCCTTTTCTAGTTCGAAAATAAAGTAATCATTTTTCGGATATTCCCAGGTCTTCTTGACGGGTACTTCCTCGCCCGGGGTAGCGGAATTAGATTTCGCTGGCCTGTGAACTTTAGCGTCTTTTACGGTCATGTCATTGATGTGAATCAGGATGTAAGACATGAAGTCTGATTTTTCAGTCACTTTAACCAGGATGGAGACTTTTCCTTCAAACGTGTTCTTTTCCAAGTACGGATCCAAGTAGAAATCGTAGTGAATCGGTCGAATATTTTGTGGTAATCGGACTTTATACCATGGTTCAGGTCCTGTTGGCTCTGTAGGAATCACTGATGATGTTGGTTCCTCGGTCTCATCTCTCTTTGCCTTATCCTGTTCCGACTTTTCAGCCAGGGCGTCTTTTCTTGCTTTTCTGGCGCTAAAGACGCCCGAAATAACCCCGACAAAGATAAGCAACGCGATCACAATCACAACCAGAACGATTGCTTTCGTTCGCGTGAGAACAAACGATTGCGTTTTAGCATCTTCGTCATCTTCTTTACTTTTCATTGGAACGTTTTCGGCAGAAGACATGTTCTTGCACAGGTGTTGCCAGAGAAAACGGGAAATCAAAGAGAAAAAACAAGCTTTCGAGCTAGCTACACAGTCTTGCAATGTGTAAACATGATACTTGTACACTTGTAAAACAAAACGAACAAACAACAGGTTGTCAAGCTGTATTGATTTCTGGCCAATCAGATAATGGATTTTGGAAAGAGCGGGAAAACACTTGTTGAAGACTGAAGGGAAATGGAATGTCTGCAACAAAAGACCCCAGAAGTCAGATATCACATCGCCCCCCGCTGTAGAATCATCCATGAAGAGGAAATAGAAAAGCAGAGGAAGGAATGTCGCGTCTCGAGTTGCGCGTATTAGGAAGGTTAAGCCTGAGTATCAGGCCCTCCTAAGGGGCTAGGGGAGAGGAGAAGAGATAGAGGAGATGTGCACAGAAAGTTTTTAAGGAATGTCGAAGCGGATTTGAAGTAAAATAGTGGCGGATTAACGGATTTGGCCAAAAAATAGCACGGATTGGCGGATTTGCGTACCCCTATTCACCCCCCTCCATAAGTATATAGCATATAAGAAGAAGAGGAACGGACACTGTCCGTTTTTCTTGTGCTTGTGCTTATGCTTATGTTGCCTTATATCGCGGCGTTTCCTAGTGAAAACAACATGAGAGAAAACCAGCCTGCTTAAAAGTCAATAAAATGCATGTTGCTAGAAGGTCCACTGAAACGGTCAAATGCCCCCACTACTGGACGATAACTACTCTCAAATCCCCCACCGATGCTGGGCCTCCCTCCCCCCTCCTCGGGCGGGCTTTTTCATGTTTGGCTGATTAGATCTCTTGCGAGATCCAACGTTCAATCAAGCAGGATCTTCGTACACGGTTTTTGCAGGCTATTTAGTTTGTTTAATAGCAGGGGCGGATCTAGGGGGAGGGTGCAGGGTGTGCGCACCTCCCCCTGAGACGACCTGCGGCTTTCTAATAACTGACAAGTATTCTTTTTACGTCACTCATCAGTTACGACAGTCCTTAGGGATGCACACACACACATACACTCAATACTACTCCTAACAAAAAGCCTGGATTCGCATATTCGCCACTGTTTAAAGGGGCTTTGTTACGCTATTTTAGCAACATTTAAAAAGCTAAAACCTGTCTTCGTTCAAAGGAAGGGTTGGGTGTTGGTGTTGTTGAGAAGAGCGGATTTCAACGGCTTTCAGTGCCATCTAGATGCGCGCGTTTGTTCTTTGCTCTAATTGCTGGCTGGGGAAAAATTATGGATCAAGTACTGGAACAATGGAACAGATAAATTTTTCCCAGCAACACTCAAGAACATACAACCTACAAACATACATCCGTATTCTCACAGGATAAAGCTTTTCAGGCCCTTCATTTGCAGCCATGAAGTTACAAAAGAAAATGTTTGATCCTTAGAAAGTCCTCTATTTTTTCAGTCTCCGCACCATAGGCCGTATTACGGATGTCACGCAAAAGTGTGATTTTTACTGCTTTTCATTAAAACAAAAATTCATCTCCATAAAACGATTTATCGTACCGATTTTAGTAAACCTGCGAAGTTTGACAACAATCGATTAAAAACTCTCGGAAATATGAGCACGCGAAAACGCCAAAATTTACAAAGAAATGTATGAAAGGGGGCAACGCTTGCCCCTTTTCATGCCATCTCTTTTTTTGTAAATTTTGGCATTTTCGGGCTCTCGTACTTCCGAGAGTTTGTAACCGATTGCTGTCAAACTTCGCAGGTTTACTAAAATCGGTACGGTAAATCGTTTTACGGAGACGAATTTTTGTTTTAATGAAAAGCAGTAAAAATTTCATTTTCGCGCGACATCCGTAATACGGCCTATGAGGTCGATTTTGGAGCCACAACTCAGGGTCATTATATTACTGTAGAACGGCAAGAGACCAAATCCATATTGTTCCCAATCCCACATTGATGACCCGAGTACCAGGGGTATGCTCCGTAGGGAGCGGGTAGCGGAAGGTTGATTTGAATGGTACACATTAGCGCATGGCAACAAAGTTTAGCTTACTTTGTTGAGTACAAAAGCAAGATTTCTTTTCATTTCTCGATTGGAAAAATGGGATAACAGAAATTTTAGAGTAGGAATAATGAACATCCCAATAATTCCTCTTAACTCCACCCCACCCCCCGAACATATAGAAGTATGAACGTTATTTGGGCCGGGCCCTTCCCCTAGATCTGCCACCGGGCTGCTACGTTGAACTGACCCAGTTTCTCTCAAACTTTCTATAGAACGTCTGCCTGACTTTTGTAGCTGGAACATTTCTGACATTTCTACCTTCAAATTATATTTCACATATTTGGGGAACACAGAGTCCTTGGTAATTACCTTGTACATGTGAATGACGTGTTGTTCAAGACCGAAAAGCGATAATCTTGCTCAGGAATTATTCGGCTCGTCACGCAACTGAGAAGCAGTGCGTGAAAATTGAGTCTATTGCAGGCCTAGAAACCATGGCAACAAGGCCGACGTCAATTTAGCATACCGGTATAAGAAATGGTGCCATACAGTATATTGGTTTTTATAAACACAATTTCTTACCTCTCCTTTGCAAAATATGTTCTCTTACAATAATGAACAACAATAGCCACTGTTTACTGATATAGCAATGAGAAATTTATTAACGGAGTCCCTTGAAAACAGGGAAAAGCTTGCATTACACGAACCCTAACAAAACACATTTGACACTGCAATGTCCTATAACATCAACAAATTACAGCCATTTTCCTGAAAAAACTAAGTAAATTACTATCTTGTTAAACTTTTCCTTGTTATCATCTTACCATACTGTACTGTACATTAAGTACATGTGTATAATCGGTCTCTCATTGTTATGTTAAGTGTTTATTATCTTAATACTAGGTACTGTACAAAATATCAATATTTGTATTAATAGCTTTCTTTACCCAACCCAACCCAATTCCGAGGCATTCCCATGCATGAACAAAGTTTTGCTTCTTCTTGCTCTCATAATATAATACGATTAAACAAGTGATAATTCAGAACAAGTCAAAATAAATTTTGCATATCATTGCTTTTTTTAGAAAATTATTGCCACATAAGTGCAACCATGCTTAACTGAACTGCAGAAAGCTATTTTTAGGCTTCGAAAAACAAAAGAAATTAAAATTGCATAATGAACCTGTTAGTCCATTTTATTCACAGCATGCTAACTAATCACTTGCTACCTTTATATAGAGTAAGGAGAAACATACCCATGAAATAAAACAAGTTCAATACGAGTCTTGGAATCTTGGAAAGCTCAGATCAAAACAGACTATTTGACAAGCATTCAGAATAAGGTGTCATAATATCTCGGTAAGTTGACACCACTTCCAACAGAGCTCTTCTCTAAGTTGTATGAAGAGCTTTTGAGATTGGACTGTTTATCTCATGTTGGTTCATACATAAGGATGCAAAGTTATGCCAAATGCTAAGTACAAGCTAGAAAGTGTACATTTAAAATGAGATGTGACAAGAAATATGTAGTACACAAGATATATAATGTAACTTGTAAAGAAAAAGTCTATATATTTTTATCAGATTATCAGTTTACTACACATGGAAGAGATACATGTTTATGTATGACTTACGAATGCTTCAAGTGACTCTCAGGCAGGTTTGTTTACCTGGTCAAAATTTCTTCTTTTCTGTATTCCAACCTAAACATCACTTTAAGCAATCTTAGTTGTCAGCTCTTCAAAGTTAAACCACCGCACTTAACTTTGCAGTTAATTCCATGGGAATATTCAGCTATTTAAAAATCCTGCAAACACCTATTGCAAACAGTTACCCTTCCCAGGCCACACAAAAGACATGCAGCATAAAAGACTGGAAATAAAGCTTTTGTTTTGCAGAAATAAACATGTATGAAAATGCTGTACCCAGATTTTTGTTTGGTTTAATGTCATCCCATTTTAATCCAAATAGCACAGAAGTACATAGATTTTACATGATATAATTTTTATAGTGCATGACAGAATTGTTCACAGTAAAAAGTCTTTCAGGAAATGATTTGGCATGTGATTGCAATAACCAGTAAAGCAGATGCAGAAATACAACATCAGATAGTGTTAAAGCAAAGTGAAAGGCTCTCGTTTTACACTCTTGCCTGCCTGTTTACATGAATATCACATCCAATCAAGATAAACAGAGTTTGATCATACTTGAGTGAGGAACTTTCTTGCTAGCAATCACTTGCACATAATTATTATTACCTTCACATTGTGTCCTACTTAAAATTTTAACTTGAGCATAATTTATTTCCTGTACTAAATTAAGCCACAATATACTGTTCGTGATTCACAGAGGTGAGAAATTCAAAAGAGAATGCTTGAGCAAAGTGGCAGCACACTACAACAGTTGTTCAGAACATATAGTTGGTACGTCTAACACAAAATTTGTTTTGTAACTGGGTTATCACTACAAGCTACGACTCACAAACGTAATGCAAAACAAGTTGTGTGATTAACTTAGATTACATAATTATATACATTGACAGACTGTTTCTTGAACAACACTAATTACATGATTCAAAGATACTGCACTCAACATAAGACTTCAGATCATACCCCTTTACTCAAGCATTCTTGGCTAACTTCTTAGTATCTTAAATTTTCTGAATCTTTGAGCCAACAACCACAGGATTATCTTTTGAAATCTTGGCCCTGCCGTCAGCCTTGTAGTCAAAGCTGCATTCGTGTTTATCAGAATATCTATGGAGGCCACAGTAGACATTTCCACATCTGCATTCAAACCCTAACAAAGAAAAAAAGACACTTACATTGTATCAGTGACATGCTTATCATTTCGCAAAGAAAAGAGCAAGAGATTGTAAGAAATCAACAGAACAAGTAAGGGGATGGAGAAGAGTGTTATTTTTTAAGGCCTTGTTTGTACAGTGTACATGTAACAAGAAATTTACTCATCTTTTGTCAAGCATGATCTGCCAGTTCTGAACTCTTATTAACTAAAATTACAACTTGCTAGTGAAGCCAAAATTGTGATTTTAATTTAAAAATTACTCTACATCAGGAATTTAAAAATGTTTTGCTGCCTTGACTTGAAACCCCTGCTACATGAAACAATGCAGTGACTAGTAAATTTATCCTAGTACATGTACTTCTCTCGATGCTTGCATCAAACTTAAACTGGATGGAAGCAAGGTGTCACAATTTCACAACTATCTACTTAAAAAAACACCAAAGTACTATCAGAATGGACAAGATCAGTAATGCATCTACAATGTATCAACATTAAACTTTGGTGAGGGGAGGCCCAGGTATACATGTACGTGACACATTTGAACTGAACTGAGATTTTCTCTTCAAATGCCCTGCCCATCCCAGGGCATTTACATGCGTATGGATGGCCAAAAGACTCACAAAACTTCAGCATAATTTTTCTAGAAAGTCAACTAAAACAGTCAAACAGTCGCCACTATGGAACAATAACTACATGTACTGCCAAATACCCCACCAAATACCCCACCAAATCCCCCACATGCAGCTTAGCATTGATACATGTAGGTTCACATGGCTCCACTTTTTTTGTAACCTCCAATTTGGTGATATCAATAAATTTGTTACTAAACTTTGTGTAATTTGCTCTGTTTTCACACTGATTAAACATTTTTTACTTCTGCTAAGCAGTCACAGGGTTGCCACGGTCAGGGAAAAACAATAATTTTTCAAGGTCAGGGAAAAGTCAGTGAATTTTGTAAAACCTCAGGGAAAATGTTAGATGTTTGGTAAAGTCAGTGAAAAGTCAGGGAATTTTATTTCCTTTCAGTAAAACACGGTGTAACACGATTGATTTTGATATTGTTCTACACTGTAGTGGTATGTACAGAAGCAGTAGTTTTAGCCAGTGGTTTCTGTTGTTTCTTTAATTTTATTTATCTAATATACGGTCAGGGAAAATTGTTCAAAGGTCAGAGAAAAGTCAGGGAACTTTTTAGTTTCTTATAAGTGGCAACCTTAAGTCATCCAGTGGCATTAAACACAATGCATGATTACTATTAACCAAACTGGACAGTCCTGTTACCATATTATTGAACAATTTAGACTTACCAGTTAATCCTACTTTTTTACGACACATAAAGCATCTATTTCTTTTGGTTTTTGCTTTGTCTTTGGTTTCAGATGTGCTCGCTTCAGCTTCGGCCTCTGGTTGCCTGTCATTTTCTTCTGACACGCTGCTGGTTGAAGATGATGGACTTATTTCTGTTCCTGCGATGTCCTCACTTGGAGGCACATGAGAAGTGCATGGTTCCTCAGTCAGCCCTACAAGTGAAGAAAAATATGTGTTCTCAACATTTGAATACTGAAAAAGTCCATGAATAAGCTGCAGCCATAGATAAGCCACACCAGCAATTTGAAAGCTCAAGTTTTGAAAAAAAGTTGAAGACAATAAAGTTTAAAGTTCCTGACAATGACACACAAGTACATGTACAGTTTCAAAACACTGAAACAGCTGGAAAGCTTTGATACGAATTAGGTCTTTACACAGAAACATTTCACTCGACATACACTGTACCTTCTTCACCTTATTATTTTTAAGATCATCACTTCAAAACACTTAAATGAACTTAAAATTTCTTGAAATGGTATGAGCAAATGCTTTGTAGCAAAGCTTTGTAACAAGGAGAGGGTCATGGCATCATAATACATGAAAAGCACAGCAAATATGGACGAATTTCAGAAGAATTTGCTTTTGATTCTGCTGCTGGATATCATGTCTATCCGCAGCAGTAGAATCCATGCAGAGATTTCTGAAATCTAACGAGAGAGGGGAATAATTAAAACGTCAACTCCAATTGCAGAATTTCTGCTGAGAATGACCATGAAAAATTAAAAAATCCTGCTGGAAGGCAAAAATTCAGACCTGAGCCCACGATCAATGAAAACACTGGTCAATGAACACCTGGTCAGCAGTCAACTTAAAAAAAACACACGTGACCTAGATGAGTTCTACAAATCTGAGCCCACGATCTGGTCATGTGATACTGGTCAGTGGATACCTCCTTTTGACAGCTGTCAATTAACCATAACATGGCAAAGATGCAAGTTTATGGTAACCTTTAAAAATGTAAACCAGGTCAAACTCTCAGGACTATGGCCACCATATTGATACTTGGGGCAATGTTGTACGGATGTAAATATTTTGCACATGCCCGCAAGTCGTGCCACTTGCCATTTTGACCATGAGAAATGAAAGGCATGGTTCTCTTGTTTGTACTTTGTACGAGTGCTTGGTTTTCCTATTTCTATAGGTCCATATGGGGCTCTGCTCTGCGGCCCTTTGGACCGCCCGAGCTCCCCTATTAACATCACATAAAACCATTAAAAAGTAACAATATAAGGAGACTGAGATCACCAAGGTTTTGTTGATGAGAAAGCAAATCTCGCCGGAATGCAAAGATCTTGCCAAAATCGCAGTGAATGCCCACAGGTCTCGCCGTGATCTTGCCAAGGTCTCACCAATGCCAAGATCTCAATGCAGATCAACGAGATTCGTGGCAAGATCTCAGCGAGTCATATGAAAATCTCGGCAGTAAATATTGTTGAGAATCAGTCCAGTGAAAAAATTTGCCATGAAGGTGATAAGAACAACAAAACAGTCTGCCATTTGCCTTCTGGACACTGGAAAGATTTTGGTATTTTCAACAATGTCCTTTCAGTTTGTTTTTATCTATCTGTTAATACGGCCTTTGAGAACTCCAACCACAGATGTTGCCGTTGATGGGCCACAACCCCAATTCTGACTTAAATTTAGAGAAAAAAGGTGCAGCGTATACACTGACTTTTACAGTACTTTGGAACACTGTCTTCCACATTACAAGAGTAATGGCTAATTATTTTTTATTTCATTTACTATATACAGGCATTCTAAAATGATTTTCTTCCTTATTAAAAATAGGACTATATAACAAATTGTAAAAAATTGGCCAGTCACTCCGTCACTCCGTACAGTCGAGACATTTTTTCTACATCCGCAATTCAAATATGAATTATTTCATATACTTACACTGTAACGTCAGTTGGGATTTAATTGGACATTGTCAAATTTTGGTTAGTCTACTTCGCAGCCGTTATTAGGGTCGTCACTCCCCACTAGGGTGGTCCTCCCCACTAACGACTGCTTAAACCTGAACCACATTCCTTTCCCTTTGTTTAGATAATTGCAAAATACATCAATCACACGTTACTTATTATTATTACTAAAGCCAATTATGTATCAGTAGTTTGTCAATGATGCCAGTTTCCCATATGAATTTAACAGCTCCTTTGCGTGATCTCAGAGATTTCCTGTGGATATAGAAACTCTGAGAAAAATAGTTGACTGCAGCTCCAGTTACTTCAATTGTTTTTCGCCTTCTATAAAAGAGTAACAATTTTCGGAAAGGTTCACTCTACATTGCTGAAATAATTTGATCTTCGCTATCGTCGGTAGAGCTTGAGACAAATGCTACCAGCGATTAAGAAAATTTTATCAAGAATTAGATTTTCTGAAACAACTAAAGCAAGAAATTGAAGAGATATTCAATGCAAGAGAAAAACCCAAATCAAAGTGACTGCTACAAACAGACAAGATGGATAAGAATGGCGACAATAACACCACATCAAGGATCCGGAAAGGAATCCAAATCGGTATGAAATGTCACAAAAAGCGAAAATGCTATTCGAGTTTGGTTTTTCCGTTTTTGACGGTTGATGTTTAGTCATGTCTTCAAACAGAAGTATCAGAGGACTTTTCTTTTCTAAAACTGTGCGCATTGAGCAATTCTAGAGCAACACGGCTAACCAGCAGACAAGCGTCAACAATCATATTCTGACCAAACACGCACCAGACCAAAGGCAAAATAAAACAGGAGAGTCGCCAATAAAACACAAGTTGTGACTGGACTATTCGTTTTGGCGCGACTGGCTCAGGAAAATGTGAGCCAAATTGTGATTGGCTGATCCACGGAAAAGAATGTGGTTCAGGTTGAAGCAGCCATTAGTGTTCCCGGTTTGCTATAAGCACTCATGTTTATTGCAGAAATGATTGAAAATTGACACTTCAAAACGAGGTTCATCCCTCACAGCTACTGTGTAGATTTGAATTTTTTCTTTTACATAGATCCGCATCAGATGTATAAGTTAACCCTACTGACCTGCATTATGAAATTAACTTAGGTACATTATTGTATGTACAGAATGTACAGATAATAATTCATGAAGACTATTTTATTGCTAAATGCACAGGCCTGCCGTGAATAACAGCAACATTTTTTTCAAAAATGCAGACTACAATACAATTTCTTAAGGTTCTTAACCTTTGGATGCACATGTGACGGCACATATGCGAGCCAGTTGAAAGATTTCAAGCTCTTTAGCTACTGTTCTGAACAGCTTTTGCCTGTTTATCCCTGAAACTTGATCAACTACACAACTGCTGTATCCATATATGTATCCTCTGTTACATAAATTTGATGTGAAATGTAACCAGTGCACTTACATGTAGGACTTAAATAACAAAATGCACACCTAGCAAAAATATTGTTTTATAATACAAACCTGGTGAGGGACTTGAAATAACAGTTGCCGCACTGGTTGTTGGTGAAGATTGCTTCCGCCGTAATGCATCTTTGAAGCACTTGGAACACATACCATCACTTGATGAACTGCCATAAAATCCACAGCCCATGCGGCACAATGAGGGTTGTTGTGTGTCGTCCGAACCTCTTTCCATTACACTGTTGAGAAAAGTTAAAGATCCTCATAAGCACCAAAAAATCATGAATAAATGGGCAACACACACATAGCTAAGAGAGTCATGGTTCTCTAACTAAATTTGTTAAATTTCTCTCTTTGATTTGGCTTTCGGTGATATACTTGAGTTGTTCAAATTTTCATGTTTTATAAAAGAGCAATAAAAATTAAATCAATTTATTTAGTTTATTTTTTGTTTTGTATTTTTTATTGTTGTGGCCATATTTACTTATATGCAGTGCTTAAATGTAATGTTACAGAATTCTGCTGGGAAAAACAACAAAACCATGACAGGCAAACTACTGTATCATTCTTACCATGATGAAATTAAAATATATGCAAATGGCATAAACATTAAACACTATAGGCACAAGATAATTTTTACAAACATGGAACATATAATGACCTCAACTGAATAATATATTACAGCACAAGGCTTTTTCTAACAAACTGATGTGCATACACTTGTAGTAATGTATACAGTCAATGTGTGATTTCCATCTGACACTCAAGAGCCGTTAGATGAAAGGAGAGCATTGTCAGTAACGATTGACATGGGTAACTCAAAATATAACTTGAATATGAGGGTGGCGACACAAGGAAACTGCTGACACTTCTCATACAAGCACAATTTGACGAATACTTTGCATGATTTGATTTTTAATTATCTACATACATGTTCCAAGAGGGGTTTTACAAAAGATGCAAGGATGTTAACTGCATCTGTTGGTGATTCAAGATCTAAAATAATTTCTAAAGTAAGCTTGCACTGGAATCATATATACTAAAAATAATTCAAATGTATATATTTCTAAATGTTCTGTTCAAAGGTCTCACCCAGATTGTACAAAGACATAAATGAGACAATTACTATCAAAACCACATACTCAATATATTAAAATATGCTGAAAGAAAGAAAGAAAGTAAAAAGCTTTTACGTGGTTCGAACGGTTATAAGATTTTGAAAGGCCATACACGTTAGTTATAATGATATTTGTGAGCTCATTCCAACTAGAAGGTTTAGAACTGTACAAATCTCTTAAAGAATTCGATAGGATGTCGTTTAGTTATTATACAGCTTAACAGACAAGAGCAGAAAAACAAACCTACCGAAATAAAATAAAACGCTTCACGATTGCAGAAGCTGGTCGATCGAGCTAAAGCCAAAATATTGCACGAAATTACCGTAGTAAGCCCTTAGAGAAGGTTTTCACGGAAATATTATTAGTTTTTGTTGTGCCTTTACAATCGAACGAGCCATGTTCTTGCCATGAAATTTCCTTGTAACCATATAGCGTAATATTCTGGCCAGTGAAAGGAGCTAAGCTTAAAACAAGTTGACAATTCATTCGGTGGACAACGTCAACTGGTCGCCATATTTGTTCAACATTAATAATTTCGCGGTTCTCTTATGGGTCGAATATGACGCGACGCCATAAAATCCAGCTTTCTTGTTCCCAACTACCAACTATTCTTACAGAAAACTCTAAACTAACATCCTCTGACGGTTTTACCAAAAAAGAAAAGTGATCGCAAGGGCAGTTAATTTTCCAATGCAACTGGACAAATACCGACCACATTACGAAACAGCGAGACAACGACTCGAATCCAAAGCTGTGCATCGAGTGTTAAGCTTGAAATTTTCGGACAATTTCTGTTTATGTTCGAACAATTTAAACTCAAGGGCGTAGTTGATAATAAAATGAAACCGAAAACGAACGATAAGCACCAATTCTTTTCATTTCTTTTGTCGTGGCTATTCCCTTTCATTTCGTTCCGTGAGTTCGGATCCGTCCTCTGCGCTAACACAACCATGACTCAGCCCGAGTAAACCCTGCGGTTTGAGAAAGAATCTTTTTTTTTCACTCCGCTGTCTGCTTGAGTTAGGTGATACCGAAGTACATAGTAGAACATCAAATCCACTGCTTTTAATCGAAACACAGGCTTGTATAAACGAGCCTACAACAAAGATCTTGAAGAATGTTCGGTTCCACTGCCAGATTCAAAGCCCTCGCAGAAGTCACGCGTCTTGGGCCGGGAGGGCCAACATGATCCTAATTTGTACTTTCCTTGACGTAATTGCAATTTTATAACTTATTGAAGGTTTTGGACTATCGAAAATCGTATCTCTGAACATTTTCGAAAGCCTGTATTCAGAAGACCAAGGTTGCTATCATGGACTGCTGACAACAAAAGCCAAACAAATATGGCTCGCTCTTCTGGCAGCGCCCAAGCTGAAATTTCAATCTTTAGCGGTGGATATTGAACGTTGTCTTAAGCTCAACACTTTATGCCATCAAAGCAGTCTTTACTTACCAAAATGTCGACGATAAACGTGAGGAAAATTCCCTTAAATCTGAAACGTTGCCCTTCGTACTGTTCCCTCTCCCGGAAAATGAAGCGATTTTCCTTTTGTTATGATCACTGTGACGTCACATTAATTCAGCTAAAAATGTCAATCACTTCCAATTTGCCGCATGTGATTGGGTAATTTAACAAAAAGCCCTCTGTAAACCATGGGTGACTGAAAATAACCCCACAAACAAGCAAAAGATACGAAATATGACCGCATCACATGTACTTGGGAAATCTAGAGAATTCGACTATTCACTATTCAAAAAGCGACGACCAAACTTTATCGGTTGATTTATTGACATTCCTGAGCAATTTCTTTGTCTCTGATAAGGGACAAAGAGCGATCTTGACAGCACAACTTTCCGACGAAATTATTGCTTCGATTGCAAATTGGTTTACACGTCACGACTGCCATGCCGGAAGTCACGAATATCTCAGACAACCATGGTGACTTTGCTTCGACTACGCATTAGTGTCGCCGGTGACGTCACTTGTTTTCGTAATTCTTCGGATTTGGAAATGTGCACTACGCGAAAGAAAAAAACAGAAAGAAAAGACACGAGACTATAAATAGACTGAATACAAAGCTTCGACATGAAAATGGCAATTTAAAAAAAATTATAATTCCACCGAAATTTGAGCTTATGAAAGCTGGACGATCGTAAAACCTTCGTTTTATAAACCGTGATATTCCACGTTTAAAAAATATGTATTTTTCTCTCAAATTTATCCGCTTTTCCAAATACAAAACTTCGACATTAAAATGCCTATTAAAAATAAATTGTCATTCCACCAAAAGGGCCTCTTCATATGATCCCGGTTTCCGAGATCTCGGCACGCCAGTAAATCCTTTCTAAAAATTTCGGAGTGTTCATATGAGATCGGAGGGTAGGATTGCCCGGTTGCCGAGATCTCGGCAACCGGGCTGAAAATTTTTCCGTATGAACACTCGATCCCGCTTACCGGTACGAAACGTTTTTGACAAAATAGCTTTACTTTCGCAACAGAGCGGCCAAAATGGCATAATTTTGCCTAGTAGTATGTATTTCTACTTTAGAAGTATGAGATTTATCTTTAGTAAAGTCACAAGAGTCGAAAAAGCTACGATAGTTGCAAACGATACAACGTTGTTGCGCCAATTTGTTTTTGTTTATCGAATTTTATCTCATTCAACCGGTCTAAAATTTGTCATATGAACCGAAGACAAAATTCGTCCCGGTAACCGAGTGAGCCCAGCCAAAGCTGAAGAAGAACTCAAAACAAACAGAAAAGCCAAGAAGCCCGGAAAATGGATGGACAAAAAAGGAGAGGATTGAAAAGATCTTGAAAAACGTCGGCCCCACGTTTCAAGTTTACTCTCATTTTGAATGTAACTGTCATTCATAGTGCAGAAATTATCTTTGTTTGTTTTGTGGTCCCCATACATACTAAGCGATCGACTGTGAAAATACATCGTTCGCCCAGTCAGAGACACGAATTGAACGATAGTACGTACTTTGCAGTGGAGGACAAAAAGCGCGCGGCTTTTGATTCACTCGTTGCTATACATCGAAGGGTGATCAAAAAATTCACTCGTTCGTTTTTTGATGCATTGCAACTCGTGAATAAAAATCGTTTCTGCACACTTTTCATGGCGTAATCTCTATTTTCATATTAGACGTTTCATTGTGTAGTATCGCTGAGTATCTTTTACGTGTTGTGTCGTATTTTGATGAGCCCGTAGGGAGAGTCAAAATACAAACGAGTAATATGAGATTTATTATCCAACAAGCCAAATTGTTATGTCCGTGCGGGCGAATCTCTAACCGGTTCTCTGGAGTACAAATACCGTGCGGACATTTGTACTTGTTTTGGGCGTTATTGTACTCTAACGTTAGTTAGAAGGGTCGGGTGAAGGTGGAATGGGTTGCTGACAGCTTGAGAGCTAGCAAGGGACAGGCTCGCGAAAACTTTCGGTTATTTGCGTTGGGTGGCTAAACGGTGAGAAACTCGTGCCCACTTCCGTGCAAACTTGATTCGACCAAGAGAACATGCGTCTTCTTGCGACCATGTTTCCCTGTACCGCGTTATTGCACTACTGGGTGCCGGGGCCTGCATGTCCTCTCTTAGGCCCATGGGAAAAGGGCTTTAAAAGAGTCTCGAATGAACGACCGTCAGATCTCAAGACCGTACTCAAGTACCGCATTTTCAAAATAACATGATAAATATAACTTTGAGTATAAAAGGCTGGACTTTTTTATTCACAGCACTATCAGAATTATGCTACAACTGCTATACCGCGTGACAAATAGTCTTGAAAAATACTTTCGGATGACGTAGGATGAATATAAAATACTAACTTTTCCAGGAACCCTTGTATGGAGTCATGCTAAAGTAGATACTGTTGATTATTAATTTTTAATTTGACTTTTTTATTCCAAGAAAGGTTACATAGTCATTTGTTTTACGGTGAACCAGGTTTAATGAATGGCGGGTACGGTGCATGGAATATAAACTAGAAGAGAAAAGATATATCAAGCTTCACAAGGCATACAACGCGATAACGGAAAATTAGTAGGACGGTCCATCAGTGGAATGTGTTTCAGAATCGACAAGATATCAAATAACAGCTAAATAACAGGGTGGTTTAGAGAGGTTTTCAATTGAATGTCGAAAGTAACCAGCGAATTGCTTTAGTTTTGCACTACTGCGCTCATTGCTTGGTTTAAAATCTCGCGCCACTTTTTCAACCAATCAGAAGCAAAACCAAAACCAATCCTGACTCGAGCGCGCACGTTTTCCCGCGCTTTGTGTCGGATACGTGTGTTTTCTTATTTTAATTGTATTGCTGAATTGCCTCCATCTTTTGTGATTAGCCAAAGTAATTACTTTGGTTTTGGTTTTCCAAACACTCACTTTAAACTGGCTCTTACAAATGAGCAATCATAATAGAACACTTTTCAGTAGCGGATCCAGGATTTTTCTTAGAAGTGGGTGCACCACTAAAAACGACGTAAGCAGAATACTAGTTATATTAGCGGTAGTGTAACAGCTCTCGTAAGAATGTAATTCTACTGGCAGCAGTTGCTATTGTTTTAGGGACTAGGGGCATTGTTCCTGTTGTTTGTTCTATTGTTTTCACCCAGGGTATCGAGCCATTCATGTGAGACCTTACGAGAGCTGCTACACGCCCTATTAGAAAGCCGCAAGTCATCCCAGGGAGGAGAGGGGAGTGCGCATCCCCTGCACCCTCCCCCTAGTTCCGCCCCTGCTATTTGGGTTGTCTTATGCTGCTCACTTCTTTTTTTATTTACTGTAATCAAACACTAAAAAATTATCAGCTCGAGCTTTCCTGAGTTCGAGACATCCGCCCTCCAGATTAACTTGAGTTTTCTGGTTGCCAAGCAATGTATAAAGAAACCAACAACATAAATAGTCTAAACATTATCTCCTAGTAATTTTCTCCGCATCACGATTATATAAAGGGTCTTTATACGTATAGTTCTGTCGTTATCGACCATGCACAAAATCGACGAATCTTATCCTTCTTGCTGAGTTAATTGCTGGACTTCATAAATGTCATCTTATGCTCTGGTAACCTCTTTTGCTGCATGCTACAAAACAACTGTTTATTCTGGGGTTTCATTCCACATGCATACAGCAGTCTGCACAAGTGCATCTTTTTGTCCTTTGACCGTCAAAACAGCTCATCAAGTTGTGAATCTGGTCGACGGTAAGGCGGTCTCTCAAATTCAAAATCTGGATTCCACTTGTTACTTGACGAGGATTTGACATTCTATAATATACAATCATAAGTCTCATATTAAAAAAGATGCCAATTCAGCTCCTCAATTATGGTTACTTCTATAATTATGTTTACTTCCATAAACTGTGCATGTCAACTTATATTTGACAGCGATAGGACTAGCATCCATCAAAGGACGGGAGGGGAGTAGTAAATACTCCTAGTCGCTTCATGCCACGGAAACCATGATAAGTTCCAGCCTGCTCGTACGTAGACTTCATGCCTATTAAAGGGATACTGTCAGGGACATTTTTCAGCTTTTTCAGTAAAATGGCCACGAAATTATTCTTTAACCCATACAGGGGACTCTCACAAGAGTTTTCGTCAACTCTCACCGACTATCATCGACTCGGGCCAAACGAGAGAACACTCTCATCGACTCGGGCCAAACGAGAGAACACTCTCACCGACTATTATCGACTCGGGCCAAACGAGAGAACACTCTCATCGACTATCATCAACTCAGGCCAAACGAGAGAACACTCTCATCGACTATCATCAACTCAGGCCAAACGAGAGAACACTCTCATCGACTATCATCGACTCGGGCCAAACAAGAGAACACTCTCATCGACTATCATCAACTCAGGCCAAACGAGAGAACACTCTCACCGACTATCATCAACTCAGGCCAAACAAGAGAACACTCTCACCGACTATCATCAACTCAGGCCAAACGAGAGAACACTCTCACCGACTATCATCGACTCGGGCCAAACAAGAGAACACTCTCATCGACTATTATCGACTCGGGCCAAACGAGAGAACACTCTCACCGACTCGGGCCAAACGAGAGAACACTCTCGTCGACTATCATCAACTCAGGCCAAACGAGAGAACACTCTCATCGACTCTCATTAAAAATTTTGGCACGTCCAAAGTCCATGAGAGCGCATGAGAGTGCATGAGAGTTTCAGACCAAACGAGGGCGAGAATTTGAACTGCCATCAGCTCTCACCCCCCACCCTCCCCCCCCCCCCCCCCCGTTGACTTTACATTAGACACCACTATAATACAGACAAGTAGAAGTTACGGAGTCTAAATCTCTACTCTCTAATCCAAAATTTGGATCCCTTCTAATCTGGCTCGACATTGAGAGATCACGGCAATCACGACCCTGGAGCCATCAGGCACGCGGCTTCTACATAAAAAAAAGTAAGGAATGCAGCTCGAGTTCCAACCATACACTACTCCCCTCCCCTCCCCCTCCCCCCGTTTTCCTGTTATTTGGCACGGAATGAAATTTGATCGGTTAAACTTAGGGTTTTCTAAAAAAAACGTAGAAGTAATATAGTAAAATTGGTGAGCTTTACTTTCTGTCATGAGTAGCATTCATGGGCTTTATAGCGAATTCTCTTAAAATAATTGTTTTAGTCATATCCTTTACTATTTGAAGTGAGTCTGGCGTCTTTTGATGTCTTCACATACGTAAACACAGCTAGAATCTTACCGATTTTCGTTTGCTCTTTGAATCGCTTCCTTTGTCTGATGTCGCCCATAAGTTAGCGACTAAAAGAAACCAAGAAACCAAGTCAGTGAAAATGACACAAAATACTCGCCATAACAAGTCTAACAGTCCGTAAAACGAGTACACCATGCTGCGCAAGTCGCTGGGAAAAACAAAAAGAGTTTTGTGAAAAGTTGGCACGAAAAACCGCTACTAATCAAAAGTACTGCCAGAACACGTACCCCAGTGGCGGATCCAAGCGGAGGGTCAGGGAGGGAGGGGGGGTCCAGATTTCCCTTCCCTAACCGAATTATTTTGTTTTTACTACTTGTTCGACGCTGAAATTCTCTCATCGACAGGATGTTGGGAGGCCCCCCCCCCCCTCCCCCTATCAAAAATTCCTGGATCCGCCCCTGTACCCAGACCCTCTCTGTTACCAGAAGAATATTTACTTTTGAAGAGTGAAGAGATTTGGCAACGAGATAAAATAATGTGCCATCAACGCCCGTGTCGCCTACACGAATGAAGCCATCTTTTGAAGTAATTGACTTCAAATCGAAGGAGACCTCGAACGATAGGAAGATAGAAAAACCAAAAAAGGATATAATGAACTCAGAAGAACAATGAAGGCTTCAAATTAGGAAGATTAACAAAGACTGACAAACGTGAATTTTTTTTATTTTCAAGATGTGTCAATTTGTAACAGGCTTCGTTACGAAGCTTCGCTGCTAACCTGAGTCGGTGGAGGTTTTTCGCCCATTGGAAGACGTTCCCTTTTGTTTGGAATTCATTCTCGACGAAACAACAATTTCATCGTCGTCATCATCATCGTCATCGTCATCATCACTACCGTTGAACGTAGCGAGAGCTTTCCGGGGGAATTTCTTGCCACTAGATGCTTTTGAAGGGACAGTGGAGGAGAAAAAATTGTCCAGACTGCTTGCTATTGACTCACGCTGCGAAGACACTGGAACTAAACAAAGGACAGAAAACAGAAGATTTAGAGAGAAAAAGACAAACTTTATCACAGGATTACAGTGAAATGAGCCGTTATTGCTTTCACTAGTGCAAAGGCCAATCAAATACCAAACGAGTAAGACTGAGGGGCGGCAAATCAAATTTGCTGCCTGGTGATTGTTCTGACTAGCAGAGAAGAAACGAACAATAGCGATGTTCATCGTTACATCATCTATTGTCATTAATGTGCCAACCAGAGGTTGATTGGCCGACGAAACACAAAATTGAATATCAAAAAGAAAGTTTGTAAACAGCGAGTATCGCTATAATAGAAAGGGGATGATAACAAGTAAGCTAAAGCAAACTAGCTGTAAAGCTAAGTACAGAAAATCATTGAAACCTGAACTGTTCAAAAAGCCTGTAATTTTCACTTTGGGCTTTTCTCCCATAACACCATTTTCAAACTAGCCAAAACATGCAAACATTCTTACGTGTGCTCGCAGGTGATTTCCGAGTGAGACTGGGGCGACCTGTCGTCTTCTTGTCACTACCAGTGGTCACTGTCTTTTTTCCAGTCACGATGACGTCATCCTCGCTGTCTTCTTCCGAATCCACAGGAAAACTGGACCTTCGCGAAGTTGAAGCTCTTGAATTCTCTTTCTCTCTGTCACTGTCACTGCGATTTAACCCTGGTCTCTGACCACTAAGTGGCCTCTTCGACCGCGAGAGGCCTGGTCTCTGAAGGTTCTCCTCTCTAACGGACTCGGAATCGCCAAGGTCTCCATTAATTCCCACTTGTCCTATTGATCGGGTTAAACCAGGTCTGGTTTCAACAGTAGTGACCCGGCTTCCTCCCGTCGGGCTGGACGAAGAAGGACGTGAGGGAGACGGTCGCTGTTGGTTCATTCCCGTGTCTAGCGATCTTCTAGGACGGGAAACTATCGCATCGTCATCATCATCATCGTCACTATCTACGATCTCGAACTGTTTTTTCTTCGGTCTTTGCTCGGTTTCTTTCGGCGCGGACTCGTTTAGCAGTCCAGCAGATCTCTTTTGAAGAGATCTAGACCTCGGAGGGCTCGTGACTTGAGTTTCGTCCTCTTCGCTGTGTTCAGAGATGTTAGAGAACTTTGGAGCTGTAATCATAGTTCGTCGAGAACCTGGGAGAGAAACACGAAACGTTAAGTGAACGGGCTCTGGTTCATGTAATCCCCGATTCCCTCTGCGCGCAGGGTGTCATGGTAGTTTTATTCATCACGCGCGCGACATCTTCGAGACTTGGCGTGCGCGGAAGTTGCATACAACTACCATGCTCCCCGGCGCGCGCGTCTCGTAGAGGGAATCGGCCACTGAAAAAGTGTCATCATTTACTTTATATCCCAGCAGAAAGGTTTCTTAAGACAGAAGCAACATCAAAGATATGGCTATTTTTGTAGGCTAACTGGAAAACTTCATTAAGAAAACACGTAGTGTGAAGATTCTAAGCCACAGATGGACGAAAGCAACTAATAAGTTGTCTTTTGGTACACACCCAGCGAACTAAAGAGACCTCCCTCCTTCTCAAAACGATTTTTTGGTTTTTACCACCTGTTTAACGCTGAAATTCTCGCATCGAAAGGATCACTTATTATCACTCAACTGAGTCAAAGTTTGGACCCTATCAAAAGTTCCTAGATCCACCCCTGGCGAATGTGACGTCATTTTGCATTTGAGTGGCACTACCGTTATGTCGTTATATCGCTAGTGTGAACCAGGCTTAAACAGAAGGCAGTATGGAGCTATATAATAGCAAAATGAATGAAAATCGATATGTGTAACCTAGCACCATCACCTGCCATAACCTAAGAGGGTTTCTTACGCAACATTAGGGCTGTGGCCAAACACTTGAACCCCTCTCCCCATCACTCGACTATCCTATGACAACACACTGACAAATACTTGACGAATAACAACTTCACAGACAACACAGCTAACTAGGAGTGAGTGATTAGATGTAGCTTAATTACAGATCAGTTAAGTGATTGATAATTATGTTCAGTTATTAGTGATTCTTTTGGAAAGAGATTTCACAACGTAAGGCACCTTGTTAGGTCAAAAAAGGCCGGAGAGGTTAATATCATCGCGTACGAAGAAAGGACAACTACCAGTTTCGCCCGCAGAGTTTTAATTACTCGTTCCGCATGCCATCAGTTGGTTATTGCTGTGTTAAGTGTAAGTAGCTTGATTAAGTCGCGACAAATCTTCATGCATTGTCAATCTTCACTGAGCAAACATACCCTCCTCCATACCATTTTGCTCTCCATCGCCATCATTTTCCTTGGCTGACTCTTTAGCAGCTTTTTTCTTTCCGCGTGATTTTTTTGCGTCGCTTTTAGGATCTTTTTTTCTAACGCCTGGAATTTTTTGTCTTCTTTCTACAGATTTGTCCGTGTTCAACTGAGTCGACGTTTCCTTCTTTTGATTATCCGTTCTGCTTTTAACCGATCGGCAAATCACAACAGCGTCATCATCTGAGTCAGATTCTGACGGGACACGTGCAGGTGCTGACGTTATGAGTGCTTGGTCACGTGCAAGTCCTGTTGGTGCAAGTGCTTTAACATGTGCAGTTTCTCTTAGTGCAAATGCTTCATTACGTGCACGTTCACGTGCTTTATCACGTGTAAGTTCACGGGCTTTATCACGTGTAGCATCTTGTTGATTAGTGCAAATTCTTGTTGTTAGTGCCGACCCACGAGCTGTAGTCGCCACTTCATTGGCTGAGGGTGACAGGACCTCGTGACCAGAAGAATCCTGTGGGTCTTTTCCAGGAAAGCAATAGGACAAAATACTAGTTATTGCTGCGTGACACTAATATATCGTGCGTGACAAATAATGGGTGGATAGGGTAAATTGGCTTTCTTCCTGTTTCTAACCTTTATAATCTGCTTCAACATAAAAAAATAGCTCTTTTACAATGACATAAAAATAATTTAAATTCATTAACAGAAAACCATAGCAGATTAAAGGAGCCTAGTCAGCAACGCCTTGTCATCCGTGAAATCTGCCACAGCTTGTTTTACTGAAGGTCTGCCAGTTAAATCTCTCGTGAACCTCTCAAAGCTTCACGGCAATCTCGTCCCTTTAGACACTCTCCGCATGAATTAAAAAACCGATAAGCAGGGAAAAAACAAAGGCGTGGCTGTCTAGGTTGAAAACAGATTTAATCTGAAAACTAAGCTGCTACAACTGGTACACATCAAGCAGTTATAGAGTCTTGGTTCGGCAACATTCTGTTGTTGATTAAAAATTTTGTTCTGTTGTCCTTTGAAACCTTTTTTTCGTCATTTGTGATTACACAACCAAGCATTGCATGAACTTGAGCCCTTGAGAATACACTTCTTTAGACCTAACGAGGAATGTTTGCAAAGAAAACGATGGCTAAGCATCCTTAATCTGAAAGTTATAAACTTTTCTCTCATTTTATGTCACCACCGGAGTTCTTACCTGTCAAACTGGATCTTCTCGGACCTGTTGTAACAGGCTCTGGGTGTCTTTTGCTGGATGATTTAGTTACCAAACCCTCATCGGAGTCGGGTTCAGAATCATGAAGGCTGCGACTAGAACGGAAAAAGAAAAGGGATTCCCTTAAACATCGAACTTGAATAAGATTTATTCTTTTGCTTAAACTTTCGTAACACACGTTTTACAGAAATTACAGTTTTGTATACTGTATTCGTTCGTTCTTGGGATGCATTTCCACACAAACACCGAGCTTAAATTCTTTTACGACGTTAAACATTTTAATTTAGTCTTGAAGCCGATTTCAGTGTGTTGTTTATAACCTTCTCTGGAAAGAATGTGTTTGTCTACCAAGCTTAACATATAGCAATATCATCATTAATGTTCTTATCTTCTGTTTACCTTCCTCTAGTCCTCGTATCACGCGATTCTAGCTCAGGAGACCTCAGGTGTTTTTTTCTTGCCAAGTGCGCTCTCATCGCTGATTGGACGGTTATCACTGCGTCATCACGGTCCGTAAACTCCAGCTCTTTATCCAACTGTTCAATGTACTTGCTGCGTACAGCGTGACCGCGCAGGGCAGCCTGGATCTCTGCTATTGCCTACAACATGGTAAAACTTTCTTAAAACCTTTTCATCTGCTACGCTGGAGGTCATTTTACAGAAATAGAACCCACGCTGAGATTTTGTCAAACTTTGCCTATCGATTGTTTGTGTTATTGGAACTTAACTTGGGGGGGGGGGGGGGGGGCGTGCTCGTTTAGGAGCGACAGCACCTCGTTTTTACAAAGTAAGTCCATATGTATCATTATGATTTCACTCATACACTACGAGCAGTCCCTTTTTTTCTTAGTCCGTCGAGTGCGAAGCGAAAGAAATGTCCGCGCGAAACCTGGGAGACGCGCCCACACGGCGAGGCACGAAAAAGAGGGACTACCGCCTAAGCCACAGTGTTTGACCTTTCAAGGCCCAGTGATTTTTTGGTGTTAATTTCAAATTTAATTAACCGCGCCCAATGATTTAATCCTTATCTTGACGTCCTGTATGGTGGCCGACTGTTCTCACAGAAAAATTGGGCCAAATTCTTAAATATCCGAAGGAAAAGCGAAGAAAAAAAAAACACTTTTTCGTTGAATAAATTTTTTCTGAAAAATAAAAAAATATATATAAAAAAATAAAAGGGATATACTACAAATGTTTTAAACTAAATTTAACTTTGGTTTAAAAAAAAGGGAAAAAATGAAGAAGCATGTTTCGGAAATGAAAAAACAAAAATGAACTAGAGTATATTTACAAAAAACAGTAAATAAAAAAAAAACACAAAGAATAAAATCAGAGTTTTGATTTCAATACCAAATACATTTGAATTTTAAAAATGCTGTGAGAACGGCCGATCGTTCTCATACAAAATTGTAATTGAAAACGAAATGTTTGATGACGGCCGAGTGTTCTCATAGCCCGCTATATCAATGATCAACGGTCGTTTAAGCGGAAGCAGTAACTGGGAGGACTATGAACAGATTTAAGTCAGAATAACTGCGCTATGTTGTGAAAAATCTCTGGCGAAAGAAGATTCTGGACTTCATCTGTTTGTCGGGATTTTAATGAATATGATTGGAGTTTTCGCTACATTCATCTGATTCGGAGTGAACGGCGCTCCGTCAGAGCTTGAAGCATTTTCTAATCGGAAACTAAGGTATAAGGTATATGAAGATAAGTATATGAAATTCTAGTTTTTTGTCCTTTGTGGTACACTTGTATCTCAGGGACCGCCAATGTTCATCAATCAAGTTCGGTTAGCAACCTGGCCTAGCTTTGCCTGACAAAACACTTGATAAATGAGGCTTTTTCCAAATCCAGTTGGAAAAAATAACAAGAACGTCGTGACACGCGAGAAGAGCTTTCAGCGTTTGTGTCTGTTGCGGTTTCAAAGCTTTTATAGGGAGCTTAAGCAAACCACGACGGCAACGTCAACGAGAACGTCGCTAAACAAAAGATTTAATGAGCAGTACAATAGCTCGGCACGTGCGTTATAATTCTATGTACATTTCTTTGCCGTCCTCTGCAAAACAACAACGTGAAATGACCAATTTCTCAGTACTTTGGAGAACGTGAACCTCGCAGCTAAATTTTCGGTTTTCTGTTTGAAAATAAACGCCGTCCTTATATTTTCTACAAGAACTATGTTTGAAAGCGATAAATGCACCAAATACATCAAGACAATTGCGAAATTCGTGCATAAAATATTAATTCATTTTTAAGCAGGCGTCGTCCTAGCCGTCGCCGTCGTCATTGCTTAAGGTCCCTTATCACACGCAAGGACAGACTCGAGTGTTGACAATGTGTTGACATATTCTTGTCAACGCTCGAAGCGTTAGCCAATCATATTTTTGCGTTGTGAGAGCAACGCATAATTCAAACACTTGGGCGGTAGTACCTCTTTTTCGTGCCTCGCCGCGTGGGTGCGTCTCCCAGGTTTCGCGCGGACATTTTTTTCGCTTCGCACTCGACGGACTAAGAAAAAAGGGACTGCTCGTAGTCTATTTCACTCATGATTGGCTTGTTATTGTGCAGGAAGAAAGGTATTGCTCAATTCAAACGAAAAGAAAAAATGATAGGTTACCATGTTCGTGAGAAAATGACGATTTACTTCTCTGTGTTTCAATGCGCGCGCGCTGACCACGCATGAAATTATGCGCAGTAAGGATGCGCAAAATCAAGTACATACAGAATGAACCCGCGCTTTTCCCGCGCTAAATGCCGGTGGGACAGGCACTTCCCGCGCTTAACAGGGTTGCAATTTTCCAGCGTTTTACACTGTTTACTTGAAGCAGGAAACTTTCAGTGATTAAAAACTGAACCATAATTCCAAGAGAACATACAACAAAAGGAAATACATCATCATTGAGATTCGAAAATATCGCATAGACCTATTCGGTTAACGGGTTTACATCTTTGTTGCTGCCCAATTCAGGGCGTTTGATGGTTCATTTGGGAGGTCACAAAGGTTGATTTCGTAGATACTCGAATACACTCAGTTGCGTGTGACAAACTGCACTATTGTAACCCCCCAAATGAATCATCGCATAGTGATCTCAACTGGGTAGCGACACGTATTTAAACACGTTAGCCGAATTGGTCTATTGGTGTTAAGTTTAAATTATTCTTAAAAACACCAAAACTTAAAAATAGAGCTGTTACCTGTTCTTTCTCTTCTCCCTTCCTTTGGTTGGTCTACAAAGAAATGAAAACATGAAAAGTTATGCAACATATGCATGTCTAGAATAGGAGGCGACTTGCAACTTACGCTTACCATTTCTCTGTGTCTTCTCCAGTTTTTCTGTAGTGTCGAAGCAGCCTGCTCTTGTCTATCTTGTTCTTCCAGCTGCAGCTTTTTCCTCCCTTGGTAACCTCGCCACTGCCGCTGAAGAGCCTTCGCGGCCCTCTGTTGTTGAAAATCATTTAACATCCGATCCAGGTCTTCATCCTGACCATCTTGCGGAGGAGCTTCCTTGAGAGACTGCTTCCTTGTTGGGCTGTAATCACAGAAAACAAACGTAAGAGACGCCGGCAGCCAAAACTAAAATACTAACGTGGAATTTTTCAAAGATTTTCGAAGTTGACGCAAGAAATCGGAAGATTTCCGACCCGAAGTCTTCCGAAGATTTCTGAAGTCTTCTAATGCATATGTGGTGGAATAACAACACATAACTTGGAGATGATTAGATAAAAGCAGAATTGGGACCTTGTTATACTTGTAGACGATCTCCTTCTTTCTCCAACAGCACCCTTTTCAGCTCTCAATATGTCCAGTTCCTCTTGAGTTGACTTTAACTGCAACCTGGAACATAATTATATCTCGTATCAGCAACGTTAATACCATACCATCACCAGGTCTCCAAGACAAACCAAGAAGCATTTTTGGTCTTTTGTCATCATGATTAGGCGAACCCTTCCTCCCCACAAAACTTGCCAAACTAAGCGATCCTTGCGGCAACACAAAGCGCTTGTAAGGGCTCTCAACTGATAAAATGTATGTAAACTCGATCCTGTAAATTTTAAACGTCATGAGATAACGGGTCGTTTTGTGAAATCTTTGCCAGATCACCTCCCAGAAACGTACAGACGAGAAGTGGGAGTTTTATGACCTATTAGTAACTAGTGTGTGAGTAGCTTCAATTCTCTAAATTAAAATTACGGTTAAGAGACAATCCTGTTTCGTTTTCCAAGAGACGGCCAAGAGGGTGTCTCGTTTTCCTTCCGTTGCTCAGTGCACCCGCTTCGTTTCCAGTCTCTTATAGAATTACGTGCTAACATCGCAAGACGGACTGGGAATTACTGAAGGCTTAGCAGAACAAAAATGTTCTATTTTACCTGAGATCGTCGGCAACTGATCTGTAATGCGCGCGGTCTTCTTTCAGTCTTTCAATGAGCTCGCGTTGTTTTACTCTCTCTTCTAATAACTCTGCTTCTCTTTCCTGTAGCTGAGCCAGTTTCTGGGACGAAGTTCCCTTCAGCTCTATTCTTCCTGGAACTAAACACAACAGTAATCACTGAAAGTGAATGGTGCAAATATATTTTCCCGGGAAGTATGGGCTGGCACGGTAAAGAGTCCCGTGGCATGGATACGCTCAAGACAAAACCGACGCAACACACGTACACGTAATCTGAAGAACACAAATGGAATGACTATTTACCGTCCGCGCCGATCTTTGATACGCTTTTTCTTCTAACTTCCACGTCGCTTTCTCTATCTTCTCGTAAAGATCCCTTCCTAGTCGGCGCTCCCTTTCCATCCGACTCTTGCACTTTCTGAAATAGAGATCGGCATAATACATTCAAAAGTACAAGTGATCAACCCGTAACTTTTAAATGCGCTCGCGCATGATGCAAATCATGTCCTTTCATTTCCAAAG